>OZ023274.1:82107845-82707845 GCA_964007475.1 Hybos culiciformis
AAGAATTTTTTTTGAATAGATTCAATGCGATCAATATATGCACATTATAGTGAGGTGACCAAACTTGACTAGCATATTCAATATGGGGCGGACAATTGTAGTGTATAGAATTTTAAGAATATAAGGATCGTTGAATTCACGCGAAAATCTTTTGACAAAACCAAGCATGGAATTGGTCTTACTTATAATATTGTCGTAGTGGAGTTTAAAAGTTAGTTTTTCGTCATTAAGCACACCCAGGTCTTTGAAAGTGGTTGCTTTACTAATTGCGTTATTATTCAAAGAATACGGGAATATGATGGGCTTTGCTTACGAGTGTAAGACATGAACGCACACTTACTGATGTTGAGAGACAGGTTATTAGATTGGCACCAAGTATAGAAGCGATCTAAATCTCCTTGGAGGAGGATTGCATCTTCAACTGATGTGATTTTTTTAAAAATTTTCATATCGTCCGCGTAGATTTGAAGCTCACTATTTCGTATTATTGAAATGACGTCATTTATGGAAATAATAAATAGAAGGGGACCGAGATGACTACCTTGAGGAACTCCTGAATTGGCTTCATAAGCTGAAGATATAGAAGATCTAAAAATTACATTATAAGTGCGATCCTTGAGATAAGAGCCAACCCAATTAACGAAGTAAGTAGGGAATTTCAACTTATTTAACTTGAACAGAATTACATTATGAGGTAGAAGGTCAAAAGCTTTGCTGAGGTCGGTGTAAATGACATCAGTTTGAAATCCCGATTCAATAGATTCGACAAGAATAGAAGTTGTTTCAAGAAGATTAGTGATGGTTGATTTCTTTTTCATAAAACCATGCTGATTGGGAATGAGAATGTTTTTACAAGGGTCATAAATTGAGTTGTAAATCAAAAGTTCAAAGAGTTTAGGTATAGCAGAAAGGTTAGCAATGGGACGGTAGTTTTCAACATCTTGTTTGGAACCCTTCTTGTGAATAGGCTTAATAAAGGCTTTTTTCCAAAAAGAAGGGAAAGTACAAGACGAAAGGGAAAAATTGAAAAGAGAGGATAGGGGTGAGGCCAGAGATTCAGCGCAATTTTTTAAAATTGCTTCAGGTACGCCATCTGGGCCCGGGGTGAAGTTATTGCGAAGTTTTTCCAACTGTAGTTTCACTTCATCAATGTCGAAATATATGTTTAAGGGCAAGGGGACAACGGGATCTTTAATATGGGAAAAATTTTCATCAGAAATGAGAAAGGCTGGGTTACTATATGGAGCTGAAAAATGAGCCTTGAAAAATTCCGAAATGATTTTGGATTCATTACTCTTACGTCCGTTGAATTCAAGAAATGTTGGGAATTTGTCGCATTTTCTTTTACTATTTACAAATTTCCAAAAATATTTAGGGTCAGTTTTAATTTTATTTGACGTTTCATATAAATAGTCGTTATATTTTTGCTCAGAAAGGGTCTTAAATTCTTCGAATAAACTTACAAAGGCTAAATGGTCGCATCTACTTCTAGATTTCAAGTAAGTTCGCCAAGCCTTATTTTTTTTATTTCTGAGAGCTTTTAAGTGAGAATTGAGCCAGATAGGACTAGAATCCGATTTTTTGTCAATGGTAATTGGGATAAATTGTTTAAAAGCTTCATAAACAATGCTGTAAAAACTACTTATAGTAAGGTCGATGTCTACATTTTCAAACAATGTAGAGAAGTCGTAAGAAAGAAAGAATTGATTTAAACCTACGAAGTCAGCTTTGCTAAAATTGTAGCAATACAAACTAGCAGCGTCAGGTTCTATAGGACAGTCAAGGTGCATAGTAAAGCAGATAGGTGGGTGATAAGGATCAATATTTACAAGAGTTGAAACACAGTCAAAGAGAAGGGTATTATTCCAATCAGAAGAAAAGATCAGGTCAAGTTGTTTTAGAAGGGAGTTTTTTACTTTGGAAATTTGCTGGAGAGAATGACTATTGATGCAATCTAGGAATAGAATATCAATCTCATGTGAAAGTTTCACAGGAACGAGATATGCTTCTTCGTCATGTTGCGTCCACTTTAAATGAGGTAAATTGAAGTCTCCACACAAAATAAACTCATCAGAAGGATTTAGTTGTGGAATGATAAAATCAATTGCCCTTAAAACTCCAGAGTAAATATCAATATGGGAATTCGGTGAAATGTAAGCGCAAAACACATAAATGTTTTTTAAAGCGAATTCAATTTTGACACAAATTATTTCAAGGGAGTCTGTATTAGGGATGGATATTTCAGAAGAATGGAAGGAATTTTTTATAGCAATCAGAACTCCTCCTCCTTTGGGTGTATTATTAGAAGAAGGACTCATATCTAGGTATCTATCTCTTCTGAAAGTGGCGTAGCTATTACCAAAAAGTTCAAGGTTATTTATCGAAGAATGTAACCATGTCTCCGTCAGAGCATATACGTCAAAATCAAGGTTCACCGAATTAAGATAAACGTCTTTGGTCTTAGTGCGTAGTCCTCTAACGTTTTGGTAATAGAAGGAGAAATTAGACCGAGGGGGTAAGGGAGAAGGGGATTTAGTACTAATAGTTATAATTTGTCTTTGATGCATGTAAGGGACGAAAAAACTTGTCATGGTTCTCCCGCACCCTTTGAAGAAAAACTGTACGGTTTGATGAGATGTGGGATGCGTAAGATTTTAAGTCAGAAGCAACATCTTTGGAACTTAGGCCATAGGTCTCATGAAATCGGTCGTATATTTGGCGCAACCTGGAAGCGTCGTGCGGAAGACCCTCTTGTTGAATGAGGATTCTGAGGTGTGTATTAGTCATTCCATCAATACAGACTGAGTCTTCCTTATCATGGAGATAGGCCAAATAAAGTCTAACATTGCGTAGTAAATGAGTGTCCCTTAAACGACCAAGGATATACCTGCTATTTTCGTCGTAGGTGCTTTTTGTTAGCTGAACAATAGGGGGAAAAACCGGATCAAAGAGAGAGGGATGAGGATTACAAGGAAGTGCCTTATGTGAGCTAAAAGAAGGTGAAAAAGGAGGTATGGGAGATTCATAAGACACAGCGGGAGTAGGACATTCAAAAGGGGGTGGAGATTGTAAAGGTAAAAAGGTTGAAACTTGGGGGTTATGATTTGTAGGAAGAAGGATTTGTTGGGTTCTATGGTTGGTAATTTCAAATGGGGAAGGGATTTGTAAAGATAATAAAGGGGATGTATTTGGTGGATTTTGAGGATTTTTTTTAGAAGGATTGGTTATTTCAAATGGGGAAGGGATTTTTAAGGATAATAAAGGTGATATTTGTGGTGGATTTAGAGTGTTTTTTTTTGAAGTACCGGGATTAAGAATTCCACTAGAACGAAAATTTGGGTATTTAATTTTTTGTTGTGTTTTGGTTTTTACTGTTTCAGGGTTATTGTTTTTGATTATAATATTAGGTATAATGGAGCTGTCCTGTTTTGGGTTTTTATTTTTAATGTTTTATTTCGTTTTGTTTGAAAGTGTGTGGTTGCTTTGTGTGTTGGAGTTAATACTTAAATAGTTATTCCAGTTGGACATCTCCATTCCATTCCATTTGTGGCTATGTCGGCTATTCAACAGCTTTTCAGCGACAGGAGTGGAAACTTCAATTTTAAAGTTGGAATAGGTTCTATTTTCCGGCTTTATTTTATGCGGATTCAGTTTAACACTTTTTACATTAAGTTTAAATTTACCTTTTATGTAATTATTAATCCATTTTGAATCCGCAGATGTGGGAGCGCCTTTAAGGTGAAGGGTTGTTACAACATTATTGTTACTATTATTATTATTATTAATAGTATTATTTTTTTTTTTATTATTATTATTATTCTTAATTGGCTTGACATTTTCAATTGGTTTGTTTGTCTCTATTACGTCATCAACAGAAATTTTGGTCTTCTGCTGAGTCGTCATTAAAAGTTCTTCGGCTAAAGAGATCGAGGGAGGAGATGTGGTCATTTCTTCAGCATTGTTTGTCTCTATTACGTCATCAACAGAAATTTTGGTCTTCTGCTGAGTCGTCATTAAAAGTTCTTCGGCTAAAGAGATCGAGGGAGGAGATGTGGTCATTTCTTCAGCATCATTGTCAATGACTGTAATCTGCGATGCTGAGCTAATATTGAAAAGTTCTGCCTCAATTGATTGCTGACTGGTAACAACCAAATCTTTCAGCTTGTTGTAAATTGTGTTCATCCGGTCAACCAAAACAACTGTGTCGTTTGCAGCTATTTTATCTAGGGCGCTAAGCTTCTTGATATAGGGCTCAATTTTCGCCGACACAATATTTCCAATTATATCGTCAAGCTTCTTGGTTGCGGTGGACACAAATTGGCTGAGTTGAGCGTCTATAACGTTTTCGATCGCTTTCGAGATGGAGCCTTGAGTTTCAATCAGAGAGCGTTGGGAGTTAATGATGGAAGTGTTCAAGTTGTCAAAATTTTTTGCCATTTCAGTAAAGTTGTCAGAACTACATTTGATCGTTTTTTGTGTGAGATTAATTAGGTCGTCCCTCTCATTTACTAGGCCATCAATACACATCGTTATCTTTCTATGAATATTATCAACATAATCCTCGATTTGTTGACAATCCGTACAGATGAAGTGTTCAGCCAGTTCTGAAACGAACCATTCTCTATCACGGAACAAACACGAACCATGGAATTTCTTCTTGCAAAAACCTTTACAGATAACAAACTTTGATTTCCTGTCAGTGTTTTTACATAAAACAGCATCACATTTGTTAGTCATTTTGGACGTTTGAAAAATATTTTAAGAACAAGTTTAAAATTTTATAAAATGTTAATAAAAAAAACAAAATGAAAAAATTGTCAACTGTGCACTTATTAAATTTCAATTAAGCTAGGTCAAGAATTACTTATTATTATTACCGTAAAAATTTGCAGAATTGCAAAATTACAAAAATTACGTAATTTTAATAATAAATTTAAAATAATAAAAAAATTAAACCGTAAAAACGTCTTAACACTTCAACACTTTTTGCTATTCGGTGAATTGCTATTCGGTGAATTGCTCATTCGGTGAATTGCTCATTCGGTGAATTGCTCATTCGGTGAATTGCTATTCGGTGAATTGCTATTCGGTGAATTGCTATTCGGTGAATTGCTATTCGGTGAATTGCTATTCGGTGAATTGCTATTCGGTGAATTGCTTTCGGTGAATTGTCCGGATCCCAAATTTTACACATAAAAAACTCAAATATAAAATGTAAATATTATCAATTTGATTTTTATTTTGCATTGAAAAAAATATATAGCCAATGTTAGGGAATTGATTGAATGTTAAAAAAAAATCTTTAAAATAAAAGAAGAAAATTTGTGATGATTGATGGAATTTATTTTTTCTTGAAGTTTTAAATTTCTAATTTATTCACATTTTTTTATATTTGAGAAAAACAATGTTATTGATCCTCGTAAATGAAGTACGGAGCTATTTAGTCATATAACTTATACCATAGATTAAGAATACAGAAAGATGGGAAGCTTCATACAACATTATTTTTGGTATTTTTAAGTCAATGTGTTAGTGAAACAAAATAAAATACGTGATAATTATCAATGTATGAAAAGAATTTTATTTAGTTTTACTAACACCTTCACAATAAAATACCAAAAAAGACTGAAAAAATGTTGTATGAAGCTTCCCATCTTTCTGTATTCTTAATCTATGCTTATACATAACATTTTTCAATGAAAACATATAGTCCATTGTTTTTTTTAATGGGCTAATAAATATCTTTAAAATGCATATTTTAAAATAACAACAATTAAAAATATTATTAAAATATTGACTTAATTTGTCACAGTTGGATTACCCTACTACACTTTGAGGTTTTTTCCAATTACAAGATGATAGTTTATATATAGAACCTTTAACTTGCTTTGTCTATTGTAATGGACATACATTTCAAAGGTGCAGTACAGTATTCTACTAACTTTTATATCATTTTGAAAAACCACTTCACCCACAAAAATATTTTAGTTTTTGCAAATTTGTTTAATTTTTAGTACATTGTAAAAAATATTTTTTATTTTTATTACTTAAAATTAAAGTGAAAGGGTTACAACAAATTATATATTGAGAAGAACTACATAATTTTCGAAGATTAATGTGTACTACCAATATTTTTTTGTAATGTCTACAATTTGAGTGTCGTCTAATAAAAATATATAAGTCAGTGAAGAGGAAATGAAAATTGATTGTTTTTGAAGTTTATAACATTATTATTTGTATTTTTTTCGCGCATTTTCTTACTGTACCATTCTTTAATAAAATTATACTTTATACAGAAAACGGAAATTATTTAAAATGATGTCAACAAAAATAAAATGTCTTTAAAATATTTTTGATATTCTTATTTTGGCGCCAAAAGTTTAGCAAACTTTTAAGTTAATTTTTAAATCCTAACAACATATAAACAAAATTCCGTATTTAGAAAATTTTTTACCAAAATTTTAATCTTCTTTAATTTTTAATGATTGATCACATTGTTTCAATGTTTATATGTTTGAATCAAAATTTATTCCTTTTTTTTTTATTTAAATTAATGAATAAAGAGGAATTTGTTCAAGTTAGTGATAGTATTTCGACTAAAAATCAATTTTTAATATTTCTTCTCATTTGTTATATTAAATCTTAACCAACTTAATTAAAACATGTTCACTTTGTTACAAAATATATACAATTTCCAATTTTCTAGCAACGGAAAATATAAATTAATATAAATTTCCTAACTGCGTTTAAGTAAATTTTCTTCTAAAAGACAAGACACTCGTATGTTGTGTAAAAACAAGTGTTTCGTTTTTATAAATTCATATTCATATTTACATAATATTTAAATGTTATTAAAATAAAAATTCAAATGAGACTGCGAAACTGGGTAATGTTGTCGTCTACTAAAATTAAACTTAGTTATAGAAGCAAAAATTAAAAACAAAACTTAAAAAAATAAATAAAAAATAAATAAATGAATACAAAATTATTTATGATTTTATTAATAAAAAATAAATAGGCCATAATCCAATTGTAATCTTTATAAATATACAAATGAAAAAAAAATAAAATAAAATTAAATATATATAAAAGAAAAACGAATGAATTATATTTATTTAAATCTTGTACAGCAGATTTTGAATTTTTTTTTTTGTGGAAAATTTGTTTCTATATTTGAAATGAATTATTTTAATTTTTCTATGTAAATGTAACTTTTGTGAAAATCTTAAAAAAAAGAAAACGAATTAATTTTGCTCTCTTATCCTAAAAAGACGAAATAAAAATGAATTTATGAATAAATTTGCACTGAATTAATAAAATTTGTGGTAAATTGTGACCCAGAGAAAAAAATTTTTTTTATTTGTATAATGTCAACATTGTTTTATTTATGATTTTTTTTAGTCTATGAGATTAGTACTCATCACTTAAGAGTCATAAGTACTTGTTGTAATCTTTGGCTTTCGGCATCTAATATATTTAGTATATATTATATAATAAAATGAAAAGAAATTCGAATAGCCTAGATTTTGTCGTAGTGTGCTTAGAACACAATAATATAACTAAGACGTAAAGATATTTTTCATTATTAATTTTAAATAAATTTTTATTGTATGTTATCTAAGTATTATGGATCTAGGTATAGTATAAATACTAATAATATAGATATTAGTAGATATTATTTATTTATTATATTTTTAAATACCTAAACTTTAAAAAATGTATCTATAACCTTAAAGAAAAAAAATAACAAAACAAATTATCAAAAAAATGGATAGGTATATTATCTATCATTCAAAAACAGAATACATTATACTTTTTTTATTAGTATTAAGACAATAAATTTTTTTTTTTTAAATAAAATTAATGAATAATAATAACAACAATTTTAATTTTTTAACTTACAATTCTTTATAACTTATAATTCCTTTTAAATAATAATTCCTCATTAATTATAATTTCTTTAATTTTTATTTTTTTTTTAAATTAGCAAGATCATCTTATCAACTTTATTACAATACATATTGTAAACATCCACTGTAAATTTATGATCAAAATAAAATTGTCAGATAAAAAAAAAATTATTTTGAATGTTTTCATGATAAAAAAAACATGAATTTTTTTTTGTTTCCAATTAAATAACAGGCCATTAAATTCATACGAAAGTTCATTAAAATATAAATTGACAAGAGCGATAAAGATTAAGCGAGGAAACCACCCGTTCATATTTATTTTTTTATGCTGCACAAAATTTAATGAGCCAAATCATAATGTTGAAATAAAATGTTTTTTTTTTAATTTTTTTAAGGCTTTATTATATAATAGTAAGTATGTATTTATGTATATTTTTGAAAAGATATTTGGAAATAATTATTATTTTATCAAAATATAAAATATGTAGTGGTTCAATAGATGTTTCTAACAGATGTGAGAATTTTGTTTAAAAATATTAAAAACATGCCTCTCCAAAATGTTACACCGAAGGAAAATGAGAATGCAAAGGGACCTATTACGTACATGACAGTTTGTTTCGGTCGGATTCGTCCACTTTAATCTCATGTGTTGCTGATGAGTGGACGAACTAGCCCAACATATAAAATTTTAAACCATTCATAATAAAATAAAACAGTTCAGAAAAATAAAAGAATGAAAAGCCTTTGTTTTTAAATATAATTTTTCCTTAAATTGAAAAAAAAAAACTAAAATTCAAATTTTGTTGTAATAGATAGAGCAAAGTATTAGCTTTAATGTATATCTCAAATTATTTGTTACAGCAAGTTAGATTTTATATAAGTCGCAAATTTGGATTTTAAGGTTTCTTAATCCTTTTTAATTAGACATTTTGATAATCGATTCCAAAGATATGAAAATGACAGACAAAAGATTTTCTGAATGAAAATTTTTAATTACTTGTTTAATATTCAGTAATATCTGAAGTATATCCGCTAGAAATAATGAACAAAAAAAAAATTAAAAATGTAACAAGCATACAGATTATTCACTTCAATCTTTTAACCTTATGTTCGTTATGTAAATGTATTTTACATTTACATTACACACATTTTTTTCTTAAAAAAGTTTTTTTTTCATGCAAAGAAAGCATGATTAATGGAATCATGATTTTTTTTATATTTTTAATTAATGATGTCCTCGAGTAATATTTTATGTACACTTATTATTTCTTAATAATGAGTTAAAATTGGTTATTAAATTTCTTGAAAACAAAATATTATAAATCAATCTGATTATTAACACTGATAGGAACATGACTTTAAAAACTATTAAAGATTAAAGAAAATTATAATCTCAGCGAAGAAGGATTGATTTGAGGAAAAAACTAATTTTATACTTTCATTATAATTAAATTTTTGTACAAATTTATGTTAAATTGTTGTAATTTATTTTATATAATTTTAGCCCATTTTATGAAAAGAGTAGTAGTGTGTTAAAAAAAAAAGTTGTTTATAACAATTTTTGAGATACTTAATGTATGGTTAAATAAAAAAAATATTATCGTTTAAGACAGTGGTGCCCAAATTACGGCCTGCTAAGCATTTTTATCTGGCCCGTTTTTAATTTTATGATTAATGCATCTACTTCAAATTTTCATAAAATTATATTTCTTTTTAGGAATTTAAAAAAAATATAAGATAAAAGTTTTCTTATAATTTGTTGTTAGTTATTTTTTAATTCGTACTGTAATAATTCTTAAATAGGAAAAAATATTTTCTTTTTTTTTAATTTGGCTCCCAAGTAGCAAGAATACTGGATTACTTTGTGTACGAATTCATGCATAATTAATTACTATTAAAAAAATATGGAAGGCCTATTTTTTTACATTTAAAGCTTGGATGTCAATTAAATTCAAACGACAAGTTATTAGTTCGCGATACTTTCCCAAAAAATAATTATATTTACACATTATAATTAACATAGTTGTGAAGTGCTTGTATTTTTAACTGAATTATAGTGAACTTAAATCACTACAATGAATAAGAAGAGTAAAAATGTTTTCAATAAATTTTTTTTAAATATCAAAATATGTCATTTATTTGTAATATGAACAGCTAAGTTGAAAGAATGATTTTTTTAGTATTTGGCCCCAAACCTTCTGATGTTTTTTTAAATGGCCCGTGGCTATAAAAGATTGGGCACCACTGGTTTAAGAGGTTAATCTATTCAAATATTAAAAATTGTAATTTAAGAGATCTATCTGTTATTAGCAGCCGTATGATGCTCATGGAGTATGCAATGCAGGCTAAATTTCGATACAGGTAAGGTATCTCAACGAAAAAGTATAGAATAGGAAGATACATTTTTCAATAAAAACGCAAAACAAAAACTTAATTCAACATAAAAATACAAAATGATCCTAAAGATTAAATCAACTTAGTATTTTTTTTTTCATTTTTAAATTTTTATAAAAAATTATTAAATGCATTTTTGCATCTGTTAGAAAATTTACAACAAACATGATGCATTGCATGTTGTTGTTACGGATAAACTTAAAATAATACAAAAATTATGTTCTGAAAAATAATAATTAATAAAGATAATACACAATAATAATAAAAAAAAATAAAAAGATTTATTTTTTTATATTTTAACTTAATCTTAATTTGTTTATTCTTAAAAGTTGTTGAAACTTATATACATATTTAAAAAATTATTTGTATACATATATCAAGTAAATTCCAAGAAATGAAAGATTCTCAGAAAATAAGAGCTTTCAATTGTTCTTAGATCAATAATTATTTGCAATTGCAGGTCCTCTGTAGAAAAAATAATTCAAATATTTCTTTGCTATACAGAAATAATTTAACATGTTATTCTGTGTTTTTTTTTTGTTTCTTAAAGCTGAAAAAGAAAAACTGAAAACTAATTAGACTGGAATTAAAGCTTAAATAATTCTCCTACATTATTCTAAGGAAAATTCTATTTAAATTTTTTCTTTATTCAGGAAAACATTACATAAAATTATTCACAAGAAAAACTCTCAATAAAATTCCTTTATGAAAATTTTGTACTTCAACTTCAAGAAGAAATCACATAATGGAAATTCATTTTTATTCAGATTTAGATATTTAATAAAAGGATTTTGTACGTATATTATACATACATAAAAATAATGTAAATAAATAAAAATGCAGTCAGTAAATGAGAAAAAAAAACATAGGTACTTTGTATTTTTCAGCTTATTGTTAATGTTTTACATTTAAGTTCGTTAACAATCACAAATTCATAATCACCTTAACCTGTAGCTGGTAAATAACAACAAAATTGAATTTATTTATCTCTTAAGGCTGTTTAAAAAGGACTTATAGGATGAAAAATGTTTGTAAAATTTTTTTCTTTCTCAAAAATGATAAAATTATTGTTAATTCGACTTTAACAACATAATATGATATTTGATAATGTATATCTTGATAACGGAGAAGTATCAATTGTTATCATTTGTTATTATAGAGTTATTATAGAGAGTACCTAAGAGTATAGATGAAACACAAACATAATCGAAATAGAGCACATTTTGCGTATTTCCAAAGAAATTATCAATAATTTTTCTAAATTTTAAATATAATTTTTTTAAATAAAGTACCTACATATAATGTATTTATAGTTTATGAGTTAAATTAAATAAAAACTAAAAATAATTATAATTTAACAATACAAATAATAATATTAAGGATAAATTTATACATTGTTCATTGTAATATTCACATAGTATAATGTAAATTCTTAATTTAAGTTAGAATCTTTCAACCTAATTTAAATAAGTAGTCCAAGGATAAAATGCACAATATGTGCACACATATGCTCATGCATTTTATTAGCAGAAAAAAGGATTATTTTATATTTTAGAAATTTGTTTATCAAATTGAAAAACTCTCTTAAGAAAATAAATGGGTTATTTAAAAATTTAGGAATTTAGATTGTTTTCATAAAATAATCATTGTAAATAGTTGTGAGTGGAATTAGTACATAGTACCATTTCTGATAACTTTTGAATAAAAAGTAATTTTCATATAATATGTTTTCAACGAAAATACTAATTACATAAAACTTATTAATATTTAAAGCCTGTTTCTTTTATAATAGTATGCAGAGGATTTAGAATATTTTAGGAAAATTCCTGTATAGCATTTTAACAAATTCGGGAAAAATATAATAAGTTATATTTATTTATTTACTGATACGTTTTATATTTATAAAAATGTACCTAACTACATATTTCTATTAATATTATTCACTATTTTTTTTCGCAAAATATGACTACCATGTTACGTTAAAGTTTCCTGTGTTAAATTGTCATCATGATTTTGGTTTGAACAATTGTCATTATTTAAATAATTCTGTAAAGAAACAAAACATAAAATATGACAAATTTAATTTAGCTTTATATTTTATTTTTTATACTTCTAACTAGTATTTTAAAATGTTTGTTTCTATAAGTTTTTATGTAAAATAATTCAGAAATTTATCTACAATATTTATTATTCTTTATATATGTAAAAATAATGCATTCATTTGATGAAGTTGGACGTATGGGTTATTTAAGGATAAAAAATAAATATGAAATTTCTTTAAAACTTAAAATTTTATTTAAATTCAATTCAGTTGATATGGAAATATAATTTATTTTATTTCTTGTTCTTTTATGTTCATAAGAATACACATTTCTATTTGTATATAATATATTCAGAATGGATGTAAAATATTAAAGATTTTACAATAAAAAAATACTGAAATTTATATATTTTCTAATAATTCTTATTAAAAAAAACTGTTTTGCTCGAATGTTTAAACGAACCTAATGATAATGTGAAGAAAATTAATTTCAGTAAGTTTTCATAATAAAACAACTTTAAAATATCTTTTAAAATCAATTTTATGATTGATGATTTTATTTTAATGTTCTACAAAATAAGAAAATTAAAGCTTAAATTTCTTAAAAACAAAAAATTTGTATAGACACTACATGTATTAGCATACAAGTGTAAAATAGGAAAAAAAATCATTAATACTTTTTGGTTTAATTTTGATATTTGTGGAAAATGAATATAGAGATCAAGGTTTTGGATGTTTGTTTATTATTAAAAAAATTAAGTGTGAATATAAACTTCAATCTTAAAATCAGAACATATAAATTTTCAAATATGTCCAAAAATAGTCCATTTATTATTCAAACTGATGTTATAAATATTCATTATTTGAAAAAAAAATTTAATTAAGTGAATTTTTCTGATATTTCTATGCCAAAAATTCTTTTGAACTTTTCTATGTTAAAATATATCAAAATTTCTTCTTCTTTTATGCAAAATTCTTAACACCCACAAAATTAAAATAAAAATTCAAAATACAATGACATTGAGACTTAGAAAGAATGATAAATTCGATTTCTTTGGTATAAAAACATAACACACGGTATAACATAAGTACTTTAATTTTCATGACATAAATAAAATAAAAAGGAACAATTTACATTCATGAAAAATATTTTTTAATGTGCATGTGATCGGTAAGTTGTATTTACAATCGTAAATTTAGCTCGGTAAATGGTATATTACATGCGTCAATACACATGTAATTATTTAATCAAGTAAATTTTATTTACATTTTCCGTATTAAGTAAATTTTATTTACTTTCTTCATTTTGAACTTTTGTTTATTTTTTGCATTACAAATGTATTGATTGCAACTACCTCTCACATGCACATTAAAACAGTATACAAAACATGTTAATAAAATTTGTTATACAGTTCGTTGTGTATATACAGAAAAACACATAGACACTTGTCAATATTGTATTGACTCGTGTCTATGTGTTTTTGTATATACACAACTAATAACAAATTTTCTTAACATGTGTTGTAATCTACTATTATTCAACTCTATAGACTCTGAATAATAATACTGCTGAACTGAAAAATACATATAAAATTTTTCCACATAATAATTATTGAGAAAAAAATTTAAATAAAAAAATAAATTTCTTTTTTTAAAATTTATTCTATTTAAAAAATGTTTAAATATCAAAAAAAGGACAAATTATTTAAAATTTTGTGTAAAGTGTGGAGATATTGTGAATTACTATAGAATAAAAGTCAATGAATATTTATTTTTAGTTTAATTTAAATGGAAAAAGGAATAGGATTTTTGTAAGATTTTCACGATCGTTTTGGTAATTCATAATAACTACCATCGGAAAATTTTTAACCGAACAACATAAATCACTTTTGAATACATCGTTAATAAAAAATGAAACTCTAGAAATAGCTACATGATTAGATCTGTTCTTGTTTCGTTTTTTCTAACATAATCATACTCAATTTTAAAGCAAAGAAACTTAAAATTTCTCACAACAACTTTCATTTTTGAGAAAGTTTAATAGTGGTATAAATACAATTGTTCTTAAATTGATTAATAATAACATTGATGAAAGCATAAATATTAAGTGTGACACTACGGCGACATTAATAATATTTTTTACAGAAATAATTGAGATTTATCGTTTTCCAAATCCTATACATAACATAGAATTATAAATTTCATTTTATTGACATAATTTGGCGTCAAATTCGATCGTTGATTTATTTTAATTTCCATGAAGAAAAAAATCTATTTTAAGTTCATATGTAAGCATAATTATATATGTATGTATAATTTTTTATAAAACTTATATCATCAAAGAAGATAAAGCATAAGACGTCGCATTATGTACCATTTGATGCACAGGATAATAAAAATATTTTTTATTAATTAAATGTAATTAATCGCTTAACAACATGTTTGATAAATGTTTGACATTCAATGAAAATTATAAATCTTACTACCCAACCAACCATTATAAAAATTGAGGCGGTTTTATGTAAAATATGAACCCTTTTTTTTAAGGATCGATCAATTAAAAAAAAATTTAAGTGATTAAAGTGTTATTCGCTCTGTTTGGTAATACCACTTTTGAATATTGTTCGGAAAATTCACTTGTCTTCTTTTCCTATATACCTATGTTAATAAAAATTAAAAAAATAAAGTGTAAAAATACAAAACATTAAATATTAGCCCAGAATTCTTAGCTAAATCATATTATTATTTTTTTTAAGATTTATGTGAATTTATGGTCTTTCACATCTAATAAATTTATTCTTTTTAATGTTTGTTCCTGCAAAATTTTCATTATTTACAATTTCCATGTAGGCGTTTGAAGGTTCATTTAAGATTTGAGATAACATAAAAGAAAAAACAAAGTTAAAAAAAAAAGCTGTTCTCTTAAGATTTTTGCACATATTTTTATTTCAATTTATTTTGAGTGCTGATGCTAGTTATGTTTACATTAAAATGATTTTAAAATGCAATTTTTAATGGCTCACAAGGTTAAAACTTCAAAAGAAACATATTTAAAATGGATAAAAATTTTAGCATTTTTCATTTAAATATTTTTTATACATTTTGCTTATATTAAAATTATGAAAATGAAAAATAAAATAAAAAAACAAATTTAAATCAGTTCGGATTTCCTTTTTTGGATTTTAAACTTGTTTATGTGTCTTTCAAAAATTTAGAATGCGCAGAAAAAACTTTATTAGTGAATTGTGTTCAAAGAAACCTCAATAAATTTATTATTTCGTAACAAAATTCAATTAAATTTAATTTTAAAGCAATAAAAAAAATATGTATGTAAGTATGGACAAATTAAGGAATTATTAATTTTTTATGCAAAATTTTTAATCAGCATGTAATTTCAAAACTAAATATATTGTAATCAAACGAAGCAACGTTCATTTGGGTAAAAGATTTGCCCTTTAATATTTTTTATCTATATAAGCAAGAATTTTGTAACTAACAGTTTTTTGGAAAATTCTTTTATAAAAATTATTTTGGAAACCAAGACCACAGACAAAATATATTATATACAGACGAACAAGTATGATTAGCTGTAGTTTCGTTTCATAGTATTGTATTGATTTTATTTAAATTTTCGAAACTATGTAAGTACCTACATATTACCAAAGATTAAGAATATACATAGATTTTTAGCTTCATACGACATTATTTTTGGTATTTTCATGTGAATGTGTTAGTAAAACAAAATAAAATACGTGATAATTATCAATATATGAAAAGAATTTTATTTAGTTTTACTAACACCTTCACATAAAAATCCCAAAAAGACTGAAAAAATGTTGTATGAAGCTATAAATCTTTCTGTATTCTTAATCTATGATATTACGTACATTGAAGAATTGTTCTCATTTTGAGTCTTACATATAATCAGTTTAAATGCAAATATTTTAAGGATTAAAACGTATAAACTTTTTTTATTTAAAGAATTATGAACAAATATGAAGAACACATAATGTTTTACTTTTTTCTTTGAAATTTGAAAATGAGATTAAAATTATGCAAATAATATGAAAAAAATTTTTATTTATTTGTTTATTTAAATGTATAAAATACAAATCTAGTTCATTGACATAAAATATAATGAGAATATTTTAGTCTTTTCTTAATTTTAAACCTAATTTAAAAATTATATTTTTTTTAAGGCTAATATTAATAGCATAACTTTGATATATATCTTAATTAAATTTAATCCATCCAGATTGACACAACATTATATATACTGCTGCAATATTCATTATAAAAGACAAATTTTTCAGCAAAAGTTTTAAGTACTTACCTAATAATGTGTAGTTTTAAAAACAGAATAAATATAAATATGCATAAACTAAAAAATAGAAAAATAGTTATGTAGGTATATATTTTCTAAACTTTTTTATCACAATAAAAGTAAATCGTAAAATTATTTGATAATTACGAGAATATACCTAAATTGTACATCTTAAAATTTTTTCGAATTGATTGTATCCTTTTAAAATTTCTTTCTTTAATATAAAAGTATATATAATTCATCCCACTTTTACTAAAAAAATTTATCTCTATCCTTATAATTTTATCAATCACAATCATTTTCGGATTTTAACAAATAGAAAACAAAATTTCAAAAAAAATTTTATTTGATTGAATCTCCTATTCTTCTTTCAAATTACTTGTCTTCTTTTAATTCAAAAAATGTCAACAACTTAAAATAAAATTTTCTTTTTATCCTAGACTCAGACTTTTAACAAAACAAAACACTATACTCTCAAATCTTATATATTTTCTAGCCAACATCAATAAAATTTAGCAGGAATAAATAAGGTGGCTTCTTAGTCAAATATAAAGTCAACAATAATACATATAGGTACTTTAATAAAAGTGTTCATAAAGTCAATATATTATGTTTATTGAATATCTTTTACAATACGCAAGAATATCACATATCACAAATCACGAAAATGAAGTTATTTATGTACTTTATTCTACTTTGTTTAAACGTTGATAAACGCAAATTTCAATCATTTTTTTTTTAACATTCATGTTTTTTTCGTTCAAGCCCAGTTCCAGCCAGTTCGAAGTTAAAACGCAAAATCTAGTAAAAGCTTGCGTCTGAATGATTTTCTCGAAAGATTTCCTTCCAAAACGAGACAAACAAATCACTATTCTTTTGGTATATGATAAAAAGAATATAATGTATATAAAAGAAATTATTTCTTTTATTTTATATAATTGTGATCATGAATGTTACAAAAAAAAAATAACAAAATAAAATAAATAAAAACGAAAAGTTATTTGAATATTTTTTTATTTATGTCATATTTTTCATTTGATTTCCTTTTTCATATTTATTTCTTTTTTATTGCTTATTAAAAGTATAATATTTTCTTTTTTATTTGTTTTTAACATTTTATTTTATAAGGGAGTTCTTTGGCAAAGAAAATAAAAGAAATTTTGTGTTTTTGTTTTTAGGAATAATGGCATGTTTAATAATTTTTATGTTAATTTCAAATTTGCTCTAAATTTGAATTTAGAACTAAAGACATAATATAAGTGAAGAAATTAAATAATTTCAACATTGTGTATCTTGTTCTTACTATATATAAGCTAGTGGGCCACTAGTATATATTGTACGAGCAAAATACACAATGGGATCGAGTTAAATATATTATCAAGGCAGGATATGACAAGGTTTATAAGCATAATTTGTGAGGAGAATTTAAGTCTGATTTTTAATACATTAAATTTTATAATGTATAAACATAAGCATTAATCGAAATTAATTATTATATTCCTATACATGAAAATTCTTTTGCTATTTATAATTTGAAAAACACTTTTTGAAATAAAATTAATAAACATTGAATTTATAGCCTATTTTTCGAATCTATTAGCAAGATATTTTGTTTTAATGTTAATATAGTTGTCATAAACTATGTCATTTGTTTTTTACTAAAATACATTTTGTTTTGTGTGTTGTGACAGAAAATAGTTGAATATAAATTATTATCGATTATTGTCAATTATGATAATTATTTATCGCCTCCGCCACTCTCCCAAACTGACTTTCATTAGTCCAAATTTGTAGCTTCTTCTGTAAGTTAAAATTCTGTATGTAGGTATGTAAGTTATGTTAGCTGATGGAATACGTACGTATATACACTTATGAATTTTTTATTTTCAAATATTTTTAAAAAACTTTTAAGATTGATTTATTCGGTAACAAGAAAAGAATTGAAATTTTTTTGCCGGCATAAATAAATAAAAACTAATTTTTACACCATACTGTACCCGCTAATAAATAAATTTAAACCTAAAAATACATACATAACTATTCATACCTATCTTTTTTAATTTATTTTAGATAAAAGTATCTCTTTAAAATATTTTTGCTTGCTGCGAAAGATATTTTCTCTTTCTAACAAAATTATTTTGATTATTTCAATAAGGTAACACTGATAAACACTAAATGGTGATATTGTATGTATAACTACAAAACTCTTTAGCACATCATATATAGTAAACCACAAACTATAAACACTTTAAAAACGAAAACATAAAAAATAAATAAAGTATTGTTACAGTTTTAAGGTTATTGCTTATGACCGATAAAAATATGAAAATGTGAGGTATAATGTGAAAAGTTATTTAAATGGAACTGTCCAACAAATTTAGATAGAAAAACTTGCTAAACTTAAAGAATTTTTTAAATTTAAACTAATCCATTCGATTAGCGAAAGATAAACTTCAACAGTAACATTTCAAATTTTTAGCCCAATCGTAGGAACTTTCTTTAATATTTGTTTAATAGCTTTAAAAAAATAATTTCAAAACACCCGATTTAATTACAGATTTTTTTCCAATCATTAATCGATTAATTTTGCTTAAAATTTTGCATATTTTTACTGTTCAGGGCTTAGTCAAAATATATCAAAACTTTACCAAATATCACTAAAAATCTTTTCTTTGTTCTAATCTAATCTAAGTATCTACATATACATAATGCATATAGATACTTAGGTACATAATTAATTATAATATAATTAAAAATATAATATTAGATTAACATTATTATTAAAAAAATTCCAAATTTCTAAACTAACATAGTAATCTTTAATAATTGTAAATACCTCTATGTATTAATTATACTTTTAACTTTATTCACATATTTGTTGCGAAAACTTATGCAAGCGTGATATTTCAAAAATTATGCTAACAGTGTCACATCATGGGAATATATTTTCATTTATTAAAAAAATTTGCTTTACATTATACATTATATTATATACATTATATACATTATATGGTATAATATTTAAAAACAAAAAACAATAAACAGTGAAATTTATTAACTTTTTGTTATCAAATTTGGAATTTTTTCGTCTGTAAATTAAAACAATAATTAAATTAATAACGTGAACCTATAATATGGTATTTCCATTTATAAAAAAAATTCCACAAAATTTTCCGTATTACGATCGACGTTCAAAAAGAACTGGAATATATTGAAAATCAAAAAATAAATAAACAGAATAAGTAAAACTATACAATTTTTTTTAGATTATATAATAAATGTAAATAATAAAAGACTTATTGCTACAATCCAATTTGAATCCTTTGCTGAAAGCACCATATAATGTAAGTCGGTATTCTAATTCCGTAAAATAAAGTGGAATTTTTTATTAAACGTAAACACAATATAAAGGATGGCAAATTCCAACAAACACAATTGTTGCCGATGCAGATGATTAATTAAATCAGACTTTGTGGTTACACATCATATAATATAAAATGTTTATATAATTTGACATTCAATCGAGCGAAATAAATAAATAAAATACATAATTTTATTAAATTTTTTTTCAACATTTTTACAATTTTATCATAAAATTTACATTATATAAACGACGATCAAAGTTACTTACAAGCTATACATTTTCAATAAAAAAACTTTAATGACATTCGCATCATCATTTTATTTTCATATCAGGGAAAATGTCAAAAAAAAAAATGATTAATATTGCCAATAACATTAAAAAATTATTTATAAGCGTACAATTTCTATTTCATACAAACTAAGCTTTAAAATATTATATCTGGTGGAAAATTTATAAAATTATTTTAAATTATTTTTTTTGTTATAATAAGATAAAATCTAAAGTTAATATTAAATTATTTTAAAGTTATTAAGTATTTTTCTTTTCATTTTTTATTTTTTTAAAAATAAATATTCTCAGTAGTATTATTATTATTATTTTTCTTTAACTCTATATTACCTATATATTATTGTTATAGTTAAAGAACTGTTAAATTCCCTAAGGCTAATTGGTTATTTATGTTGTTCCAATGTAACACCAACAAGTAAAATAAAACTTAGACAATCTATGAAATATGTTGTTGTTAAACCAACATAAATTTCACACAGAAAAGAAAAGAAAATTTGTACAAATTATACTTTGAATTTAAGTTTGCGTGTTTAACAAAAAATAATAATAAAAAAAAAGTTACAAATAATGTACAATTTATATTATTTTTAAGTACGGAAAATAGTTTTTTTTTTGTATTTTGACAATAATTTTTAAAAAATTATTTTTTGTATCCTAATAAATTTAAATTGTTGTATGAGTTTGGTCAACTTTTAAAATAAAGCAATTGAAATCGTTAACAAAAATATATTTTTTAAATTTTGGTTCTGGTACAATATACAATAACCCAAATTACGTCAATTATACATCGGAGTGAAAGAAATAATTCTACAATTATTATCTAGCTTTAGTTCTAGCTTTTTTCCTCATGGCCGAAAATATTCCTAAAAAAGTAACTATAATTTAAAATTATAAAAATAAGTTTCTTAATGCAAAAATTATTCCATATAAAGTCATCCAAAGAAATCAATTTTTTATATATAATAATTCACATAGTCAAAATATTTGGTGAGAAATATTTTTTAAGTTTTAAACAAAAACTTTTATAACGTATAGGAATTTCCTGAATTATTTAATATTTTTTATTAGGCACATTTATATTAAAAAAAAAAAAATTGCCAAAAAAAAAAACAAATTTAAGTATCATTTTGGCGCCTTTTCATTAAATAAATCATTAAATATCAAATTTCATATGGTTCACCGAAACCACAAAATTCAATTAAAATTTAATATAATTCGAATTTATGACTAATAAACTAATATGTATATGGAAGTAAACTTTTGAGTTTAGGAAAATCTATCTTATCTGTAAATAAAATTGTACAATCTACATACATACACTTTGTAAGTCTTATAAAGGGGTTATGTTATGTTATTTACACATTTACATCAATGGATTTGTAAATATACGCACATTAGACTCGAGGGTGACAAATCATAAGAAATAATTAAAGCGGCAATTTAGTGTAAAAATATGAAACGATCAAAACCAAAATTCGAATAATAATTCATAAAGATTTTATTTAAAAAAAAAAATGTATGTACAATTTGTATTTGTATATAACTTGAACAAGAAAACATAAATAGAAAAAATACTGAAATTAAATGTTTTTTTTTTAATTTAATTTCCGACAAAATTTTTAATAGTGCCTAAAGGGCGTATGTATAAGTTAATCGCCAATGCAATACTATTTCAAAAAAGAAAATTTAACATTATTATTGAAACAAACATTTTATTTACACAGAAGTTTTATTTTAGCAGCTCATGATAACTATCTCTGTGTCCTCTTCTTTTAACATATTAAAGCATAAATGAGCGCTATGAAAATTAAAGTTCATTTTCAAGCCGGTTTAAATAAAAGATTATTTCATTTCTATTTTATTGAAATTTTAAACCGTTCAATTATACAACGAAATTTGTGGCTTTTATGGATTAAGAGATTTTTATGGCCTTAGAAAGTTATAAAAAAAATAATTTTACCCCAAAGCTTTATAAACCATTCAAAATATTATTGTAATCTTTTTATCCTCAAATTAAATAATAAAATTAAAAAAAAAATTAAATCTAATTTTAAAAGAAAATCAAAAAAATATCGCATTTCCTCTGAATCATAAAGTGAAAATTATTGTTAATTTTTTTTTTGTCCAAATATTCAAATTAGGGATATTTACAAAAAAAAATAA
Source organism: Hybos culiciformis (assembly GCA_964007475.1). NCBI lineage: Eukaryota > Metazoa > Arthropoda > Insecta > Diptera > Hybotidae > Hybos > Hybos culiciformis. Next base: position 82,130,330 of record OZ023274.1, read on the forward strand.
AAAATTGTTAAAGAATATTTCAGTAAAGAGAATAAAAAAATATTTTTCTCAATCTTGGAAATTTTATTTGAACATTATTTTTTATTATTTTCATCATAAAAGTGTTTTCTGAATGAGATTGAATGAATGAATTTTCTCAAAAAAAATAAAATGTTTTCTTATTATTAAATTTTGCCATAATTGACACATTATCCATTATTATTTCCTTAAATCCTCTTTTTGCTTTGTGTCTTAAAAATTTTATATTTCTTTTAACTTCTTAACTAGGATTAATTTTTAGAGCATAGGTACAATCCCAGTTTCGTTAAAAAAAATATGAATTTTTTATTGGCCAAATATAATGTGCAAAATATTTCAAATTTAAATTAAATTCGACTAACTATAGTATCTCAATTGACTTACACTCCAAAATTTTATTTCAAAACTTCAATCTCTGCGATTAGCATGAATTTCCAAAACCAAAATAAAAATAAATTTATTTTGTTCTACAATTATTAATTGAAATATTTTATAATTTTAAAAAAATGTACGTGGTTAATTTTTGGTTTTAATATTCGGAAAAGCCTGCCTATATATATCTTGTTATTTTTTTCATTTATTTAGCGGTTGTTATTGGTTTAAATTTTATGGAAAATTTCTTTGAAAAAGATTTTACGACTTTCCAAAAAAAAAAAAAGGATAAATTATCATGTTATTTTTTTAATCAAAATCTTTAAGTTTCAAATTGTTTTGTCTCCCGACTGTAAGATGTGAAACTTTTTTTCTTAATGAATTCCAAAATAGATTTAATAATAAATGCAATGAAATACAATCGAAAAATCATAAAAATTAAAATTTTTATTAAAGCGAACAAGTGTAAAATTAGAAAAATAATAAATGCAGGGTATACATAATATACATAACATTTTATATCATTTCGAAAAATTTATTATATTAGATATATGTTTTCCTTATAGAACTTCAATATATAGACTTACAAATGTTGTTATATGGCTCGTTTAAATATTTTACTTCAGATTTCACAATGCATCACATATATATTCTGGGTAAAAAACAGAAGCAAAAATCGAAAGTTAATAAAAAATAATTAAAACTAATAAAGTTTGTTCGCTGTTTTATTTTACTATATAAAACTCCATTAAAACTCCATTAAAACTCTCTTGTTATTTATATACGTAAATGCGTTTTTGAAAAAATGTTTCAATGCAATTAATATTTATAAATGTATACCTATATTCATATTTTGCTTCTGGAAACAAAAAAACACATAAGATTATTTCTGTTCTTAGTTTACTTAATGCTTACATAATAACAGAAAATGTGTCATACCACTCATACCAGATTACAGTTCATGTTGTCCATTATGATCTCCTTAAAAATTTTTATTCCTTTTTAATTCATTATGAAAAGATTAAAAAAATCCAACCTAATTTTTTTTTTTGTTATGAAAATTATGCACTTAGAGCATGTACAGTACATAAAATGCATTATAATATAATAATACCTTATTCATAATTATGTATATTTATTATTCGTTTAATTAAATGTTCACATTGCTACTGAAAATAAGCATTTTCTTTAATTCAATCAGCTGACCAATAACATTTATATTTATGTTATTATTATTAGGTTAGTAAAACATTTTTTAATAAAACAATATTCTCTTTTATGATAGGTATTAAGTTAGGGTTAGTGAAAACTTTAATTTATCTGAAATTAGTAGAACTTAGAACAAAGTATAAGGGCCGAAATGTTATAGTTGAATAAATATGACATTAAAATTTCAGTCTTATAACTTGTGTGTCATCTTAATCAAAGTGTGTTCTTTCTGAAATTTGGTATTTTATTCCTGGATGTAAAGGGAACAAGAAATAATATTATTTTTTTTAAAGTGCTCTTCCGAGAATACCAATTTAGTTTTTGGTTCGAATAAAACTCAGTTAAATTCATAAATTAAATTAACTATAGTATAGTATCTCAATTGACTTACACTTTAACTTCAGCTCCGAAATTTTATTTCAAAACTTCAATATGTACAATTAGCAAAAAAAAAATTTTTTCCAATATTTTTACTGAAAAACCCTACACTTAACATTACAAGTATGTAAGTACCAACCAATAAAATGGGATCAGAAATAATTTGTTTATTACAATTTTAGTAGGCCAAAAATAACGATTTTTTTTATCAAGATTTGGAGCCTTGTAAGTCCTTAGGGAAAGGAGATAAAGCTCGCCTAAAAGAAGAAAATTGTTTTATAGCCTAGATCTAACGATCTTTTAGACCTTTTGAATTACTGATCACGGGTGAAGTACGTTTTTTTTAAATTTAATAGCCCTGTGGATGTGCTTGTAAATCGAAACTATGCTTTATGAAATATAAATAAAAGTAGAATAAAAAATAAATGTTTAACATGGATAATAAAGTTAACCATGGAATCTATTCATTTCATATTAAATTTTTTTAGTATTTAATTTTATCACAATTAATTAAATTAAAAAGGAAGACTTCTTAATCAAACTATGTAAATAAATTAATATCCTTCCCAGTTTTTGACCCAAATCAAAGTATTTTATCGCAAACTCTATTAAAATCTTATAAAAACAGAAAATTAAAGAACATTATAAAAATTTATTATTCTGAGATAAAAATTTTTTTAAAATAAATTTTTAAAAAGCGAATAATGAATGACAAATATAATAAAATAAAATATAATTCAATTGTGCATTGATTAACTGAATTAATCTGTATAATTAAAAACAGTTATTGGCCATTGTAAAAAAAAAAAGAAATGTTTTATTAAAAAAAAATTGTGTGGGCAGAAATAATATTAATTCACGCATCCTTTAATATATTAAATAAATCTGGCGTCCGTCAGACTTTTTCATATGCACGTATGTATATATTTTCTGTGCCAGCTTTATATTTTTATCGTATTCAGTTTTTTCTGATCCATTTTTTTTTTTTCATATATTTTTAATTAGGTTGAAACGGCTTTCTGCTTTTTTTTTTTTAATAAATTACTCGCACATTAATTACATTAAATTTTACTTTTTTTATCATCCATAAATAATTTCAACTTTTGTCATAAAAAAATGCAATATTAACTTTATTAACATTTAAAGAAGGAACAGCAATCAAGACAATTTTCTAGTCATTTATTTTCTCACATTTTTTTGCCCGTAAAAGTTTTGAAAAAAAAAAAGAAAGTTTTCCTCATTCTTATCATAATTTTTCTTTTGAATATCATTTATCTAAAGCTCAAGATTGATGTATTTTCACCTAATGGCCTATATATATAAATTAAAAATTATTAATGAAATATAAGAAATTAAAACAACAATATTCATTTATTATATACTTTTAAAAAGGACAACATTTTAAAATATTAAAATAATTAAATTTATTATCGAAATACAAATTCGAAATAACTACTTACATTTATATAAAAAAAAATAATTTCCTAGATAATAAAATTATAATTAAATAAAAATATAGGCATGTTCGTATGGAATAGATTAAATTATGATAGGCTGATTTTTATCAAATGGACATTTATCAAACTTAATATACATTATGTATGTAAAGGTGTCTAAGAATGATTTGATATTTATATAATTATATATATATATATATATATATATATATATATATATATATATATATATATATATATATATGTATATATATATAAGAAAATAGACAAGTATATATAAATACACGTATAATAATAATATTAACTAGGTTGAGATTAAAAATTTTTCAAATAATCAAAAAATTTCTTGGCTTTTTAATCGAGTTTTTCTTCATAGTAATTATTTTTTAAAACAAATTTGACATAAATTTTCCCATTTAGTGTCTTTTCATATTTTTTTTTACTATGCATAATAGTAGTTATTTAAAATTAATTTACGTATAGTAATTTATGAATATATCGAATACATGTTTATATGCAAATTTATGTTCTTTTTTTCAATAATTTACGCTGAAATATATATATATTTTTTTAATTTGATTAAAATACGAAAAAATATATTATCTTTCCTCTAGTGAGAATAAATTTAATAACTCATAAATTACAGGCTAATTGTTATCAATTTAAAGTCATGTAATTTGTTGGTTTTTTTTTAGGAATAAATGACGGACATTCATAGTAAATATAATATGTTAAAAACCTATTATTTTAATGAAAATCATTAAAAAATTTATATTAATATCTTGAATAAATTTTCAAATTGATGTGATAATGAAAGAAGAATTAATTTTTTTACAAAAGTTTTTATATAAAAATTTGGTTTGTTCAACAAATGAAAATAAAATGAAATGAGATCAAGCTGAATTACATATGTCTATAGTGTATAGTACAGGTTATATTTAAAAAAAATTAAAAGTCTGGAAAAGGAAGAAAATTCATTTGGATTTTAGCTATTTCTAGGTATCAATTTGGGTAAATAGATCTTAGCGTTTAATCATAAAGGAAGTATAAATAGAGAAACTAGTCCCATACAAAAAATGCAAATACAAATAGTGAAACAAAAAATCCATATCACAACCCCATGAGCTTTTTTTTTTGTATTTTTTGAGAATTCCACTCTCACAAAAGCTTTTAAAACTTTAAAAATTGTATAGAATTGTTGTTATTTTGAAAGTTTTAAAAGCTTTTGTGAGAGTGGAATTCTAAAAAAATACAAAAAAAAACTCATGGGGTTGTGATATGGATTTTTTGTTTCACTATTTGTGTTTGCATTTTTTGTATGGGACTAGTTTCTCTATTTATACTTCCTTTATGGTTTAATATAGATTTGATTTTTTTTGGAAATATGTATTATTTTGTCAAAAACTTCTAATTAATTAATAAACCATAATTAGTAAACTTTTTATGTGAAGGTGAATTGTTCTATTTTTTTTTCTGATAAATGTAATATATCATTATAATTGTGTGAGTCTTCAGTTAATGTTTTATGTCATATAAATATAGTTTGTTTTTTTAAAGTGAGAAAAAATTTTTCCTTTACAAATATTTCATTTCGATAATTTCGAGAATTTTGACAAATATAATTTTCGTTTAAATTCTGAATTATGTCATGATTATGATAAATTCGAAAAATATATAATATAAACAAACTCTTTTCTTACAAAGATTTTATTTAAAATGTATTCGAAAACATATTCCTGAAATGGCAACCTTAACATTTTTTCTCTACTTACGTATTAACAACATAAAAATCCACTCTTTTCAACATAAAAAATCAAATTACAGTTTTTATTTGAAATTTTATTGCTTTAGAATTTATTGCAAAATAAATTTATTGGAGAAATTAAGAAATGAACTGCTTTTACGTTTTTCATTAGATTTATTTATTTGTTAAACATAAATAGATTAAGCAACCAATTTTTAAATTAAATAAACAATTACCTATTTAGATTAAATAAAGTCATACCAAAGCAATTTTATATATTCAATTAATATGTCTGGCACGGGAATATTCCCTTAAAACATATTATATATTATTGAATTTAATGTATTTTACAAAATAACTATAATAGTAGAATATTTTCATAAATAATTCATCTGATTATATGTATTAAATTTTTTTCACTTAAATTTTATATTAACAAGATTTAATGTTATTTTAGAATGTAAATTATTCACTGTCAAAGTTCAATCCCCTCATATAAAACAAAAGAAAACTTAAATCACTTCAATGTGTATGAAAATTGATATGTAATTGATTGGATACTGATTATGTTTACAAAACATAATACCTTACACATACATAAAGATATAACCCTTATATCGTGATTTGATTTCATAAAAAAAAAACAATAAAATCAACAAAAACAAATAAATATCAAAATATATTTTATGTTAAAGGGCAGAAAAGTTTATCAGGAAAATATATATTAAAACATGAGAAACCGAACCGAACATAAAAATCGAATAAAAAACTAAAAGATGATTAATGAAAATATTAATAAAAGTGTAGCCGCTGAGGTTCATATGAAAAGTCGACTTATACTATAACTATGATCAAGCGAAACTTTAATAGCTACATAATTTCTAGTTTCTAGTTCTTCTGAATTTTTTTATGTACGTTTTTTGTGAAATAGTAACTGCCTACAAAGATTAAAATTTTATATTTATTGTTGTTGTTTTTAAACCTTTTTTGTTTTCAAAATCAATTACGATAATTTTAATTTTAATAATAATAAGATAAGCAATTTCAATTTGCTTTTTGTTTGAAAGTAAAAAAAATGAAACTATAAAAAAGAACTACCTTCGAATGATTATACAAAATATTTTGTTGTGAAAATTTCTATTTTGATAGTTTATTGAGAATCCTGAATGAATACAAAAATTTAAAAAAATTTGGAATAATTGTATATGAACTCTTATAAACAAAATTCAAAGTTTATGTGTATATTAGTGTAGACTAAAACTTAAACATACTTATCTACAATCAGCTATATATATATTATCTTGTTGACACTATGACAATAATGTAGTTTTATCATTTTATATAAACAATAAAATTGATATTTATTTTTCTTATTTCTTATTATTATTTTTTTTTAGGTTTTTTGGTTTTTTGGATGCTGAAGACGACATTATAATAACGTTCATTTAAATATGAATATATAAAATTGTTATTTTATGTTGCTATTGTTGTTGAATAACAAACTAACAAAAATCTTTTCACAAATATGAAAATTATGAAATAAGTAGACAAAGATAAAATATTTCCTGCTGGCAAAGTTATGATTGTTTTTGATTGAAAATAATAAATATTTTTTTTAAATAATTTGAAATAAAATAAAAGTCAGAAAATATTTGTTTATATAATACTTTTTAGTCATTAACATTTTTATCCTATACCTAAAAGTTTTTATCAATTTAGTATTAGATCTTTTTTATAATATATTATAGCTGCTTAAAAAGAAAGTTTGCTCTATACTGAAAAATGTTGAACATTAAATTTCAATTAAGTATATAGTTAAAAAAAAAAGAATTGTAGAAAGCATCATAGAAGTAATATTTATCTTGAGAATCACATATTAACTCTAGAAAATTCACTTGTTTAATAATTCCTCAATTTCTACGGATTATTAAAAATTTTGATACAAATTTCTCAATTCACAAACATTCATTTAAAAGTTATAACCATTTTTGCTTCCCAGCATATCAGATTATGTCACAGTAACATATTATCTATATATAAATTTAAATCACAAGTATAGGTTTTCTTACTTTTACCGATTTGTTTTTTGAATTAAATGAAAATTGTTTCAGTAAAAATGTCTCAAAAACTGATTTTTGTTTTTAAAACAATGGAAATGTGAAGCATTTTTAAAATAAATATTTTATTCACATAATATTCCTTTTAAAAGAACTTGGATACTAATACTGTGTGTATAAATATTATCTTTTTATATTTTGAAAGTATTGTATGTATATTGAAAAATTTTCCAATTATAAATGAGATTTTCTTCATTTCACTAAACTTTTTTTTAACAAAGAAATTTTTTTTTCTTCTTTTATTGAGAAAATGTAAATATCTTTTTAATCTTCAAGTGGCACGTAAGATTTTATTTTTCATTAAAATTAAGTACCGAAGGTATTTTAAAGGTGTCTTACCTTCAGAATATTAAAAAAAAAAAAAAATTAAAATAAAAAAAAAAATCTATAAATGAGATCTACACCCATATTTGAAAAGAACATTTTTTAGAATAAAATAAGGATTTTCTTTAATTTTTTAAGTAGCTTATTAAAAAGAAGGTATTAAAATATTAATTGATATTTTTAAAATTCTAAAGTATGAAGAACCATTATTTTTTATTTATAAATCGATGGATTTTCGTGAGTTTAATATTCTGTGAATACAGATTATTATATGCACACAACTAACTATTATTACTGCATTAATATGACGCCGTACCTATACTATAAATAGTTAAGTACTTGAGTTTATTCTATAAACTATTCCTTTAATAATCTAAGCTATGCTTATATTTTGGATTCAACTACGATGTGTACAAAATATTTTACCACCAATGATTCACAAAATAATTTCCAAAGATTGCTTTCTTGCTAAAACTTCAAAGAAATCTTTTAATTCATTTTCATTATTCAACACTGATATTTTTTTGGTAAGATAATTAATATGTAAATATAAAAAATTATTATTCTATGGAAATAAAAAAAAACCATAGACCTAATTTTAATTTTCTTGAACATAGAAAATCAAAAGAATAATAATTTATCTTTTCAAAGATAAAATTTAGTATTATATAGGCGCTACTATTTCATAAAATGAATAATAAAATTATTGAATTTATGAACTAATTCTGTTAATTTCAGTTTTATTATACAACTCGCAAAAAACAATATGATTTAGAAATAAAGGTTTTTATTATTTAATATCATAAAATAGAAATGATTTATTATGTAGGAGTATATGTATTTTATTCATATTTTTTCTTGTATATATATTGTATAGAAAAATATGTATATGGACAAAAATAATGAATAATTAAATTTAAATTTTTGTTATTAACTTATAACTTTGATATTACGACAAAAATTTTAAGAACCTAATTATCCTTAAAGTATTATGATGATATTTACTTCATAAAAATGTAAAAATAATATCAATGTCAAAATTAATAAAAGGAACCGTAATAAATACGCACATTAATCACGAATGCCACAAGTCTAAAATGTTGATGTATGTCTAAATCGTTAAAATATATTCACAAGATTCATAAGGTTCCCCATTTCAAAGGTATGAGAATAATAATAGATATAAAAATAATCTAAGCCTATAAGGCATATTTTCCAAAATTTCAGTTCTGTTTCGTATTCTCAACAACAGCCAGTACAAGTTTTCTTTCAAAATTTAAAAACAATATTATATAATACTTAATTCTAAGAAAATATAAAAATCAAAACAAAAATATAAAATCCTATATCCTGTTCTCATAAAATAAAAGCAATAAACCGACATTAATTTTTTATTCACAATACAATAATTGAAGAAAACTTTTGTCAACAATATTATATACACGCAAATATAACACTTTTATTTTGTATCTGTCATTAAAAACTGAATAATTAGATATATAATGTTTAACAATATTATGTAGAACTCAATTTCAAAGTTTTAATTCAATTAAAATATTTATTGTGGCGTAAACATTGAAAACTTTTATTTTTAATAAAATTGAATTTGAAAAAATAAAGTTTTATATAATGACTAGAAATAATATGTATTGAAACTTTTGATTTAACAAAATATACATACATGATAAAATGAAATAATGGTTCTTGGTTATATAATTCATGGTTCGCTAACTATTATAATTAATTAACCATTTACTTCTACTGCACGTCATATTTTTAACAAAAGGCGTTTTTTTAAAGGAATATACAAATATATAGTAAATAATAACTCTTTCCTCGGTGCAAGAATATCACCTGACTAGTATTATCAATATTTCAGTGCCGGTTATACCAAGTCTAAAATCGAACCGTCTATCTATATAAAATATCGATAGTCGATAGATAACAGATAGGTCATAGTAGCAGTTAAATTTTTTTCATTCAGTACATAACGTAATACATACCGATGATTTGTTCAACATCTTGACAATTTAAGGCAATAAAAATATATAGGTACAGAAACTTTTGTTTATATCATACAAACAGACATCGCCTAAGACATCCAATTATACTAGAAATAAATTAAATGGTTTAAAAGTAAATAATTTGAAATCAGTAAAAAACGTGAATAAAATAAATTTCCCTCTTTAAAAGAAAACCAAAGAATAATATTCAAGGACTTTCCACTTATAAATAATAAATTTTATTTTCCAATATTGTCTGGACAATTTTTTATCATTACTTTTTAAGTTTATTAAAAGTTTCATTATGGTTTTTCTTTTTTTTTTGTCTTCTGCTATTTGATAATAATCAAAATTGATTTAAGTATTTAAAACAAAAAAAAGAGTAATAAAGTTAAAATATCAAAGAAAACTTTTATGTCTTTTAAAGGGAAAAATCTTAAATCGATCTCTTTCGAAGTATTAGAACGTACGAGAAATATTTTTTCAACCGCTTAAAGGATTCTCGCCGACGAAAACGTAAAATTCATTTCATTTATTTTCAATAAAATATAAATGAAAATATAAATGAAATTAAAATAATTTATTCAAATTGTGTTTACATTAATAATTCTTTCATATTTACAGGTTAGGATTCTACATTTTAGATCTTTAGCTTTACTAGTATACATATAATATACTATCGTATATAAATTGTTGTTAAGTAAGTTTTTTGAAATTCGGAGAATAATTTTTTTCTTTCTTATTATAAATCTTAGTTTAAAAAATTGGGTTTAAAACCCAAAATCGTTAATCTTAAGAAATTATAGTCTAAGTGTTTGACGTTGAAAATCGTTTTACTCAGTCTGATTTACAAATCTCTTCAATGAAACTTAAATTTCAATTTGATATTCTTATAAATAATTTTACTTGATTTTCTACCCATGGATAAGTATAATGTACAACTTAATTAAAAATTTTGTTTTTATTAAAAAATAAACCGGAAATTATATAACCACAAATCGGTAAAAATATTCATAAATTTTTATGCATTTTTTACTCAAAAATATTATAGGATTATTATATATTATATATTATTTACCTATTTAAAATTATTTTACAATTAAAAAAAATAAATATTTTTTATGTGCGTAACTTCATCAAGACTCAATTTTCATGTTAATAAGTAATGTCGTATTATACCTATACATATTTTTTTTTATTATTTATTTTTATTTCAAAATCGTGCCTTTTTATAATTTGATTAAAATAAAAAAAAAAAAAACATAAATAAATAAATTTTTATCATTTCGTTTTCTTTTGTCTATATTAAAATTTTCTTATTAATAAATTAAAAATAAAGGAAAAAAGTATTATAATTATATTTATGATTTATAAAAACACATAATTTTCTATATATATAAGAATAAAAAAAAAAAAATATTTACATTTTCTTAAAACGTAAATACCCAGAGTTGATAAATATTTGTTTATTATAAAGTGCATTAAAATGTCAAATAAAATTTTCCGTGATTTAAATTAAAAAAAAAATCAGTGGTAAACTTTTTTCTGGGCAATTAAAATCTTACATTATTTTGCTTCGAAATTTTTATTGTTCTTTTAATTTTAAATATTATCAAGTTGATTTCTGGATTGTCAAAACAAAACTTATTCGAAATCCAGATACAAAACTCAATTTTGTTGTCTAGGGTTCTCCATAATTTTGGTCAAATTCTATAGGAAACTAACAATGCATACTCTCGAACAGAAACTCATTATTTCTTAGTTTAATGGTCTTTAATGGTGCTTGCAATGCAACTTAATTTGTCGCAAAGCAATTTTAATTATCGAATTAAATTTAAAGAGTTTTTTTTTATTATTAAAGAGTTTTAATTTAATAGTTTATCATTAAAAAATTTAAATTGTCTTTTTTTATGAAATAATTAAAATGTTTTTTATTTAAATAAAATAAAATGTTCGATAGAACAAAATACGACATCAAATTTGGAATTCTTTTTTATTTTTTCCTCATTAATTTATTTTTATCACAATATTTTTTTATGGCGCACCCTTCACAAATAAATCTATCGTTAACAAAATATGAATAAATTAAAATTCTTAAAATATATGTACATATTATAATTTATTCTAATTTTGTTCATTTTATAATAACAACAATCTAAAATGCATCAAATACTTTAAAATCATAATAATAAATTTAAAATTATTTTTATCTAAATTTAAAATATTTTCTCTTATATTAAATTTATATGTAAATGTAACTATGCATATATATTATAATAGCAGGAATTAAATTATTTTTTATATAAAGATTACATAATGCTCAAGTGTAAAATTTTGTTGATGCAAGAAATTAAATTTTGAATTTATTTGTTTAAGGTATTCTATGACTCAAAATATTATATTATTAAATGAGATTTCTATATTATATCGACTATAATAAATAAATTAGAAGTTCTTAAATGAAAATGCATAGACTGATTATTTAATAAAATCAACTATTTTAGTGAAATATTGAAAGTAAAGTCCCTCACAAGAGGCGATTGTAATAAAAAACACAATGTAACTAGTTTTGTTGGAAAATTTATTTCATTTGAACTTAATGCAAAACGAATTGAATATTAATTAAAGACCTGTACTGCCAGTTCGGTTGAATCTCTTAGATACGTTATAGGATCATGAATAACTAATAAAGATAACTAATATGTAACTATTTTTTACCTACCTACTCATAGCTTGAAAAAGTTTTAACATAAAACAAGAGATTTTTTTTTGTTCTCAAATCTTCTTATTTTCATTATCAAAACCCTTAATTCATTTTACTATAACACCGGATATCAAAAAAAATTTTTTTAACAATATCCATTGAAACAAAATGGAAAAGGAAAAACTTTTAATAAAATTATGACATTAGAGAATTTTGGAAAAAAAATTATTTTAAACTAAATAAGAGTATATTGTTAAAAATATAGTTTTCTTCAAAACTTATGATTTTAGTTTAAAAATTTTTGTTTTGTTTAAAGTTATAAAATTTTTCTATTATAATTTTTTTTTTTAGAAAAAAAGGGTATACAAACTGACTGTCCCATTTTTTATGACAAAACTAAAGAAAACTATAAAAAGGAAAATGAGATTAAGATTATATTACATTATAACAACATTAAATCCAACTGCAATAATATTGTTGCGAAAAAAAAATTCTTTTATTTTATGAAAAAACTTTTCGAAATATATTTTTAAATTAAATTCTTAAGTATATAAAGTAATCGTATTTGATTTTATTTTCTTGATATTTTAGGGCATTTGAAATCAAAGATAGTTGTGAGAGCAGTTAGTTACAAAAGCTTTGAAAAAGTTTAAAAAACTAAAAATTTTCACTCGCTTTGAAATTGAAGATCATATATCTAATTTAGCGGGATTGAGCGCCAAGGTATTCTGTGAGATTTCGAATTTATTTTTATAATTACGAGTACAATTTTTTTCTAATTACTTAAAAAGATTTTTTTACTTTTAAAAATAATTCTAGAATCCAAAATAAATAACATTAAATTAAAAAAAAAAGATAGTTTTATCTTCCTTTCTGCGTTTAAACTTTTTTAAAGTTTGTTTTAAGTTATTTAAAATCTTTTTTGGATCGTTATTATGAGATTTGAGTCCCAAGTTAAAAAAAAATTAATGATATTGGAATAATTCGAGACATAATTGGAATTCTTCAAGTTACCAGAACAGCATGTAATTTATATTGTACCTAATATTTTTATTCTTTTTTAGTATTATAACTGAATTATTATTATTTGATATAAAATTAACTTTTCATTATAAATATAGAGCACTTCAATTATCTTTGACATAACTAAAATCACAAAAGGAATATCTCAAAAATAATTTGTTTCAATGAACACGTGCCATAATTTGCTATGTACATACATATTTATTAACATATTTTTGTATAAATGCTTTTGATTTTATTCATTTCACTGAAAGTTGTGCAAAAAATTTTTTTTATGATTTTATTGAAAATCTAAAATTATGAAACATGATTGAAAAATTAATTTGAACAATGTTTACGCTACTATGAATTTTGAAAATTTATAACTAGTCGATTAATAAAAATATTTTTGGTTTTAAATTAAGAGGGTGTATAAATATATAGAACCTATAATTTTTTATGTAATCTGAATACTAAAGCTTATAAATTTAAGTTTATTATGTATATTAAAAAATGTAAATTAAAGAATAGGATGAAAAATTGAAAAGTTATACATTTATTATGCACTTTAAAATAAAATGTAGGTATGTATATTAAAATTCTTTTATTTGACTAATTTCATTTACCTTACATAAATACTTTTTTTTCGCACAAAGTACTCAAATACTGAGTCAGTTGAAAAAGCCTCTTGTGTCATACAACTTTTTTTTTTAATTAACTGCTTTGCTGAAGAATATTGCCTTTGACACTTACATCTTTCTCGCTTAGTAAGGCAGAATTGTGAGATGATCGTTTGAACTTATTTCCGAAATAAAATCACTGCTCATTATGTAAAACATCATGTATCTAATAGTTTGTTTTTTCGTTTTATAGTATAACAATAACTTTATTATTATTTAGATTTAGTGTTCACTGATTCGACTTTTATTTCTTATTTAACTTACATTTATTTGTAAACATAAAACAGAAACATATATAAAATGACAACAAAGTTTATTTTTAAAGCATTGTTTTATGAGTAAAAAATGTATTACTGCTGTTTAATGATTTTTTTTATGTTTTCGGCCGGCAGCGACGCCAATATTATATCATAAGAATCAATAAAGTTTTACTTCACTAAAATCTAAACTAATTTAAAATTTATATTACCTTTTTTATTTTTTATAGCTTGTCACAAAATTATATAGGCAGAAAATTTTAATTTTATGAAAAAAAAAAAAAAGAAAGGAGGGAAAATAAGTATAATAAAAGATTGACAACGATAATAATTATTAACATAATAATTTGACATAACATAACATCTTCAGTTTTTGACAAAATTATTAACTTTTAGTAATAGCCCTCACATTTAACCAAAACTCTGTTGAATTTACATTTTTTTGTAAATAATAATGAGAATTTTATTTGTTTGAAAAATTTTAAATGACTTTAATAAGCTTTTTAAACCCATTTGACATTCCGATACTGCATCTCTACTATTTCAACCAAAATCTTGATAAACCTATTTCTTTTGAATTTTACAAAAAATATTGAAATAAATTAAAATATTTTAGTTGTAAGGGATAAATAATCCTAATCTCTATAAATTTAAGACAAAATTGTAAAAATATAAATATTGAATAAAACAAATTATATTTAAAAAAAAAATATCATTGTTACATTACCAAAATAAATATTAATAAAAAAATCCTCATGGTTTTCTGGCAGGCTTATAACTTAAAATTATCTTAATTTAGAAAATTTAAAAATTGAATAAAAAACCGAAATAATAATACCCCCATATAGACTTTTTAATTTTTTTTTATCAACTTTATGGCGTCAAAGTTTTGACACATTCTAAATAACTTCCAGATCAATTAGTTTTGCAATAGTGACACAATTCACAAAATCTTGTTTTATTTAATTTTTTTTTTTTTTTAGATAACACAACATGTAGTAAAACTTTACGTTTTCTTGTTTTGCTACCTACAATTGAATTTATTTTGTTGATTGTGAAAAATTCTACATAAAAGTAAGACCGAAATAATTATTTTTAGGAATAATATTAATTTACTACAACAGTCAATATGATTCAATATGATTGCTTATTCAGGCCTTATTGACTGATATAATCGATAATTATTCTTTAAGCTATCATTCCGATTCAACTAACATCTGCGATTTGCATACATCAGATTTTATATTTAATCTTAAAAACTCCTTTATCCCGAATTATGGAGAAAGAGGAAATCATATTTAATTTTTTCAAAGAAGTTTTGAAACTCTTAGTCTTAGTCGGTAGTTTTACAGTCATATGTACATCACGGAATTCCTATAAAAAATACCAGTGTTCCATTAATAAAGATCTTAAAATAACATCAACGGCAGGAAAAAGAAATTTAGTCCAAATCGCACAACAAGTACTACTCTTTATATAAAATTAATTAAATTTAAATGTAGTCTTGCAAGATTAAAATATACTGAAATTTTTCAACACCAAATTAAATTTAAGAAAAAAAAAAAATAACTAAATAAACTGATTGGAGGCTAAATCAAGTTTTTTTTTTGCTCTTCATGTGTTTTGTTACAGGTGGATTTTTGGCGCTTGCTTGATAAAAATAAAAACTCACAGCCGACAGCATATTCATTTTTTTTTCTTTATAAAAACTATACATACCGCAGAACATATGTTTTCTTTTTTGTCTAAATTTGCATAAAATAAATAAATTAAATCTGATAAGTAAAAAATATTGTGTGCAGTCATTGATTATTTTTAAAAAAAAATTTAAGAAAAAAAAATGAATTGTATAAAATGTTAAAGTTAAAGTGAATTTCAATTTTTGTTCTTTGGAAGCAAATATTTTATATAGAAGTCCTTTAATCCTGCCACTCAAAACGATATCAATAATACTCTTTTTGTTCTGTGTGCTAAGTGATGTTATTATGGTATTCTTTCAATCAAGAATTTCCATTTTGTATTTTAGTTTTATTTATTTATCGATTGCGTTTTCAATTTTATATTTTACAATTTTTATTAAAAAAAAAAATAGCATAAAATAAATGATGTATGCAAAAATATTTTACCACACGAAAAAAAGATAAAAAATTATTTGAAACGATAGACCATATGACCGATCGAGTGATATGCATTATTCAAAAATTTAACAATCTTTAAGAGTTGAAAAATATATGCGATCCTATATTACAAACAAAAGCTAATTCTATGTTTATGAAAAAAACTAATAGAAGGTAGAAGTTTTACATCTTTCAAAGCAGTTCCAACTCCAAGTTATAAATTTTGAAATTTAAGATAGTACAAGTTGGAAATTGGTATTGCAAAGTCCGCAAAAGAAAAATTATCGACCATAAAATAATGTCCGTTTTATTTTTTGATTCAAGAATTTTCTTCATTTTTGTTACATATATTCTTTTTCTTGAATGTTGTATTTTAAAACAAATACTTTTTAACGCCCAAGAATTAGCAATTAAAAAAACGAATATTTTGTTTAAAATAAAACTCTCATTAAAGATTTAATTTGAAAGACCCAATTTGGAAGAATTGTATGGAAAAATATTTTTGTCTATTATAAGAAAAATAGTTATATAGTAAAAAATAAAAGAACTAAGCTAAAATAAAGTTAAATAATTGAAATTTGTTATAATTATATTATATTTTTATTTTTTAATTTAAAACAAGCAAAAAACATATATAAATTGAACTATACTTGCGTATCATTCGTATTTTGTTTTTTTCTCAAATAGGATGTACAATCTTTTAAATTAATTAAAATTGACCTTAACAAACCGGAACTTAAAAAAAAGGCTGAATTGATTCTAAGGTACGGGTACCATATCTGAAATAATAGACTACACCTACCATGCGGATAGTCAGTAAATGTTTTTTCCCATCCTAATGAAAAATATCTTATTAATTAGTTTTGAATTCGCGGAAAATAATAATATTTTTCACTTTCGAAGATAAAATAAATAAAAACAAATATTTGATATAGGTTTGCTAACTTTTTTTTGGGAAAACAAAAAATCCATACATAAACTTTTATTATTAACAATATTTTCTATAAAGTTTGTTAACATTTCTACAGCGTGATAAACATAAGAACAAAAAAATATTGAAACATTTCATTATATCTGAAAAAATTTAAACGATCATAAATCATTAAAAAACAGATAAATTTCATAATTTATGAGATATTAAAATTTGTTCCAAATTTTTATTATTCCCGGTAGTATAAGAATATAAGAAGTCTAAAAGATAAAAATTTAATAAAGTTTTAGAGATTCCTCGACGCAAATTTGTCTATAAAAGGTATATTTATGTTTTTTTCAATAAAAAAAAATCATAAAGTTACATTTATCTTAAACTTAAACATAGAAAAGCTGCAAAATTTATGTATAGAAATCAAGAATATTTTTAACTACCTAAACAAATAATTAGGGACGAAAATATTTGAAAAAAAAAAACTCTAGTCAATTTTTAAATTTTGTATATAAAAAAGATAAAATAGCTCCAAGGACAAGCTAGAATATATTCGTAAAATTTTTTTTTAATTAAAAATAAAAATATGTGAAAACATATTTTACCTTTTTTTTTTTCCAGTTGAGAAAATGGGAAAATTTTAAAATATATTTATTGGTCGTTTTAACTGAATTTAAAAAAAAAGTATATAATATGTTTGTTTTGTATGCACGAGAAGTGCATCTTTACAAAATAGAAAACAAGAATAAATACAAATCCTTGCAATTGGGATTTTTTATAAAATGAAACACTGAATAAAATCACATCCAACAAATGTGAGAATTCAGTTATTTGAAAATTTTAGTAACTAAAATGGAATTGTAAAAAAGAATATCGTTTTAATTGATACAGGCAAATAATTTATTTTTTATCTAAGCATGGCATTCATAACATTAACAAGCTAAAAAAGTTTATTCATTTACTCAAAAAATATGATATGAAGAATATTTAATTTAAAACAATTATTAAATATTTTTTATTTTTGATAAAAAATAAATTAAATTCAATTCAAAATAACATACGTCGTTATGCTTTTTAAGAAAATCCCTGTAGATAATAAAAAAAAAAAAAAATTGATTTGTCAGAAGAAAAGAAATGAACGAAATGAAAATCTTTGAAAGATTCAAAAAATTTATATTAAAAAAAAAAACGATTTGTATTGGGGCTGCAAAAAAAAGAAAGAATTGATATTTTTTATTTATTTTTTTTTTGCAAAAATTAATCCCAAAAGTGTAATCTTATCAGCATTTCTTTTCATTCAAATGTAATAGTAGTAACACAAAAAAAAGATTTATTTTTTATAAAAAAAAAATAAAATAAATAATAAGATTGTTTTTTCCTCAATTTCAACAACAATTTCATTGTCCCCAAATAGACATTATAAAAAAAAAAAGCTACATTAACTTCTTTTTTTTTCTTTTAATGATGCCATTTATGTAATAAAAAAAAAACAGTCTCAAATTAATATTAACTCAACCTAAATAAATATCTAATTTTATTTTGAATTTCATTAATTTAAAAAAAAAAAAAAAGAAGTTAAGATATTTATTAAATTTCTTGGTTTGTCAATTGAAATTATAGAACTCTTGACCCAACATCTTTTTATTATCATAATGTTTTACAGGAAAACATTGCCTTCTATTGAAGTCATTGATTGTGCACTTAAAATAACATTAAACAACTAAACATATTTGGTGTCTGAGAACTAAGTTTCTTTAACAAAAAAGCTGCAGGCAAAATTAAAAAACTAATATTATGAGACTTTTAATGTTATATACATTGACTATACAATACGTATTATATATGTGAATACTGTATATCTACTACTTCTTTTAAAATCATTTATAACTAACTAGTAAGGTAGAATCCTACTATTAACTAAATTTCTACATCACCAGCTATATATTTATTATTTACATTATAGTTGCTTGAATTATTCACCTTGTATAATTAAGCAAATATTATAATGGTAACATTTTTAAGTAATACAATATCAATTTTATAAAATAAAGTAATTTAATATAATACCGCCGGCTACAAGTAACGTTAAATAAAAATCAATACCATTAAAATAAAATCAATGTTGATATTATATATTTTATATATAATTCAATCTATATAAACATCAATCTATACAACCCCTATATTACTTAAATTTATGTAAAATGGTTTAATTGAGATATTTATTTATAATGAGGCAAATACATAATTTTTTTTTTTTTATAAATTTCGACTTAAATTTTTATAATATTCATTATATTGCACGCATCAATGAATGTTCCCTCATAATAATTATTTTTAATTTTGTAACAAATTAATATTATAAAATTTCTTTATTATCCAAACTTTGTATTATAAAATTACTACACATAACACCACCAATGATAAAAGAAAAGATTCAACAAATTTTAATTATGTCGCTGCATTTTAAGGATTTCTGTATTGTGGAATATTTCTTCTTCTTTTTTATCGTAATGAAAAGAAAACTTTCTTGATAAAATTAAGAAAAAAAATTAAATTCTATTAAAATATTTTTCTGGGAAATTAATAAAGTTCATGTTTAAATTAAATATTATAAAATATAATGCGAATAATTTCCTTTTACTTGCGACATTTTTGACTGTACTTGCATTATGTAGTTTTACATAAAAGCTATTCGTACCATAATAAATAAATTTATTTTTTATTCTTGAACTTTATATTGGAGAAATACTATATGTAACAAATGTGAATGAACTTCGCCGTAAAAAAGCAAAATTATGTTAAATTGTATAAAAATTGATATATAAACACCATGCCGACATTTGACATTGACGATAAAAAAATTGTATTAAT
This sequence comes from Hybos culiciformis, assembly GCA_964007475.1. NCBI lineage: Eukaryota > Metazoa > Arthropoda > Insecta > Diptera > Hybotidae > Hybos > Hybos culiciformis. The sequence goes on from OZ023274.1 coordinate 82,150,508, forward strand.
AATTTCATATCTCAAACAGATATTTCATTAAATTATTGTATATTATTATCAGATTTTTCGGAATTGATCGAAAATGTGATATAAGTTATTAAATTTTTTATTCAGATACAACATTTGCAAGATTAAGAATAATAAGCTAAAACGTTATAAAGAATATAAATGAGATAAAAAAAAGAGAGCTAAAAGTTAAATTTAGCAAGTAGAACGAAAAACAAATGACAGTATAAGCTAATTTTCTTAGATATTTCAAATTAATAAAATCATTTGTAAATAAAAAAATTTACTTATCTTTTAACTCCTATTATTTCAATATTGATTTTTAAAATTCTATTAAGGCCGGTTTTTACGATCCAAGTACACTTTGTCCAAGTTTCTTTGATCAAAGTCACTTGGACAAAATTACTTTGAACCAACTTTTTACTTTGAAGTTACTTTGATGAATAAAAAAAATTATGATTAAAAAAATTGTCAGAATTCAAATTTTTTTTTTATTGTTTTTTTTTTTTTTTTACAAATATACTACTTTCATCAAAGTAAGTAGAGCAGTGTCCAACCAAACTTTGATGTGGCTACTTTGTCTAAGTTGACTTTGACATCCTGTTTACACGATCAAAAAGAACGTCCAAGTCAACTTGGACAAAGTGTACTTGGATCGTGAAAACCGACCTTAACTTATAGTTTTTTTTTAGGAATTATTTCGTTTCGTTTTTCCACATCTCGTCGTAATCTACGTCACAATATCTAAAATTGACTTTTCTATAGTCAGAATTGTACTTAATACTGACTGTGAGCAAACATTGTAATTTTTTGTATTTATATAAAAGTTGCACAGTGATTATAATAATAATAATAATAATAATAATATTTAAAGTAATCAATTTCCAGACAGTACTTACTTATACAATACTATCAAAAGAGAGAAAAAAATTGACAATTTTCTTTTATATTTAAAACAAAAGGCTGAAAATAAATAAAGGAAAATAATTTTCTTTATTTAAACGATTTTACATAATAAGAAAAGTAAACAATTTAAGCTTTGTTTCGAAAGCTTTTGGAAAAAAAGACATAAAAATAAAACAAAACGTGTGTATAGAATTTTTTTTTATTTTAATTTTATCATAAAAATTTAAATATTTATTTGTCCAAACAAAAATATTATGTTGTCTTTATAAATTTGAATTTCAATTAAAATGTTTATTTTCCGTGAATTTACGATGCTATAGCCAAAGTTATTAAATGTTATGTAAATAAAAGAAAAATCCTTTTGTTATCCACTCGCCTAATTTTAAAAATTCTTATATATACTTGATAAAAATGAAATTTCAGTCGTTCAAAAATCTTAAATTTTCCAATTTAATAAATTCAGGGATAATAATATAAAAAGATTCTTGTTCTTGTGATTCTATGAAATCAAATAAACTTCAAGAAAGTGCTAAATTAAAAAAAATTCTACGAAAATCAAACTTGTTATGCTAATTAAGATATATTTTTATATTGTATAATAAATAGTTCTGTTGATGCAAATTTACTTATTTTTTTTGGTTTTTTATTTTTTGAATTTCTTTAAAATTCATAAAAGATATTTTTCTTTTGCAAACACGCTTTTTATTTTTAGGTCAAAAAGTCTCTTTAAATGAAGAATTTTGTAAATAAGTTGTTAAGAAACAAAGTCAAGAAATGAGCAAAGAATCTTAAGTATTTTTAAATTTTATGCTAAAATGAATTGCAAAATTCTTTAAAATAAAATGGACTTGAAAAAAAAGAAATAAATAAATAAGAAAGTATGAAAATTTTATTCAAAAGATTTATCAGGATTCATTTTTTTTTATTTTTTTGAAACAAGCTTTCGAATAAATATTCATTATTCAAATTTAAAATTCTCAATTGTGATTTTTAGATTTTGAATTTGCATTTATATTTTCAAAATATATATAAACCAGTAATAAAGTACGTTATACGGAAAATTAATTCAATAACCCTTCTAGAATTATGATAAAGAATTAGCATTTATAAACTATATTACCGTACAAGCGTAAAAGCTAATTAACTATTTTACAAACTTAGTATTTCAGAACGTTATTTCCACCACTATTCTGTCAATGTTGTAATAAAAAGTAGCCGAAGGTTATATGCCCAAAGATTAACTTTCTATAGTTAAATGAATATTTGGTCGACGGTAGACAAACACATGAACTAAATATATATAACTATGATGGGTACGATGATGGGTAATTCGTTATAGAATGAAATATAAGAGAAAAAATCAAAGCTGAATAAATATAAAAAATTCTCCTTATTTATAATAAGGGTTGAAATAATTTCAAATAAATTTAAAAATTTTGTAACCAAAAAGAAAAGATATTGTCGTTAATCTTAAGTTAGTTAGAAATAATTAGGTGATTTTCCAATACAATAATTTAAGAAGTTAAAGTGTATGCACGGAATAACAATCAAACCTTGACGCGCACTCAACCATTTAATCAATATTTTCACAGAATTAAATACTTTTATTTTACTTCAGGGAAGAAAATAAAAGAAATGAAATTATTCTATTGTAAAATTCTTTTGACTGCACAATATTTACAATTATTATGTTATTTATAATTTGAAGTTAAGCTTTTTTTTTCTATAGGAAATTTGAAAAGTAAAAATTATTTACCATTTTCTTACCGCTTTCATTGAAAAAACAACATAATATAATTTTATATTATTAAACTTTCCATCAATATTTATCAATAAACTTATTTCTAATTTTAAATAATTTTATTAATATGTAAACAAAAAACTGTATTAGGCGTAAAAGTCAAGTTCCATTACTCTGTTTACGACGACGTTGATAGTAAGATTGATAGTAACATGATTCTTTTAGAAAAAATTTAAAAATTACAATAAAAAAAAATTCAGGGGTTAGAAGTATTTATTCTGGTCAAAGTTTTTGTTTCAATAATAATTTGAGTCGAGATATTTTAATTTTCCTTTTCTTGATTTTCATATTCACGAAAATTGAAAACTAATTAAAAGTATTTTTCTTCAAAAAGAAAATTAATACTTGAAAACTACACTTAATAACTTTTTAACTTTTAGAGAAATATCTTAAAGAAATAACTTTTCTAAATTTTAAATTCATGTTTAAAAAGATTTTGAAAGCAATTCATCTTTTAAAATTCTTTAATATTTAATTTTAATGAAAAAATATCTTACGTGCTACTTGATGATAAAAAGATTATTTTTTTTGTCAATGAGATAAAAGCATTTCAATTCAGAAGAATAATTTCATTAATATTAATATTATATCAAATATAAATGTAGGCAGTATAAGAAGTAGGTAGGTTCATTTTTGGAAATTATCTGAAATTCAAGTATATATTTAATAAGACATTGAATATTTAATAATAAGACATCGATTTTGAAAAAGTGATCTTTTTTTTTTTAAATAAAAGTAAAATTGAACGAAGATCGAACAAAATTAAGAATGCATTGCGTTAAATTAACTCAAATCCTAGTGCAAGGTTTTCTATACGCTTTATTTTATTGTCTCGTTAATAATGTTTTATTTTATTATCTCGTAATTTAAGTTTTCTATTTGTAATTTTTGCTGTGATTTAACTAATAAAAGTTTAGTTTAACAATATTTTAACTAACTATATATGTGCCGAGTTTATGGATTTATAAATTAGGTTATAAAATCCATGGAAATAATTTTTAATAAAACAATTGCACCAAAAAACTATATATAATGTGTTATCATAGTTTCTGTGCATTTAAAATAAACCAAATTATTATTTTAGGAAAAAAACAATTAGGTTAATTTTATTATCTGACAAAATTTTTTCATGAACCTTTTATGTGTATTAGAATTAAAAAATTAGTATTCCGCTGAGTAAGTAAGCTCTAATAAATTTCTCTATAAAAACTTAAATTTCAAAAATCATAATAATTGATATTAAATAGAGACAATAATTATTTTTATTTACATGTACACACTGATTAAAAGATTTTTATGTTTCGCAACATAAAATGGTTTTAATTTTATATTATACACTAAATGTTTTTTTTTTTCAATGTGAAATATAAGTTTTTTTTTTCATTTATTTAATGTTTGACTCCTGAATATGACAGTCACAGTCATAAGATTAAAATATAAATTATAATTTTTGTTTTTTATTAATGTTAACGAAAAAACTAACAAATTTTACAAAATAATATGAAAATTATAAAAAATGAAACATAATATTTTGCCGCTGATAATAATAAAATAGAATTTAGTTTTTGATTGTGAATAATTAACATTTATTAGGTATACTTCAGCAAACATTTTGTCAAAAAAAAAATTTAGGTTGTTGATAATTTATTACAGGGGTTAATTTTAGAACAACTACATTATATTAAATTATGTCAAACAAATATATTTCTGGAAACACTGACTCAGTTTAAATAACAATATGACAAGTTTTATAATACTATTTAAATTGAAGTGCTGTTTGTGTTATACTAGATTATAAAAGAACTTATATCACAGTTTACATCGCTTCCGTTGAACTTCTTACAAACAGAAATATTTGAAAGAACAAAAAAGTATATATAAATCAGAATATCCTTTAGTGTATTCCGCCGCATACAACAATAAAAAAAAAATAATAATTGATTTTTGGTTATAATCGTAGAGTAGATTAAGTACAGAAATTGAAGTCCCAAAAAAAATTAGAAAAAAGAATTAAAAATATGTGGATATAGGGATTAGTATCTTTATTTATACTATTACTATGTAGTTTTTATAGTTGTTATACATCGATATTAATTTCAGCTTCGTTCACGATTTCACATTAATACTTATTATAAGTAAGTTCGTATATTTAAGAATAATTATAACAAAATGTTTAATCAAATGATAAAATTAAATTTTTATAAATTAAAATTTAGTTGTAGTTTACTACTTACTCTAAAAGAAATCATCTTTCGGATTTATAATAATAGAAACTATTTATTATATAGATCCCATGGAAAGGGAAATGAAACAAAAGAAAAGCAATAGACAAACGTCAAGCTAAAGAAGAAATTTATTAAGTTTTCTTTAATTTTGGCAAAAAATTATATTCCTATTGAGGCATTATTATATTCTCTACAAAATTATATACTAACGTTTATTATCTGAAAATTTCTAGGTCTAAAAAATAATTATTATTCGGTTACTGACCTCAGGCAAAATATTTTCCTTTTATTATTCCTTTTGGGATACGTATGTATATTTATAGATTACTATATTTATTATATATAACTAGGAAAATCAACGGAAAATTTATAATACGGCATAGCAGAAAAATTTAAAGCAACTGAAAATCTGTTTTATCAAAAATATATTTTAATATTTTGTAAATCCCTTTTTTGTTGGCACAGACAAAAAAAAAAACTTATGAAAAATATAAATGTTTATTATGTTGTTGTTTTTTGGATATGGTATCAAATCACGGCATAAGGGTATATTATGTAAACATAATCAGTATCCAATCAATTACATATCAATTTTTAGACAAGAAGCAAAATATAACATAATGTTTTCTTTTTTATTTAAAGTGAAAGAAGCTTTATGTTTTTTATAGGGAAATATTTCTTGATATTACACTTAAAACATGATAAATTGTGAAACATGAAATAGCTAGGATACATTACATTTACCTATTGAATATTAAAAAATTTTACTGCATTATAAATATCAATCAATAAGGTAAACAAAAATTAACACGAACATAAGTAGATAAATGAGAATTATCTGAAATTTAGATTAATTTTTTTAAAACTATAAAACTATAATGTATGAAATCGAAATTAATTCAACTTTAGAAAATATTCATTCATTCTTTTATCTGTCGCGTTTGAAACTCTTCAAAGATAATAAAAAGCAAAAAAATAAATAAAAATTAAATCAATATAATAATTGTTTCACATCAGTTTGACATATTATATCAAATTGCCAAAAAACAAAAATTTGTAAAATATATAAAGCTTGCAACAAAATAATTAGAAAAATGTTACAATCAAGATTTCACCGCTTACAACGCTTTTGAGTTGCCACGCTCCTCATCCAACTATAATTGAGAGTAAAAATTCACATCATTGATCCCAAACTATCTTAAATTTCTGAATGGTATTTTACTTGAATATGAAAAATATTTCCTTTTTCGATATTATTTTTTTGGCATTTTTTATTTTATTAATGAATGTCAGTTCCATTCAATTTTACATATATATACAGTGTGGATCGATTTAGTACTAAAATTTTTTTTTTTTTAAATTTGAAAACGCCCGGGGTCCTAAAAGTTGCGAATGGGCCTAAAACTAATGTCTGAAAAATTTTAGCTCAATCGGAGTTCATCTTCTGCCTCCAACTTACCTTTGAAAATTTGGGAGAAGCCATATATGGGAAAATCAAAAAAAAATTGGAAACATTCACGAACTATTTCTTTTTGAAGATTTTTACCCTAATCTACTATAATATAATGTAGATTACAAAATTACAACATAATAACCTACTTAATGAAAAGTTAGAGTCCGCACTTTTTATTTCATACAAAAATTAATGTTTTTGTTAGGGAAATTTCAAACGAAAGTTGGAGGCAGAAAATAAAATCCGATCAACTTGAAACTTTCCGCATATTGTTTTTATATCTAATCGCTTCGATTCGCCCCCCGGGCATGTGAGAAATCGAAAGTTTTTTATTTCGATCCGCCCTACATAAAGGTATGTATTATCGCCACAATTTTATATGTTTTATTGCAGTTGCTGAGTAAATCAAATGGAAACTTAAAGCAATAAATTATTGGTCAACATACAAAATATTACTAAAGGAAAGTGTTTAGTAAGCGAAACTATCTTCATATTCACAAAGTGTACCCTAATAAATCTTTTTTGTAATAAATTTTTGACCAATAAATTTATATACAAAGGTCATTCATATACATACATATAATATTTTGAATCTTAAATAAGTATGTATGTACATAAAATTGATTTTTATGTTCTAATATGAAAACAAACAAGTTTTTTTTTAATTCTCTCAGCAAATGGATAAATTTTTTGTAGCTCACTGTCTGTATTTTGGTTTGACATTATTTGGAGAACATAAAAAAAATAAACATTAAAACAAAAAATGAAAATCTATATTTTTTGGTAAAAGGGTTACATGTTACATATGAATGACATTTATTTGGAAAAGTATTTGACTATTTTGTTTAACTAATTTCATATTTTTTTGAGATGCTTATAAATGTATCTGACCTTGGTATGTTTGTTCGGAGTATAAAAGAATAATTATGTCCTCAACATTTCGAAATATCAAAATAATTTTAATTGAAATTTTGAATTATAGACCAAAACATATCACGACTGGCTGTATAGATAAGTTTCAAAAACCGTGATGTCATTAATTTTAAAATTAGCACCAATATATTATGTTTTGGTTATAACTCGGTTGCAATAGCTGAAACACTAATTTTGGACATTTCAAAACATAGAAATTAAATTGTTTGTGATCCGATAAATACCTACTACATTTTTATTTGCTAGATTCATTGAAAACTATTATCGAATAGCTTTTACTCTTTTCACTCCAGTTTATTTCTAACATTTATATTATTATATATATTATATTTAAATTATAAGTAGGTACATTAAGTTTATAGTATAATAAATATATATATATTTTCTAGGACATATTACATTATATATAGTAAAATAACGAAATAAAGTAATAAAATGGATGTTATAAAGAAGCTAATTTTTTTCTAAGGATAATGATGTAAGTTTTATTTCGGAGGGCTAAGAAAATGAAACGTATTTGAGCCTTTACTGAGAATCCAAAAAACTTAAATGAATTAAAAACAAAAAATTATGTATCTTCGTTTTCAGAATGGAAAATTTTAAATTAATTTATAATTAGTAATAGTGAAAAACAAATTTAAAAAGTTTTGGAATATGTATAGTATTTAAACTTTGAAATTCAAAAACTTTTTTTTATAAATTTTACCATATTTTTTTCCTACTTACTTAAGCTCATTACTTACAGTAAAAGTTAATTACCATAAAAAATCTATTTCCAATCTCGTTAATGAATGCGAAATGCGATATTAATTAGACTCTGAAAACTTTAAATAATACAAGTCAAACATTTTTCGAAATTAATGGGAAAAAATATATACTTTTAATATACGATATCCTCTTTTATATCACATAGGAAAAAAGCTTTTAGCAAAATTGAATTAATAACCAAAAAAAAATTTTTTAAATATTCAATGTAGTAAAATAGGTGTTTCCTGGAAAAACAAAATAATTTCTAAAGGATATTTTTTTTTTTGAAAATTTATCAAATCTTTTATGAAAAACGAGCATGTGCATATAAAATGTTAAGTAAATTTAAAACTTCATTGCTAAAAAGAAGAAAAATAGCAAAATGTACAAAAGATTATAAATATATATATATGTACAATATGGTACTAATGAGTTCGAGAAAGGTGTACTCATTGCAATTTACATTAGAGAACATTTTAGCTTTAAAAAATTATTAATTCAAATTTTATGAAAAAAATATATCACTCGAAAGGTAGTTGTAATTGGGAAATGCAAAAAAAAAATAAAATTTAAATATGTAGGTATAACAAAAATTTGTGTGAAGAAATCTGACTGTAATGTCAATTTGAGAATTTAATTAAAACGTTAATGTAAAATGCACACAATGATTGTTTTACTTCAGGAACTACTTAAAAAAAAAATATGAACTAATATTACATTCAAGTATAAATGATAATGAATTTGATTCATATATAAAATATAATATTATATAAGAAAAGCATTTCCTTTCCACCCACAATAACATAAAAATACAAAACCAAAAATGTACAACAAACATACATATATTAAACAAATAATACAACCTTAACCTTAATGAGGAGGACGTGAACTCTTGGGACATGTCGGAAATAATAATAAGAAAAATATTTTATTTTATTTAAATTTATACAACCAATATAAAATAATAATAATATAATGACAAATGAAGTTAATTCTTCGATCAACAAAGTTGTTGCTTTTTTAGTCATCGTACCATTATGTATGATATATGCGGTATTATATGTGGTCTAGTTTGTTTGTTGATTTGGATAAGACAGATAGACTAAAAAAAGTATAAATGTAAATAAATTTTGGTTTTTTAACATTGACACACGGTAAAAAAAATTGGGCGTTTTTTACCCTTTTTTCTACACCGAAAAAAGTGTAAACTCGTTTTACACATTTTCGTGTTGTTTTTAATTTATAATTATAACGTTTTTTTCTATTTTTAGTAATTAATAATTTTCATTTAGATTAAAAATTATTTTACCAAAATAAGGGAAATAATTACAACATTATTAATATATTTTACTAATTTTTTTATCTAATTTAAAACTGAAAAAGAGTAAAACACATTTTACACATTTCATTTTCCTGTTCTAATCTATTTTTGGTAACTCTTAATAAATAATTGTACAATTTTGTACAAATTGAAGTAATAATTAACAACTATATTGTCAAATGTGCATTTTTTTCGTTTGCTTTTTACACTATTTTAAATTAACTTTAATTTTAATAATTTTAAAAAATTCCCACGTACCCGCCGGCTACACCTTGAATAATAAAAAAGACCTTTTTTTTTTTACTGTGCAGATACTAATAATTTGAAAGTAGTTTAAATTTAAACTATAGTTAAGCCCGCAGTGAAAAATTATATCACAAATACCTACTCGTAAATAGTCAGGACTAGTTTTTATTCTCGTCTAAGTCTATCTATTATTTCTATCCTTGTCTAACACACTATGTTATTAATTTAAAATGAAAATAAATAAACAAAACAAAAAATAAACAATTTTAGAAAATTTAAGACCTTTAATTTTTTTTATTATAATTATTATAAAGTAATAAGCGAAAGAATTAATCACGTCCCCGTTCCTTATTTTGTTTACACCATTTTCAAAAGAACTTTTTCCATTTCATTACACTGTGTAAGTAAACCCTCGTAATTCACCCAAATTATGACCTAAATGAATATGATAAAATATATTTTTCTCTTCTGAATTGATAATAATTACAAAATTATGTATTATTTTTAAGTTATGACAATATTATTGTTGTTTGAAAATTTGATAGAACGAAAAAAAAATATAAAAATTATTCCCCTAAGATTTTTTATTTAGCATTTTATCAGTGAATGTTTTTTAATGACAATAATTTTGTTTAAAAATATTTTAATGAAATTCGCTAGATGAAGTTTAAATTTGAAAATTTTTTGGGGACAGACAATGACTTCTTACTTCATGTAAATATATTCTCTATATATAAATAAGAAGGAAAAACTTTTATAAAATCATAAAATTTCTATTTTCTATTAAATAAAAGAGTCAAAAAAAAGTTAAAAAAGTATTCAAATGTGTACTTAGTATAAATGTATGTAGTACGTTTAATGTATGTATAAAATGTAAAAGTGCGCGCCTTTGGGATTTTTTTTATATGTATTAGATGCTACATTTATACATAATGTATTATGTATATTTTAAAATCAAATAAAAATCAAAAAAAGTTTGATTGTTTCAAAGACAACACTGTTTGTAGACAAAAAGTTTTTTTATTATACTTATTTTATCTTGAAAAAAAAAAAACAAAAACATTTTCATATGAAATTTATTTTATTCCAAATATTTTTCACATTATAATAAATTCAGGGTTAATGATATTTGCAGGTTAGTGATAGACTTTCAATAACCAAACCAAACTTTTTTGCTGACTTGACTGATTATTCAAACCAAGTGTATAGTCTCTGGGATTTGGAATATGTTACTATTGATGCAACAGATTACATGTCATCTGGTTGTAATGTACCTTCTGCTCCTAGTCTTCGAAATTCGAAGATAGATCACCAGGCTCTTTGTTGCCTAATAGATATTCCCCTGGTTCCCATGATGTCAGGAAACTGTACAGAGCTCAACCAGTATCTTGGCGGAAAAAAAAGCAAATAGTTTTAATTTAAATTAAATTAAAAAAATTAAGGGATTGTAATTATCACCGAACAGGATGCCACGAAGTTGTAGATAGATCTTCTTCTTAATACTATAACATCCTTATTTTCTACCCAATTTAAAAATTTTCGAAATACGAAATATTTACAGGATATGATATTTATAGGATATACTTTAAAGTCACGGAATGTGTTTTTTTATTATAAATAAAAAAAGTATATAGATATATATTATTTATGCTCGTGCTCGAATAGTTTGAAATAAAAAAATGTATAATTGAAATTATTTTTTTAAATTTTGGTTCAAATGACATTCTCATAAATTTAAACATTATTCTCAATTGAAGATAAAAATTTTCATAGAATATTTCAAATAAAATTTTATCAAAATAATAATTAATTAAGATATTTAATGCCCATAGTCCAAAAATTACCATATATAATAACAAATTTTATTTTATTTTTTTTTAAACCTATAATTTATTAGGTTGTTATTTATGAGTTTTAAAATTTATTCTCACTACAGAAAATAATACATTTTTTAAATTAAATTTTACTGTGAAAACTTATTATTAAATCGCCGCAAATATTATAAGAATTTATTTATTTTTATTTTTTTGTTTTTGTATAACATTTAAACATGTTTTACCGTAGGTATGAATTTTTTAAAAACATATTTTTTAAGTAAACTTACATGGAAATAAAAATACACAGTACATATGTGTACAATAAAATACATATCATAATAATAACATAGAAGTATATATAAATAATATTAAAATTATATAATAGATTAGTATATTTATGTTGAACAGAATATTTTATATATATAATTAAGTTGGTTGAAGTGTAATAATAATCAAGTTTATCGTTAATTTAACTTTAACAAAAATGAAATTTAATAATAACACTCAATGGATCGGACCAGAGAGTAGTCTTAAAAACAAAACGACTATAAATTAGCTATATGGACTAACCGAATTTAAAAAAATATAAAAATTAATTTTAATAAACAAAAAAATGTTACATTTGGCAAAATTTCAAGCTGGCAATCATATGCAGAATTTTACTGAGTATTTGCAAAGATTTTGGTGATAGAACGATGCTATATTACGATCCATATGTCGCTGATCGCTATCCCAATAATAGAATTAGAATTTTCGATTGAAGGACTTATTTGTGTAAAGCCCCAGGCTTTGGTATAGAATACCTTTTGAACAGTATAAAAATACCCTTTCGAATTTCGTAGCAAACTATGTGTATATTAATAAATAAAATATCCGTCGTCTTTTCAGGAGTCGGTAATATTCGACTGTATAGAACATAAACTGTATAGTGACTTCGACTGTATAGATAGAACATAAACATTTTTGGATTTTAGGCCCGAAAAACTGCTTTCCGTATTTTAATCCCCAGTAGAAAAATAATTATTACATTACTTAGCCCCAATATAAAACTTAATTTAAAGAATAAAAAAATGGGTTGAATGGTTAAATCCTATGCATATTCTAGTGGTTAAGAATGAGATGAAAATGCATTTTAAATGTTTATATTTTCCGACATTAAAAATTAATTTCTTTAAACATAAGTAATATCCGTTTTATTATTATTTTTCTTTCTTATGTTTAAGATTAATGCAATAATAAATTATTACTTTGTTTTTTTTTTTTGTTAAATCGAATCAAGGAAAACTCATCATTATTTATTTCTATCATTTTGCACCTGCTCTTTTTTAAAAAGATTAATTTTTCACAATGAAACAATGAACATTTTGCACTTGTACATTTTTTTTATAATGAAATTTGCATAAAATAATAAAAACTTTTTTCTTTAAATTCTTCTTAAATAATAAATTGCGAAGAAAAAATGATAAATTAACTGTTAATATTTTAATTTAATTTTTGAAATCCATTAAAGTTTAACATGCGGATTATATTATTAAAAGGCCCACTGTTAATGTGTAGCTTAAAACGTCAACAGGTGAGCAAGTGAAAAAAATAAATTTAATATGTATACAGCAAGTTCATTCAAAGCGATAAAAATGTTGAAAAATTTGACACCTTGTATATAAAATTATAAACTTTATGCTTCTATCTAAAAAGATTCGTCATTTTCTAATAATAAGCGACTTAAGAAAATTAATTTATGAATGAATAAAAAAGAAGTGTTAATAAACATAATCAGGTTATGTTAATCAGTGCAAAAGTTAACTTTTAGTATTACAAGAATTTAGAAAAAATAGTATAAGGATTTTCTTTTCTTCACTCTGTTAAATAAATTATGATAATGCGGTTTCATTAAAAAACAATATTGTTTTTAAATGTCAAGTACATTTCGTCGCCCCGAAATTATTTTGACGTATATCCCGAAAATCGAGTTTTGGAAAATCGACTTTAAAGTTGCAATGTAAATAAAAAAAAATTGGCCGAAAAACATATACTTTTTTTTCTTTTTGGTGAAAGCTAAAACCTTAAACTACATTTTAAGATCGAAAAAAGAAGTCCTTTAGAGTTCCAATTCCGAGCTACCCCAACTTTTATTCAAAAGTATCTTGCCGTAAGCGCCACTATTGCATGCGTTTCTACCACCTCTTTGCACGTACAACATTTTTTAAAACACTTACGGCACAATAATTCTTAAAAAATAAACCATAATATTAAAATTTTTACACATACGTCATAATAATTGCTGCAAAAATTCGCAATATAGCATTTTATAAGGACATACGGTAGAATAATAGAAATTTTGGCGTATGCGACAGTATAATATTTCCTACTTTATTTGTTTATTTTGTATGAGAATTTGCCGTATATCCAAAAATTTGGTTCATACGGTATTATAGGAGCAAAAAATTTCAATTTTATGGCATTTACGTCAAAGTCAACACTCAATATCTCAGAAACTAATAGAGATAGGATGATTCCGATTGGACAGTTTGATAGAGCTTGAAAAATTATAAGCCTCTGCATACTCAACTCATTTTTTGCCATTTTGTCATGTACGACAGTATAATTGCCGGGCGACGATTTGTTCTCATTTTTTTAACTATACATGTATATTGTGGTATTGACAAAACAAGAATAACATTTTTTGATGTACACAATTTTTATTTCACTGAATAATTTTTTCGTTCAAACAAAAATAGGTCAAAATTCTTTAGAGAATTGAACAATATTTTAAATTAAACAAAATTCATAAGTTCCATTCAGTAAGATTGAAGATGATAAACATTAAAATTTTGTATATTTTTTAATATTTGAAAATATGTAGACGATTTATATAATGTCCTTATTTATGTATATATACACATTTTACAGCCACAATTGATACTAGGATTGTTCCGAGACTAAAATTTCAAAGATTTTAGTTTAATTAAGTAAATAAAAAACATTAGATACCCCCTCGTAGACTTCAAATAACTAAACTAATTAAATTATTCATTATTTTAACCCATCAAATTGTCAAATTATTTAATATGTGTGCGGTTACTTTTGTGACCGCAAATTGAACGTAAGACAATATTAGAAAATTTTGATTTTACTTTTGAATTGCGCTTTTTTTTTTAACTTGCGAACTATAAACTATAGAGCGCACTGTTCTCCAAAAAAAAATTATCATATACATTTTAAAACGAAGACAAATTCCAGAAGCTCTTGATTTTGGATGAGACAAACTGGAAGAGGAGAGGCAGACTCACAGAGATAAACGAAAAGATCAGTCTTTCAGGATTTTCAAGATTGTAATGAAGTTAGAAGTTTTCAACAAAAGTAAAAGAATTTCAATTTATACATACATTATATGAAAAATCATTTGAATCAAAATGATCAAAGAAAATAATTTGCTTTCACAGTTGTTTATAACTTATACTTAAAAAAAAAAAAACATTAATTTCAAATGGCATTGAATTTTAATTGAATTTTATGGTTTTTATAAATCAAATAAATATTTTTAGATTTTTGGCAAACCTTTTATTTCAAGAAATAAAAAAATATTGGAGCATAAAAAATCTAAAATTGCATGTTCAGGAAATTCCATTTTTATTTCATAAAACATTGCGTTAATATTTAATTTTTCATTTCAATTTTTTTAAGCGTTATGTCAATTAGCTGCTCAATAGTTTCAACAAAAATTGTTGATCAGATATTACAGACGGTGCTGTGTTCATCAAAGTATGTACGTAAATTACTGCGGAGCTTCAACATAAAAACAATCGATACAAGAAATAATAATTCGAAAATGAGATAAATAATCTACTGACATTGCACTGAAGTTCCCTGGCAAATTATTGTATGAAAATTTTCAGGTTTTTCCAAAAACATGAAATCATATTAGGAAAAGTTATTTTTTAAATAAAATAATGTATATATACACAATTCAGTTAAATATAGTAAATATTTTTATAGAATTATGTACAATTAATATTAAACAATATATAGGTATATGTATGTTCATGTGAATGTATTTTATGTGTTTTATCAAAACATAACAACATATCAACTTGTTAGCCTTAGGGTTTAACAGTTATTGTTTTTTTGAAATATAGTTATGAACATTGAACATTATATAAAATAATAGTGTAAAAAATTGATAATAATAAAATATTTTATTTTAACACATAAATATAATAAAAATTATAGTTAGTAGGTATAAAACTACATCTATATGTACGAAAGTCAAAAACATATTATATTAAATCTAAATTGCTTATTGAATTAAATTTATATTATTAAATAATCCTAATTTACCATTTAAAACTCGAAAATATAATTATTATTAAATGTGAAAAAAAGAGTAAAAAATTATGAAATAAAAATGTAAGCAGCTAGTACAATAAGAGTAAGCTTAAGAGTATCAAAGAGTACTAAGTAATTTATTTTTCTAAAAATGTATTAGTATTTTCAATATGCTCTTGTTATGAACCGACTTTAAGTTTTATCTATGTAATTAAATTAAACTTCATTAGACCTAATTAGTTCCTTAATTTAATGATTTCAACCAAAAATTTGGTTAAACTTTTGGTAATAAAACAAGAATTTAACACTAAAAAAGATGTAGGCAATAAAAAATTACATAATTATTATTATTTATTAATTAATGTCAATCACGCTTAACGTGTTTTTGCTCATCCCAAGCCTTAGTAGATAATATTGATTCATGTGCATAAAAAACATCTGAACAGGCAACATAAAATTGTCTGGGTGAAAAACATAAATTTTCTAAATCTAATCAAATAAATTTTCTAAATCTAAAAAATCTAAATAAACTACCTAGAAAATTAAACATTATATATCTATAGAACTTTTAGATTTAATTTTCAAAATCTCAAATTCTTAAAACTTAGATGTTCGACCAAAATTTTATTTAATTGCATATTATTTATTAGTTATGTTATGAGAACACATGAATCAATATTATACGCAATAAAAATATATTTTTAATTTTTAAACAATTTTTAAACACATAAATATTTTATGTTATTTTATACATTTCAAGGATAATTGAACATTTAATACGCAACCAGACTTTTGAAATTTATGTTTAATACAAACTTCTAAATTTATTGAATTTTCAAAAAGGATTTTCTTTTCTTTAATTTTATTTTCCATGTTTTCTCCGCAATGCTGTTTGCATAAACGTTAACTTAATTTAATATAGCTCTAAATAAAGCAGAATTTTCGTACTATGATTTATTCCCTTAAAATAACAGGAAATAATGTTTTTCTTTTTCTTATATTTAATGGAGAAAAAATCCAATAAAATAAATGAAAAATATTTTAAAAAAGTTTTAGTTAAAATGTTGCATTTCCATTACAAATTATACAGATACAAAGAAGAGAGATTGGAAATAAAATTGGATAATAATTAGGTAATATAAAATGAATAAATGAGATTTCAATAGAAATTTAGAACTGATGTTTTATTATTTTTTTTTTTTTTCCAATAATAAGTATATTGTCGTGTACTGATTGGTTAAAAATTTTGGTAAAACTTTCTTTTTTCATAATACACTTTTTAAAAGTTCTTGAATTCACTTGTTTTTGGTAATTAGCATTTTATCTCGTTCTGAGCCGATTTTGTTTTTAAATTGATGCTTTCCATATATGTGCCGGCAGATAATTCTGATATTCAAGGTAAATCTTTCGTTTCTATTTATATATTTATATAAAACGGTAAATTTATGAAAAAATGGATAGTAATTAATGGCTATAATAGAAATTACGAAGATAATAATGTATTGTAGATTTTAGGTAGTGTAAATAGGAAAATAGGAAAATAATGAACTTATGATTTGATACAAAAAAAATCAAAACAAAACATGGCTATTCGAACAGGTAAAATAAACTTGTAATGACATTTCTTTGTAATTTGAGAGTCAATGTAACGAACAATGATAGAAATAGGATTTTGGACTAAATTCGACTAGAATTAAGGAAGAAAATTAATTAAAACACAAAAATTTGCTATTGTTTTGCACCCCAAAAATTTTTCACTTACAAAAACGAGGGTTTAAAGAAATTTATTTTTTATTTTATTTTTTAGTAAATATTTTAACAATTTCATATTAACTTGTGTTAAGAATGTATTTTAAAACCTTTTTTTTTTCTCAAAATCTACCCCATTTTCGGATTTAAGATCTGATAAGCGAGTGTCTCTGAACATTGAAGCTCCTTAGATTCGTTAGAAAAGTTAACTCCAATATGAGACACAGAGAGCTAAAACCAGTATGCTGTTTTCTCGTAAAGGTAAATGCGAATTTGTAACTGGTACCTGGTAGTGTTAACTTTATATATTAATTTTTCCTATAAGTAGACAGAACATTTGACGAAGAGATTTATAGGTATTTTGGTTTAATTTTCACTTCTATTTAACTAACTAATAATTTCACTTTTCATCACACCACCCCAACTCCACAATCCACAAGTTATTTGTTATTTTTATATTTCATATTTTCATATTTCATATAACTTCTTGTATCTACTAACTACTACTAGTACTACACAACTCCAGTTAAATTAAAATTTGTTATTTTTGTGGCGCTACATTCTCATAGTAGTTTTATTATTCTTCTACCACTTTCTTGCGATAAAATTCCATTTTATTTGTTTACAAAGGTTACCATGTTGAATTTATATAATAATAATAAAAAACATTCAGCAGGTTAGAAAGAGAAAACACTTGATATGGATAGATTAAGTTGTAGATGGAATAGAAGAAGAACAAAGTTAAATTTACAAAATATTAAAAAAACATTTCAACTTCAATAAGAAAGAAATAAAAATACACAGTATATCATTAAATATTGAACGGTGTGTACGAAATGAATTAAAAAAAAAAAAGATACAATTTTAAAATAATTCTTGTTCTTAAAAAAGAATTAAAAAATTTGAGATTGAAAAAGTTTTTTTTTTCTGATTTAATTTAATTTTTTATACAAAGTTCATAATTAAATTAAAATTATGAAATTTATAATTGAAAATTAAATTTATTTTAAAAAGAATATAATTTAATTCATTATTATCGAAATTAAAATAAAAAAAAAATTAAATAAATAAAAAAATTTGGTTTTTTTCAGCAACAAAAAAAAAGTTTGTTTATTTTTCTGCAATTGTGATTGTGTTTGTGTTGTTTTTTTTATTCTTCAAAAAAAAAACCATTTCTGTGTTGGTTTGTCAACAAATAAAATTGCTTTTTTTTCTAAATAAAAATAAAAAATAAAATTGAAATAAATTTTATAAAATTAAATGATCGTCGTAATGAAAAAAAAAATTTATATATTTTATATGTTACAAAAAGAGTTAAAAAAAATAAATTAATAAATAAAATGAATAAAAAATTAGCCGGTTTTTTTTTTATTTACAAATAAAAAATTTTTAATTCGTCCAACAAATAGATTTTTTAATAACGTCGTCGTCGCGTAAAATTCATAATGTTTTCCAGAATTTTTTTATTTTTAATTTTAATAAATTTAATGCTTGGATTTGGATTAAAAACTATTCAAGGTAAATATTAATTTTTATTTTACTCAAATTAAAACAAAAAAAAATTTTACAGGATTTTAAAATTTTAAATGGGAAAAAAATTTTGTTTTTGTTTACAAGAATTACAATTTGTCAAAAAAAAAATAATTTTTCCTTCTACATTTACAAGATACCTTCAAGGCAACATAGGAATTATTTTTTTGTTGCTCATTCCAGATTTTCTTCATACATTTTAAGAAATTTAAACACCTACCTCCCACACCTTACACTTGCAACAATAATTATATACCTACCTATCGAGATACCTATTGGGTAACCTGCCTAGTCGGTTATATTTAGTTTTGTTGTTTCGTGTGATGCCGATGCGTGTCTGGAATTGTAACTTACATTTCTTCAAATTTTATTTTTATTATTTTATTAATTTTATCTATGGGGTGAAGTTGCCTAGCTGAAAAATATGAATACCTAGTTCTGTCAATGAGTTAATAGGCACACCATGTTTAAATGAACTTGCAATTTATAGGTAAATACCTCAATAAATACTTATATCTGAATCCAAATAGCTTACCTATAATCAGCGGCGCGTTACACCGTAGGCAAAGTAGGCAATTGCCTAGGGCACCATGATTTGGGGGGCACCAAAATACTAAATAATTTTTTTACATGTAATACTTTAAACTAATTTTCAGTTGTCTGCTACCTTTAACTCTTTTAAAACAGAAAAATCTTAGATTGTGACAAGTCACATAAGATTATTTTGTATATTCAAATTTTAGTATGTATTGAAAGGGAACACAAGAAAAATTAATTTTGTTGATTTATTGATGAATTTGTGGAGCATAAAGTGAGAAAAGTATCGTTGTGACTGGGAATAATTTAGGACCGGGAAATCAAAATTTTTATTTATATAGAAAAATTTTCTACGCTTAAAAAAAAGTTAACAGTCTGGGTTAAAAGAAATATTCAAATTTCAGATAACGGATTTTGGCACTGCTCATCGGGAAACTCCGCTAGCTTGGTGGGCCACTCCAGCTCTAAGTGTATAATTGAATTTTTTTATTCATTTTTAATTATTTAATTATTTTATTTTAATTTTTTTCAATTCTTTTTCTATTCATTATTTATAATTTGGTTACATAAATCAATAAAGAAATATATGTATATGAATTAAAGAAAGCATTCCTTATTAATATATTAAAATTGTTTATTAGTTCATGTAAATTTTGATGTAGAAAAATTTTAATTGCCTAGGGCACCATAATGTCATAACGCGCCTCTGCCTATAATAACTTCTAATTTGAAGCTAGTTAACGCACACACTAGTAAATATATTAGTTATTCCTGCGTAAGAATTTCCTAAATATTCGCTCAAAACTAACGCGAGAATTAATAATACAAATTATCTTTTAAACAAAATTAAATAACCGGACATGCCATAACTTTCACATCGAAATAATATATAAAACACAATGAAGCATCTTAAAATTTTTAAGACTTTTATTCTACACCTATAAAAAACATTATCAACATATATATTCAAGGTAACCTAATGCATACACACATATTTTACTTATAAATAATATATATAGTTAATATTATTTTTATAATAATAAAATTTCTTCGAAATATTTTTTTTTGGCAATTTTTATGTAGACATTATCATCGTACTTAAAAAGAAGCAAAACAAATAAAAAAAATTAAATTGATAACATAAAAATTGATTTTTGATAACTTTAATTTTTTGTTGACAATTTTGATGAGAATTTTTAAAATTTTATTTGACATCAATCGAGACATCAATATTTATAAAATGAAATTTCTTAATTTCAAGGTTTGTTGAACCAATTAGTTACGAGCAATATTTAAGTGAGAAAAATGTCATACTTATTTATGCAACATTATGTATTTTTTTTTGTATTAAATTTATATTTATGTTTTATAAGTAGTGTATTTTTGTTTTATTTTTATTTAAGTAGTAATATTATACACACAATCGGGGGCTTAATATTTTGTTAGCTTCCTTCAATCGGCATCTAAGTACTCATAAATATTACAATTTTCATCGAAATTCATTTTCAACCCCCAGCCCGAAACCTTGCACGAAATTGCGAGCAACTGTTTTTTTTAGGTTCCTTTAATTGATAAATTACTCAGGTGTATATACTAATTAAAATTATCATCTAAATCTAAGTATTTAAAATTTATAAAAATTTCAAATTTATCTAAAATTCGAATGAAAAATATTTAGACCCTTGGCCGGCTGTGAACTTCGAATTCCCAAACCCCGAATCAGATAAAAACGAATCCTTTAGCTCACCTGAAAGTGAACAAATTACCCATATTTTGGATCCAAATCGGTAAAGTTGTTTCATAGTTATAAGCATATTAGTGTGGGACGGACATTTATGAAAACATAGTTACTTAGTTATATTTAAGGAAGTACCTATTCCGTTTTTTCCTAGGTTTTTTTCATTTTTGAACCCAGTAAAAACCAAAAAAAGTCGCTTGAGCTTATTCATCAGTGTACATTATATTTCTCTTTAGTAGTTATTATTACAGAAATTAAAATAATTCTAGCAATTCCTTTGAAGCATACGCAATTTATTTTTGCCTTCAGAATTTTCATTTTTTAACTAAGCACTTAAGTACTTGCTAAAATAATTATTTAATTTTTTCGTGAATAAGATAAAAACAAAAGCACTTTCGCCACAAAACATTTAAAAATATTTTTTTTTTACTTATTGATTTTATTTTCATAAAAACATATTTATTTACGAAAAAAAAGATTTGTATCACCAGACATTATAACTCTTTTCTACATTTCATTTTGAAGGAAAAATTTTCATAAATTTTCTTTTCCTTTTTTTTCATCTTCCAGCAGCATAAAATTAAATTGCCTCCAGAGTAGATATATTTTTTTTTATATGTAAATTCCATTTGAATACTTTTTATTTGAACAAAAACAAAATAAATAAAATCAAAAAAGTGAGATTCCTCACTTTGAAATTTACTTTTATATAAAAATATAAATATAAATATTAATTTTTTGTTTACAGATAACCGAGTAATAAAGTTTGTTATTTACGAGGTTATATTTATATTATATTACTTTAAAAGGTCAATAATAATAATATATATACTTATATATTTTTTTATCTGTTTTAAAAGTTTTTGAAATATACTTATTTATGAATTTACTTAAAATGTTGTAAATAATTATATACACATTTTAAAACTACAATTATAAATTTGTAGAAAAGAATTTTTATTAGTTAATTGGTAAAAGCACTTGATAAAAAATGTAATTAAACTTTCATTTCTAAAATATGTATATTTTTTAATTCTTTCGCAATTTTTTGCAATCCCTCGAACTTTGCAATACATTTGTAATTTAAGTACTTACTTAGTGAGGAAACTAATTTTAAATTACGATCTAATATTTCTACAATGAACGATGAGTATTTTTATTTTCCCTAAAAAAAAATTTTCATTTATTATTAAAAATATTTTTATTTGTATTTTATGATTATTTAATGTTAATATTATGCATAGATAAGTTAAAACAAAATTTTCGGAAGAAAGATAATGAAAAAGAAAATTTTTAACGTTGTTCTTTGTAGTTATTTAATATAAAAAAAAAAAGTTTTCCACAATTTTACAATCTTTCTTCAGTTATTTATTGGTATTATTATTTGACTGTACGCTTTACCATATTTTAGTGAATTGTTCTATGCACGGTTCTCTGATAAGTACTACGACTTACATTACTTTATTATACCATAAATTATTTAAATATTTCTATAATGGTTTTTTTTGAAGAAAAATGTAAATTAAAAAATTTTTAGTATACTTACAACTTATGAATAACTTCTAATCCTTTCGTATATAATGTAGCTGATAAGCTTTGATTTTGATTGATGATTTGAAAGAAAATTAGATATTAACTCGGATGTTAAGTACACACAACATATAATGTTAAACTTAATATTAATAACAATAATAAACATTAAAGTAAAAATATATCGAGGATATAAAAACGTACCCAATAAGGTTAAGTAAGTACTTACTATACAGTTTCGACAACTATTTCGATTTACAAAATTATTATAAGCAGTTATCTTGGCAGTTATGTATATAAAATATATATTCGCTTACGTATACCTTCATACCAGCTTTTAATATAACATATAAGTATGTAATAATAAAAAAGTTTTCATAAAAACACACGATCCAGAAAATACAAAAAACCAAAAGAAGGAAAATTAATGTTCTACTTAATTCACTAAAAGCAAAAATAATGTAGCTACTTACGCTAAGCTTAATATCAATTTTACTTCAAAGAAAGTGTAAGAATTCGATGTAAAAAATGTAAAAGTAGGTAAGTTATATTATTATATTAATATTGCACACAAGTAAGTAAGTAAGTATTTCGTTATACATAAAATATAAAAAGAAAAATATGTTGTTTTTCGCATTTTACATTAGATATATATTTAGTCTATTATTAAGTGTATTTTCCTTGGTATTTTCCTATGTTTAATCAAATTTTTCCTTGCTTATATAATTTATGACTTTTATTTTTTGTCTGGAATTTCCCGAAAAAAAAAAAAAAAACAAAAATAAAAAAAACTTTTCAATTTTCATAACCTAAAAATAAAGAATAGAAAATATAGGTTACATATAATAACATTGTTATGTTATGAAAATATAATACATTTTTTTGTATCTATGAAATCATAATATTTAAATTATCAAACATTTATCCCAAAACACACAAAAAAAATAGGAACAACAAAAATATCACTCTTAATTTTTCAGGGTGAATGATCTAAAAATATTCGAAAATACTTTTTTTTTAAATGAAATATGCTTATAAATGGAATTTAATATGTAATGATTTTCTTAGAGTTGAGTGAAATATATTTCTAAACGTATAATATTTTATATCTAATTGCATGCGTATTTGTTACAAATAACTTTTCAAATATAAATGCTATAAAAAATTGTTTAAAAATTTTCTTTACATACAAAGAATACAAGGTGGTTAGTTACTTATGTAAAAAAAAAATTTATTTCTGCGTTAAATACTTTCAGCTTCGAGACTTTAATTTGATTTAAAAACACAAGTTTGCTTAATGACTTACTAACTAATTTAGTTAAGCGAATAAAATGTGTAAGTATTTTCAACACTGAAAAAATGGATTTAGCAAATAATATAAAATGAATAACACACACTCACAGAAACAATACTATAGAAATAATTTTAGTTCTTATGAAATCAATAATTTGTCGCTTGCAGTCTAATGTTATCTGAGTAAAAATAAACGCATTCGAGTAAAAATAAAAAATTGGTGATAGAAAGAAGGGTAAATATTTTCTTCATGAAAAAATCTAATAAAATACATAAAATATTTTTATGGTATTTTTAAAATGAGGTTAAAATTCCAAGTTTTCCAAAAGATAACAAAAATATAGTCCTATGCTTTTTTAAACATAAAATTAAAAAAAAAAATAGAAATTTTGGACTCATAAGTAAATATATTTAAAATTAATAGCAAATAATTAAGTGGGTCGAAAGAATAATTTATTGCAAATAACATGTACAAAGTATATTCTTGGCAAGTATGGTTAGATTAATGTTCTTTCAGACTAGACTTACAGGCGAAGTTGAGCTCATTATAACTATGGTATTCAACTTTAGATTAAATCCCATATTTTTTTAACACAGTTTTTCCTTGGGTAAATTAGAGTGTATCTGTATATAAAATGAAAATTCCCGTCAGCTTAAAATAATTATGTACGGCTTGTACTTATATTTTTAAAAGAGTTCTTATCGTCCTTGGATCGTCTTCTCTCGCAAATTAAAGTGATATACCTAAGTAGATAGATAATAAGCTCAATAATAAGTTAGTTTTAACCTCGGTTTTAACGCTATGTACTTTAAAAGATCAAAATTATAAGTCAAGATCTTAGGTCAAGTCTAATGAAAATAATAAAAAAAAATAATAATAAAATTCAGCTTGCGTTTCGTTGGAAATTTATTTTCTTTAAAAATTTTATTTTAAAATAAAAGTTTTATTTTTTCATAAGCCTTTTATTTTAATCTTCTCATGAACACATTGACATCATACTTAATAAGTATTTAGTTTAGTTTGAACTTTATATTTGAAACTTAAGTATGTAAAAAAGAAGAAGAGATATAAAATCTTTTATACTAAACTAAAGTAAAATATTTAAAATCTATTTAAAATTAAGTATGTCAGTGTGTTACCGAAGTGGATTTTGGAGTAGATGCATACATATACTTGTTATATGATATATGAACTTATATATGCTTAGAGGAGAAAAATATACATAAGTATTTAATTTAAACTATTTCTTGCTTTTTTTTTTGTTTCTTTAAACTAAAAAATCAATATTTGTTCATGATTTTTTTTTTTATCCTTTAACACAAAAAAACTAGAAGAGATTTTTTAAAGATAGTGAAACAATTTCTTAGCCATTAAGTATAAATTTTATTTACATTGAAAGTTTACTTTTCAGGATGATTACACTTAATGATAATCTTAGTACACTTGCTTTTTTTTTATTCTGAACAAATTGGTATCTTTTATTGGTTTAGAATTAAAGGATATTGATATAATAGTGAAACTAAAAAACAAAGACAACTTTTTAGTGGGAATTTATTGGTAAAATTAAAGATACCTTTCGATGCAATTTAAAAATTGAAAGTGATCTCTTGTGATAGAGAACTTTTGCTCGAAATATACTTATATATAGATATCACTGGATAACTTCAAATCCCTCGTTTAAAACATAAAATAATTATCTGAATGAAGATTAACAGTGCAAGCTATTAATTTCTACTTAATTAACACTTTAGTATAAAATTATTTGCATACTATTAAGTAGATAAAAATTAAAATGCTGAGCACAAAATTTTTTTTTGCTGACATAAAACTGAAAGCGAGCCAAATTAATATTAAAAAAAAAGTAGAGATTAATTTAGAGATAAGGAGATTACCAAGAAAATCTGGGAAAACATTTGTTTAAATAAATTTCCTATATATTAAATTTTCTCGTAAATTACTTAATATAGGTACACCAGCTCTTTACAAAAGTTAAATATTTTTGCGGTTAAACCGAACTTTTAAAATTTGTTTCACAATAATTTATTTATTAATTAAGTATGCACGTACAAGTAATACATATTATGTATTATACAAGTATTAACAGATTCATATTGGAATTTAGAGTATTTTCTATAATTACACAATTAACCAGTAATTTAATTTTATTCTCTGCTACAAGCTGCAAGAATACTTATTTCGCTTGATTGAGCTGTATTTTAATTGCTTTTTATGTGTTCAATATAATATACTTAAGTGAGTATCTAACAATTAATCACAATAAATATAGATTTAGTTATATAAAACTATTTTAATTACATATTTAATGCCCTCATTTAATTTAAAAAATTTCATAGAATGAAATACCTATCTTGATTGATTGATTTTAAATGTAAGCAAAGATAAAGATTTCTTAAAGGCAAATATTAAAGATAAGTGAAAAATTGAGTAATTACCTACTTAGTTATCTAATACTTAATTAAAATTAATGAATTAAAAAAAAATTATATTAATAAAGTTGAATTAAGTTTAAAATCTGCACTAAGTATATATTTATTTTTATAGAAATATTTTGGCGTTTAATTTCATTAGCTTAAAATTATAAGTAATTTATGTTACTTACTTAATTTCTTATGAATCAATTTTTGGAAAATATATGATGGACCCTCGGGTTTACCTATAAAAGATTATGAATACGAATATAAAGTTTAATATAATACGAAGTTAAAATGATTCTTGTACAACATCTATAATAACTATAGACTTATATAATTTTACGCTATGAATTTTTATTATAAAACAATAAATAATAATTATTATCGTGTATTAGTATTTTACGAGATATTTTATTTTATAATGCAATTATGCCATTATAATATACTTAAATTAATATGTACTTTTTATTATTAAAAAATTTCAATATTTATTAAGAATTTAGAAAAATAATAAAACTATTCCTACAAAACTTCTTAATTAACGTAGCATTATGTGATTAATATGTATCCAACAACGGCCAAAGCTAAGTTAAAAACATTCATTAGTAAGATATTTACGAGGATATTTATATTAAAATTTTTATTTGAAGGAAATCTTTTAGACCGTTTCGGTAAATAACTAAGTATATTGTAAACATTGTTTGCATACTGAAAACATTTCAAAAACTTAATTTAACTTGAAAAAAAAAAAATTTAATTGCTAAATATTTTTCCAATTTTGCTCAAATTATATCTTAAATTATAGTTATTTTGTTATGATGATATTGCCTGAGATAGTTAAGCGTTTTTTAATATCTAGTCTAGATATTTATTGTTATTTGCTTCGGCTTCGGTAATAAAATTGATAAGTAGTTATATCTATATACTTACTTACTTATTATGTAAAATAAAACATTAATTAAAATTTTAATAAATAATAATCAAAGTTAAATAGAAAGCATCTGATTCAAATTAACAAATCTTCAGCTCAAGGCAACTCATTATTTGTATATAATTAATATTATTTGTGTGTGTATATATTTTTGATGTTATTATAACACAAAAAAAAAAAAAAAAAGCGCAAAAAAAAATTGCGACAAAAGCATAAGAATATGCAAAAAAAATTTGTTTTTTGTTAGATCTTTTCGTAATTTATTTGTTTATTATTCAAATCAGATCTATCTGGTTTTTAAGGCGAGTCATATACAAACATTATGTCTAAATATAAGTAAATAAATAAAAAAAAAAAAGACTTTAAAAAGAAATAAAATTCATCATATTTATGAGAAATTAGTTAGAAATAATATAATTAACTAGTTGTCTTAAATAAATTATTTTCCGTATATTGAGAGCAAAGAACTCTGATAAAAATAATAATGATGACAGGAACTAATCTAATAATTCTGAAATATGAGAAAGTGATAATATGTAATTCAATCGAAATTAATATTTACACATCAAAGGTTTTAGTTTCACCAGTAAATTTTTTCCCGCCTTAACTATTTTTGTTAATTTTTATCTATTATTCATTTAAAAAAGAATTATTATTATGATTTTTATTTTATTATGAAAGTGATAAATAAAAATACAAAATACTTAAGTAGGTATTTAAAAAAAAAAATTTTAAATAAAAGTATGAATACTCATAAATAAAAATATTGATTGTAATTTTAAAATGGCACGATTTTCTAATAAAAATTAATTATATTAAATTAGTTTTCAAATATTTATTTTATTAAATATTTAAATTTTTATTTAATTTGATAAAATTATGTGAATTAAGATCTGATTATAAAAATAAAAAAAATATATACCTACTTACTTATGTATACCAATGGCTTATACAAAAATTATCTTAACAAATATAAGTAAATAATATTTTTATGATGCTCATAATTTTGAATGAATGGATAGATTATTCACAATAAAATTTTTTTATGAATCTTATATTTATGATAAATAAAAAATTATATTTTTTAGTTAATAGTCAAAATAATACGGTGTAAGTTAGAATGTTTAAGTTTATCGTTTTACAAAGTTGGTGCACATGAAGAAAGAATTCGATGCATTTATAATTGTATATTTGCCTATCAAATAAGATTACCGGAAAAGAAATGTAGGCCTTTAGAGTAAGTTGTATCAGTTGTCCATCTAAATGTGAGAAATATGAAACTTAGGTAAAATGTAAATATTTTGAACTAAAACTGTGTGACGTACTTTTGAAACGCAATATATAGCAAAGTATAAAGTTAAGTAAGTATTTAAGTACTTACTTGAAGAAATATTATAATTTTTCAAATTTCACTTTTAAGAAGACCTTCATTATAGGCATCAAGAACATAAAGGCTTTATTATGTATTTATGAGAAAACATGGAAGCTTAATAAATTTTAAACAAATTTAGAATCAGCCAGATCGGGAAGCTGCAATGAAAAGTTGTTCAGCATAATATCATTTAATTTAATTTGAACTAATAATAACATAATAATAATAATAACATACTAATAATAAAATAATAATAACAATAACAATAATAATAATAACAACAATAATAATAGTAATAATAATAATAATATCAATAAAACAACAACTCTGCATATTAAGGGTGCTCCACTTTACGCAGATTCACGATGGCTCATTAAGTTTATAAAAAACAATTTTGGTGTTGAGGTATTGTGTTTTAAAATTAACGTAAAAGTTAAAAACCCGGCATTTAACAATTTTAAGATAGAATTGCCGACTTTTGCCGCAGTTAAGCTATTGAGAAAGCAGAATCGTGGCAAATGGAAAGACATGACGCCTGCCAAATGGAACAATGAACCTGAATCTAGTTCTAATTCTAAATCTAATTCTAATTCTAACACAAAAAACCAAACAAAAAAAGACTACACTAACACTAAATCTAATTCTAATTCTAATACAAAAAAACAAATAACAAAGGACTACACTTACACCTCCAAAAAAACCACAAAAAACCCTATCCCTTCTATATCATTAAATATTCCCCCTCTTTTCCCAATGACCCAAAACTGTTCCAACATACCATCCTTTGCTCCCTCATCTTCCATATCTTTTCGACCAACCTTACCTTATTCCAATATCCCCTCTTCTCCTCACACCATTCACCCTGCACCCTGCATTCCCTATCGCTTCCATGAAGCATACGGTATATCCTCCAATGAAGTTTCAAACGACCTTAACTCGTTTGCCTCTCATCTCAAATCAAACAGGACCAATTACCTTCAAAAGGTAGGGGATAGCCATGACGGGTTTTTTCGTCCCCTACTCTCATCGAAACTCTCTAGTGGAAATATCCTGCTCAAATCCCCTTTCTTCTAGCATACTTAACTTCTCTATTTATTATCAAAATGTAAGGGGGCTGCGTACCAAAACTAAAGATGTCCTTATCAACTCAACGGTTCTAGATCATGATGCTTTTGTTTTAACCGAAACATGGCTCACTAGCTCCATAAACTCCTTGGAAATCTTTGGAAATGCTTACAGTACCTACAGAAAAGATAGATACCATGAACAGCATCCTCGACTATCCTCGACCCACCCTAACATTCCAAAAGGTGGTGGTGTGCTTATAGCTGTAAAATCTTCTTTTCATTCTTGTCAAATACCCATTTCTGACCCAGAACTAGAACTTATTTGCGTCAAAGTTGAATTTAATGCTAAATCTGTCTTCATTCTCTGTTGTTACATTCCTCCAAATTCCAACACTGACATTTATTCCAGTGTTTTGAATTCAGTCGAAGATATAATTCCTCTTCTAGATTCTTCAGATGAAATTATTCTTTGTGGGGACTTCAACTTACCTAACTTAAAATGGTCCCCCCATGACGAAGAACCGTATCAGGTTCCGGATAATATCACCCACGATACTGATTCCCTGTTTATCGACACTCTGAGCAGTCACTCCCTGCAACAAGTATCAAAGACAAAAAACCGTATTTCTAGACAGCTTGATCTTATCTTTGTTTCTGATTGGAACAATATTATTTTCAATGATAATGTTATACCCCTAACTAATATTGACACTTTTCATCCACCTATTAGCTTTTCCTTTTGTACGAATCCGCCATCAGAACCTGACGCAGCTAAAGTTTACAAATTTAACTTTAGTAAAGCAAATTTCGAAGAATTGAACATTTTTTTCAGTTCACATGATTTCTCTACATTGTTCGAAAATGTAGATATTGAAATCATTACTTCGAATTTTTATATGATCTTACATGACGCCTTTAAGCAATTTGTTCCCATGGTCATCGACAAGAGTTGGAATTCAAGTCCTATATGGCTTAATTCTAACTTAAAAAAACTTAGAAATAAAAAAAATAAAGCTTGGCGGTCATATCTTAAATCTAAAAGTAATGATGATTATTTGGTTTTCGTGAGTCTGTTCAACGAATTTAAAGATTCCACAGAGCTGAGCTACCGAAACTACATAATCGAAATGTCAAGTAAAATAAAAAATGACCCAAAATTGTTTTGGAAATTTGTAAATTCTAAAAGAAAATCCGACCAATTTCCTACGTTTCTAGAGTTTAATGGACGAAAAAGTAATGACCCTAAAATTATTTCTGAATTCTTCAAGACTTTTTTCTCCAACTCCTTTAATGACTCTCACTTTACTATAAACAGAAACGACTTCTCTCATATGAACGATTCTATTCAAATTTCTAACCTTAACCTTTACTTTGACACCTCCGAAGTACAGAAATATTTGGAAAAACTTAGCAATAATACTTGCCCTAGTCCTGACGGTGTCCCGGAAATTGTACTCAAACAGTGTTCCCAATCATTAGCTGCCCCACTCTCATCTATTTTTAACTTTTCCTTATCTCATAGTAAATTCCCAAATATTTGGAAAAAATCCTTCATTAAACCTACCCATAAAAAAGGACCAAAGCAACATGTTACGAACTATCGACCTATTGCTAGTTTGTCACCCATCCCTAAACTTCTTGAACTCCTTATTTATGATTTAATCTACCCTCATTGTACTAACTTTTTAATTCCTATTCAGCATGGTTTCATGAAAGGCAGATCGACAGTGACCAATCTTATTGAAACAACTTCTTCCCTGATAGAGACAATGGAAGCTGGTTCTCAAACTGACGTGATATATACAGATCTCAGTAAAGCCTTTGACCTTGTGCCCTTTGAAGTGATTTTGTTTAAGTTGAAAAAACTTAATTTCCCTTATTACTTCATAGAATGGGTCAGTTCTTACTTAAAAGATCGTACTTATACCGTCATGTTCAGATCTGCAGAATCATCTGAGTATGAAGCTCTCTCAGGTGTCCCACAAGGAAGTCATCTAGGGCCCCTTTTATTCATAATCTCCATTAACGACGTTAGTTCAATATTAACTAATAGTAAACTTCAAATCTACGCGGACGACATGAAGATTTTTAAAAGAATTAATTCTTCCCAAGACGCTCTTTGTCTTCAGGAGGACTTGAATCGATTTTTTATCTGGTGTCGCTCAAATAATCTTTCACTTAATAATCCAAAATGCGCGTATATCACTTATTCTCGTCGTCAAAATCCTATTCTTTATAATTATTCTATTAATAATGTGCAATTAAGTAAAGTAACCACCTTCAAGGACTTGGGCGTAATTTTTGACGAAAAGTTAACCTTTAAATTTCACTTCGAAAATATTATACATAAGTCCAACTCCATCCTTGGCTTTGTAAAAAGATGGTCCCGTGAATTCAATGATCCTTATATCTTAAAACAACTCTACACATCGATTGTTCGCCCTAATTTAGAATACGCTACCCAATTATGGTCTCCCTATTATCAAACTCACATAGAACGGATAGAGTCCATTCAGAGAAATTTTCTAAGATTTGCTCTTAGACACCTACCTTGGACTGATTCCTTAGTACTGCCCCCCTATGAAGATAGATTAAAATTGATAAATATGGTATCATTAAAGAAAAGACGTGAAGTAGCTGATATCATTTTTATATCGCAATCCCTGAACAAGAAAATTAACTCTTCATTCATCTCCCAACAGATCAATTTCCGAACCATCCCCAGACTTCGTAACACGAATTTGTTTACAACTAAAAACCACAGAACAAATTACGGACAACACGAACCTATTAACAGAATGCTTACGATATGTAATAGGTACAAACACATTATAGATTTTTCCTTGACAAAGGATAGTTTAAAAATAAAACTTTTGTACAATTAAGATAAAATTAAATTTAAACACAATTAATATTTTAAGAATTAAGAATTTTTTGTAATAGTTTGAATTAAACGAAAATAAATAAATAAATAAATATTTAACTAACTAGTTAAGTATTTGTAAACATATTTTGTTATTACTTTATGGTATATAATTGTAAGCAGCGATCGAGGCAGCAATGAAATAAAAGTGAAAACATATTTCTGCATTACAAATTTTTGTAAGTAATTATCTGCTTACAAATCGAAATATTTGAAAAATTTTAATAATAAAAAAAAATTGCTGATTCAAATTTATTTCACAGCATACATCTATAAGTACTATTTTATTATTATAATTAATAAACTATTATAAATTATTATTATTATTATTTTTATTTTTTAGCATAAATATCTAATTCTTTTTTAATAAGTAACTAATATTAAAAACAACATTGGTATTTATTTCCATTAGAAAAAAAAAAAAACTATATTAAGTACTTACATATTTTTAGTTAAAATCGCGCGCGTACACAAGATGCCAGTTTTTATTTTATGCAAAAATGCAACTATAATTTTTAGCCGACCATAAAAAAAAACCCCACAGTCAGTGACAAATATTATTTTTTTTAGTTTAAGATTTTTACGTTACGCGATGCGTTAAAATCAGTTCGTAATAAACACAGCATGAAAATGTAAACACTAATTTTGTTTTTAATTTATTTTTTCCTAAATCATATTTTAATTCATAAGTCAATTTCGTTTTAACGTTTAATTTTTTTGTGTGTTTAGTTGTATGAACAAAACAAATCTTTTCTTTTTAATTTTTATTTATTTATTATTTTTAAATTTTATTTATTTACTTATTGTATAATAATTTTTTTATTATAATATTTTAAAAAGATCTTGTTAAAAATTCAATAAACCGCGAAAATTTGAATTTATTATTAAAATAAATAATAAAATCTACATTACAATATACTTAAAAGTATATAATATAAGAGTTTTAAATGTGATTTCATTAAAATTTCTTTACAACTAAGAACATAATGCTGTTCACAAACTACATGGTGATCTTTTCATTTCAATTAAACTGTAAGTAAGCTGTCTTTTTTGTCTGAATCTAGAACGGATTGGTGAGAATTCTTGAAGCTAGAGATCATGTGTGTTCATTCAGAATTAAATTTACTTAACTTCTTCGTACATTCAATGAAACAAAATATGTATACTTTAACAATTTCCGAGATAATCTGAAAACTTGGATTGTACATAATAATTAACTATGGCCATATAAATATTTATATTGCTATCCAAATATCCATGTGTAGCTTAACGAAATGAAACTAACTATATATATTTCTGTAATCCTTATAATATTTTCTTTTTCAATTTTTACTCTAAATACATTAAGTACTTGAAAGATATCATTTTAATAATACTTACTTAAATAATTAAATGTTGATCAAAATTCGTTATAGAAATGTTAATTAATAGTAGATTATTGTATATGTAAACTAAATTTGTTATTAATTAGGAGTTCTGTATACACAAAAATACATTGACACGAGTCAATACTTATATCACGAGACCGAAGGTCGAGTGATATAAATTGACAAGTGTCAATGTATTTTTGTGTAAATACAGAACGAGTTGTATAACAAATTTTGTTTACATATCCAATATACTGTTTTAATGCATAGGGGAGAGGTAGTTGCAAAGAGAGAATATTTTTTCATTTTCCCTCATTTTTTTTTTGTATTTGGCTGTATTGAAATATTGCGAGAGATATTATGTTTGTTTAGGTATTACGTAATATTCAATACGAAACATCTAAATGATTTCATTATTTACGCTGATGCATCTAAATTTTTTCATTATATACGCTGATGCATCTAAATTTTTTCATTATTTACGCAGATGCATCTAAATGATTGCATGTGTATTGACGCATATAATACTCCATTTAGTGATCTAAATTCTATAGCACTAAATACAACATAACGATCCCCAACGCATTAAAAGTTTTTATTTTGCATAAATTACTTATTATTTTCTTTTAATAAATTTACTTAGTTAAGTGTACTGACTGAAGTATTAACTAGTATTAAATATTTTCGAAAGTATAAATTTAATTTAAATTCTCTTATGGATTATACATTTTACTATATAAAATTTATTCGAATATCTTTGGACAATTCATTAATATTTTTTTTTTGTGTGTGTTCTAAATTTTAAAAAAGATATTAACATGATAAAAATCCAAAAAAGGAAATCCGAAATAATTTAAATTTTTTTGTGCATTTTCATTTTTTTTTTTTCGAAACAAGTATAAATGTATGTATAGAATATAAATAAAATGCATATTAAAGTAATCAAAAGAAATATATATTTATTATTTATTTTAATTTTTATGCATTTTAAATGTTTCTGTTACATTTTTAACCTTGTGAGGCATTAAAAATTGCATTTAAAATCAATTTAATGTTAAAATATAACTGGCATATTTTAAAATTAAAAGAAAGAAGTAATTGCATAAATCTTAGCAGAGGAAAATAAGATTTTATTTTTGTTACTTTTTTAACAAATGCGAACCTTCAAACGCCCACATGATGATATTATTAAAAAAAAAGAACTAAGTAAGCAAAAATTCGTAAAAAAAACTGTTGATTAAAATAAATCTGTTAAAGTGTTTCTATAAATTCATAAGAGTTAAGTTATATAAAATTAGCATAGCTTTTATTCCTCGGTTAATTTATAAATTTTGATTACAAGTATATTCTTTAATTGCCCACTAATGAATTTTCGGAGATATAATATGCAGATATGCATACTTACTTACGGAACGTGAGCTTCAAGGAAAGAACACAGATGTATAAACTTATAGGCGAAAGTATAATTAATAATGTGCAATAGTGCAATACGGAAATTTAATCAAACTTTCAACATAATTAACATAACATTCAGCAGAACTAATTTAATAATAAATTGCGTTTAATATTTGCTTTCATTTTTAAATTTACTCAAACTAAAACTCATGCTATACATTTAATAAGAATTATTTAATTGATAGGCGCAAACGCAATATACCGAAAAAAGCATAACCTATATTAACTAGATATTAACTTAAAAATTAAATTTGAAAGTTATGAAAATGTTTTGAAATTCAAAATAGGTACTTGTACCCGACTAACCTACCTTTCCTTCGCATTTCATCTATCTACTGGTATTCGAACTTAAAACCGTACATTTTTCGAGATTGCGCATGACTGCGGAGGACTAATAATGCAATACATGTAAGTATTACGAGACATATTGGCTATGAAGTTATAGAAAACCTAATTAAATTTTAAGATTCTTACAAACAATTTTCATCAGTGCACTTCATAGCTTATATTTCTCATAAAATATTGCGAGGCTTTAAAAATATTGCACACAATATTATCATTTTGTCGATTTGTTATTGACTAGTACCCCCATGGAAATTAGAAAAAAAGTAGGTACATATTTTCTTTTATATTTAAAAAGCACTCTATGAAATTGAAAATTTTTCTTCTTTCACTAAACTAACATAAATTATATTTTTTTATTTTATTTAAAAGCATGAAAAAAAAATTATACGATTGACGCCAGATTATGTCCATTTAATGATATTTTATAAATTTTCTATAGTTTGTTTTAATAAAAGGATAAGATTTTTAAGAAAAATTTCTATATTTTATTTGCCCACAATAATTGTTTCATTTCAATGCAAAATAAATTTTGTTTGTGCAATTATTTTCTAAACAAATATGATTTAGAAGAGCAATACTTATATATATTTTTATACATGTTGTATAGTGTACCAAAAACTACAATTTGGTTATATAAATTGTGGGCATAATTACGACATAGTATAATAAAATTTCTAGAATTTTAAAATAATTAAGATTAATTGTCGTAGGATGAATTTGCTGTGAAGCAATTTAAAAAAAAAAAATTTAATATTCTGAAAGAGTTGAATAAACATTTGATTTCTATTTGTCTTCGGGTTAATTATAATTTTAAAGATTTTTTGTTTTCCAACATTTTTTTTTATTATCTTTGTACAAGGTATAACATCCTCAAGAATAGTGCAAAGTTTAAACGTAAAATAGCATGTAGTTTTGTTGTAGTTTTCTTGTAGTTAACCCTTAGATTGTAGAATCTAATACAATATATGGAAGGGCTTCTGCAATAGATAGATTCAAGTTTCTGACTATTTTCTTAAATCAATACTTAAATAAAAAGTCGAGTAAGTAAGTATATGTATATAAGTATAACATTGATAAATATGTATAATAAGTATTCTTTCGTTTTTTAATATTGAAACCAGACATATTTTAAAATTATAGAAATAAGTATTTAATTTTATTCACTTCAATTGAGTTTATACTTCAAGCATAATTGCGATGTAACAATATCTAAAATATCAATATAATTTTGTTAAACACGCAAGCAGCCAATTATTTTTCAATCAGAATATTCAATTTAGGTTAAATAAAAAAATTATATGTATATAAAGTGTATTTTTTGTAATAATCATTCAGATGTTTATAAGAATTTGTTTTTTCTGTACTTACCAAAGAATTGTTTTAATTAAATCTAAATTATGTTAATTAATTTTTTTAGAATTACTTCATCAATACCGCAAGTGTGTATAATATATTAAATATTATTTACACTTGTAGCAATTTTTTAATTTATTATAATATTAGATTGTTTACAAATTATTTTTAGTGATAATATATAAAAATTACAAGATTAAGTACAAACAGTTACAAGTAGATAGTTGTCGTTTAAGTTTTCTAGAATTTAAATTTAAACATTATGTGTAAATTAATGACAGTTTTAAATTAATAAATATTATAATACAATTGAAGTAGTTTTAAAATTTAGGTTCTTCTCAGTTTTATTTAAGTTTTTAATTTTCGCTATTTAATTTAAAAATCAAATCATGTTTCGATTGTGAACGGGTTTTATATTAAAACCAG
This sequence comes from Hybos culiciformis, assembly GCA_964007475.1. Classification (NCBI taxonomy): domain Eukaryota; kingdom Metazoa; phylum Arthropoda; class Insecta; order Diptera; family Hybotidae; genus Hybos; species Hybos culiciformis. The sequence goes on from OZ023274.1 coordinate 82,188,329, forward strand.
ATTAGGCCTCACAGTGAAGAAGGAGGACTACAAGGATATAAATTCATTATCGCAGAAGTTTAAAATATAAGTACTTAACCCAAAGATAAATAAATAAATAATTATATTCTTGATGAATTTCTTGGAATTGTTAAAAAGAAAAAACTAAATTAAGAAAATAGGACCAAATAGAAATATATGAACAGTTTAATTTTTATTCTTCATTTTCATCTTAAAACGTGCGAAAATGAGAATTCAAGTTCAGAAATCTATTTCTTACTGTTAATGAAAAAACAGTATATGAACATTGATAAATTTTATAAAAAAACCTATATAAACATAAAAAAAAAAAACAATCCTACTCTACTATATTTAGCAAAGAAAAAAAAAAGTTGAATTCGAAATTTTATTAAAAAAAAAAAGAAAAATTAAAGAAACTTATGTACACATTTAAAGGCCGAAGTGAAGTATAGAAAATAAACGTTTCCTTTGAAATTTTTATGTCTTATCTTTCGAGGCACATCATTAATTAACAACTCATGGAGTCCAAATGAACGTGATAAATATTTATATTCATAGCATAACAATTTTTGAAAAGAAATCTGCTTTGAATTATTTTTTTTTTTGTTTTTGTTTTAACTTTGTATATCATGTAGAATAATTTCCTCTTCTTCGTAGAATAGAACTCGTTTCTTTTAGAGAAGATAGATATACTTTATTAAGCTTCTTAATTAATAAATCAATTAATATTAACTTTAACGAAAAAAAAAACAGTTATGTCATTGACAATTAGCTATAGTTATACCAGTTTAGTTAAGTTTTTAGTCTAGTAGAAGAAAATATAACTATAGTAGAAAACATCATACTTAAGTACTTACTTTATGTTTCAACTTTATAATTTTTTTTTAATTATACATGGGTCGTCCTGTTCTTCATATAAGTATATATTTTTAAATTTTTTTTGTCATTGGTGTCCGATCCATTTATTGGAACTATAAATTAAATTGTCAAAACCATATGCAGGCGAAAATTTTAAATTGAAATAAGTAACATTGTTGACTTTAATTATTAATTTTAAATATTTGGATGATATTTCTCATTTTGTTTGTTTCTAGATTATCTAACATCATATGAAATGCTAAGTTTTCAAATATTTTCAATATAGTTGTTTTCCCGTTTCATTTCCACATTTCTGTAAAATATTTCAACTTTCTAAAAAATTTTCTGAATATTTTCAAACACAAATTTTCAAATTCTACAATTAAAAAAAAAATTAAAGGTCCTTGGATTTTAAATCTCATTTGTTTTAGCATCCATAGGCTTTAAATATATGGACTCGAATTCACTTCGCCTAAAATCCGATCGAAAATTTAGAATTTTTTTAGCACATAAGTACAACATACCTAACAAGAATGTTTAGGTTAAAGGTTAAGGTTTAACAAAACGTTTTATTTTAATACCAGCACATTAGTTACTAGTACATACTTTCAAAAGTTACTGTGTACGATTTTTCTACGAAAACTTGTTCCTAAGAATTCGGAAATAAATTGTTTTGTGGATCAATACTTTATAATTCAACATTCATTTTGTTTTCATTGTAAAATGTGTTTTTACAATAAATTTTTTTATTTTTTTTTTATTTTTTATAAATGATGATAATAATGGATGGCTTTCATATATTTTCATATTAGCTGAATTCTTTTCAGAAAATATGTATTTATAAAAATAGAAAAAAAAAATTTCATATATGAAGGTTTAATAAAAGATATTTTCCTTTTTTTTTTTTTTTTGTATTTGATATCTTATAAAAATTATTTATACATTTTTTTTAATTTTTTTTATTTTTGCTTTCTGTTCTGGACGTTGCGAAAAAAAAATTTTTTTAATCCAGTATGAAAAAAAAAAAACAAAAACGTATCTTAATGATATCAAGAAAGTATTCTGTAAGGTGTTCAGGCTTTGCTTCTGTTTCTGTTAGAAAAAAATTTTATTTCAATTTTATAAATGGTTTATTGCCATACGCCAAAAAGATTTATTTTTACGATTATAATTTTAGTCTGGGTTTTTCAAACAGAGAGCAGATGGCAAAAAAAAAATAATAATTTATAATTGGTTTGTGTTAAAGATGTAAGTATTGAATAACCGTAGGGCTTTTTACGTCCTTACAGAAGGTCACTTTGGATTTTGATGAAAAAAAAAGATAGAATTTTATTGATATAAATGTTGAGAAAAGTTTGAACATTTTTGTTCAACCTCTTTTTTACATTTTATATATAAAAATTATTTGTTATATAGTTATTTAATTGTTTACTAAATTTGTTAAATTTTTATTTTATATTATTATTATTAAGAATTTTTTTTTTTTCAATATTGATAAAGTTATTAGACAGGGAATTTATTATTTTATTTTATTTTTGTAATGATGATCTTCTTATGGTAAAATGAGGATGGTTATATATTTTGAGGGCATTTTATAACATTATTCGAATTAAAATGTTAATATTAAATTGCCTGTCACAAAAGAAGAAATACTTATTAAATTTTAAATCGCATAGTGAACACAGGCAACTTATTGATATGTTTATAAAAGAGGAAAAGTTTGAAGACTTGAATAATTCGAACGTATGCATAATTTCAACTTTAAAGTAAACTCTAAAAACTTTCAGAAAGGAATGATTATTTTATGTTGAGCTCGGAATTTGTTTGAGTTTAATTATTTTATTAGGTATTTCGAATAACACAACGTTGGTCTTAATACTAAGTAACTATGATTTCATTCGAAGCGACGTATATAGGAATCCATAGTCATTGTAAAATTTCAAAAAAAGCACTTCTTCCTAATGTTACTATTCGAAAGCTCAATATCATTGTATATATCTACAATTATTGAAAAATTAGTATTTATTTGTACACAGTTCTGTTCAAATATTTAAGGAATACTTAGGTAATTACTTAATTATTGAAATTTAACTTATTTGTAAGAACATAAAGTATATATTATATAAAAAATCATCTCCGATTCATCATACAGGACCAATCGATTTCATTGAATTAAAGTAAAAGAAATTAAAGTTCTTGAATCTCCATCGACAAATGATAGTCCCCAATTTCTATTCTAATGAAAATCTCAATAAATAATTTGTTAAATATGACTTGAAAAAAAAAATGTATGTGGCCTTACAGAGGTTTAATCTACACCTAAATCTAAATTTATTAAAATATATGATTATAATATACATGTACAAAAGAATTATACAAGTATAGAAAAAAAAAAGATTTATGTCAGGATGTAATAAGAAAAAAAAACTTATAGCACATCATATTAATTTTATTATCATGATGCGTGGATTTGAATTTAACATTGTGATCAAAACAGTAACTTCTACGTTACTGGTTACAACATATAAAAGTGTCTATAATTTATCCATTTTCGCCCATTCGAACTGGTTTTAAAATGTTTAAACATTTTTCATTAATTTTTTTTTTTATTTTATTTTTATATTTAACCAATGGAACATATAAAATTATTAAATCCCATATAACATTTTTTAAATTTCTTTAATAAATACCTAAGGAAGTACTTAACGTAATATCAGAGCAAAATGAACTCGTTGTTACATTTATTCTTCTCACACCTGAGATCTATAGCGAAGAATGTAAGTTTACGCTTTAAATTCAAATGCACCTACTTTTCGCTTACAAAAAGGGTAAGAGTTTAACTAACGTTTAAGAGTTTAAAAGTTTTAGATCAATAAATTTATATTTTTCATAGTTTTTTGTTCTTTTAATTTTGTTTTCAAAAATTCAGAAATATGATTTCCCATCAGTGAATAGTATCTATGTACTTATACTTATATCGTACTTACTTAGATGAATAACTAAAAAAATCTCGATTTATGTATTTAAGTATATAATTCACAATACTGTCAATAATTTTGTTTCTGCATATAAGCTGATGGAAATTTATGCTATGCGGGATTTTTATAATGAAAACAATTTTTTTTTGATCAAATCAGATAGATGTTGTTGAACAAACTACGCTGATGCCGGTAATAAAAGAATGTACATAACTTCGTTCAATGTCATTTAAGGCTTTAATTTTTCTTTGAACCCAAAACAAATCACTTGATATATATATTTTAAAATAATATGGTGCGAGAATGATAATTTTGCTTCTCTTTGATTCTGATCTTAAAGATGTTTTTATTAAGAAATCTGTAATGCGTATCGTACAATTTTAAAATCTATATATAAATTAAATGCTGTTCGTTGGTAAGGTTGGTAAGTGAATCACATTAGAAGGGCTGAACCGATTTGGCAAATTTTTTGTTGTTAATTATTTTAATAGTCCGAATAAGGTTTTTAGGGAAAGCAAAATTTGAAAATGTGGCCGGAAAATTGGAAATTTCGGGATTTGTGTATGAACTAAATACCATAGGTTGTTAGGTTGTTAGGTTGTTGTGGGTTGCGAATTCCTGAATTCCCTCGCACTTAGGCCTGTTGGCCCGTTGTATCACAACTCAATACCATAACTATTATTAATAAAGACAAGCTGGAGCGAAAGTTTGATTTAAATAATTTTGTTTACAATTTCAATTTAATAATTCGTCTATTTATTTCGTTTCACTTCGGAACTTCGAAAAAATCAAGCCTGAATTATATCGGGATGTGTTTCAATGTGTTTTATTGAATCAGTAATAAACCTCACTATTAGACCAAATTAAGTAATCAAGTACTTAGTTCATTGAGACTTATATTTATATATAATGAAAGGTACAACTATCTAAATAATTGAAATTACTTTGGCGGAATGTTTTTGATTATTTTGATGTCAGAATGATAATAATGTAGGTAGAAAATTCATTGTAAATTTGTATTTTTTATGAAGATTTATTGCATTTTATTTATAAGAAGACTATTTCTTCATCATAGTTGTGGTCACTAAATTATCCGTTTCTGATATTTCTGGTAACTTGCTTGCACCACGCAATATTAACTTTTTCTTCTTTCATCAGAGAAATAATGAAGTTTTAACTTTTATGGTGTTAATTTTCTCTGATTTCATATATAATATGTATATACAAAAAGGAAAAGAATTCAAGACCTGAATTTGATTTAAAGATTATGTTCAGGTTTTTTTTTTTTTTTTTGTTTTTTATTTGAAAAAATAAAATATAAAAATTATATGAGGTTATATTTATAGGGATTTAATTTTTTTTCTTCGATTACTGAAACTTGAATCCAATAATAATGTTAAATTTATATTTATGATAGATTTCGATTTAAATTATTTGAAATAATTAAATGTTTATTTAACAGGAGCTACAACTGCAGCAATAATATTTTTGTATTTATTAATTCTTGTTTTAATTGCCGACCGTATGCGTATTTATAAACTTCGATATAAATAAAACATTTTTATTGACTTTGGTATTACTTTCTTTTGTAAAACATAATTATTAAACATTTACTTACCATGGTCTTTTTTTTTGTGTTTTAATATTATAAACTTGACTTAATATTATAAACTAAAAGATTTAAATAAGCTATATGTACTTAAAATAATATTAATGTTAATGCTTGATATTACATAGTTAACCAAAAGAAGTAGGTAAAAGATACATGCTTATATGTAAGTATATGATTTGAACAAATAAAAAAGTATGATCTAAACATTATTGAAATTTATTAATTTATGTGATTTCTATTCAGTTTACCTTGTGGATAGATCATCGATTTAAAATTATTCTATTTATGTCAGAAAGAAAAATTATGTATACGTCATCATGAGAGTTGTTTAATACTATATCAAAATACATCAAGCTCCTGTTCAAGTTATAATTTTTAGTTATAATTTGTTTAGTTTTAAACAAAAATTGTTAAATTTCCTAAACTTTTCCATAGAAAGCCCATATCTTCAAAATACATTTTTTGTTTGTTTGTAATTCTGTTTAGTTTTAGTTTTATAGTTGCAAAAGAGTATACTTAGGTATAATTAAGAAAGGGAAGGTTTCAATTTAAATGACAATATTATAAATACGTACTAAAAAATTTTATCTGATACTTTTAACTATACTTACTAAACATAATAATAAAATTTTTTATTTTTTTTTTTATTTTTCAGGTATGTTAAAAATTTTGTTATCAATGATTTTTATAATGATAAAATTTTGAGTAAGTAATAAATTCTTAGAAATTATTTCGTATAATCTTAATCATCAGTATTATATTATATGATTTCAGTGCTAATACTAACGAAAAATGACAAAGCATTGAACTCGATTGAAACTAAAATTTTTGAAGATATATACTTATGTCTAAAAAGTTTCTCCATTTTACGTTTATACTTCGATAAATACATGGTTATGTGTTTTGGATTGAAATGTTTGAATATTCAATTGTTAAAGTGTAAGCCAACTTTCTGCGAATAACAATTTTTTTTTTGTAAATAAGTATATTTCGAAAATCAATAAGTTGCCAAGTGATTTTCAACATATTACTGTTTTTTCACGATATAACATGGATGCGTAAATTTTCGTTTAAAAAATAACTATTACTAGGTATCTATCACAAATACCAAAAAAAAAATTTAACCAGCAACTTCTTCTTCGAATAACAAAGAAAGCTAAAAATTAAATTAATATTCACAGGTATTGAGAATAATTTCACGATTTTAAAATTTCATCGAATAAAATAATTTGATAAAAATCGAAAAATATTTACCTAAAAATTTGATTTGAATAGACTTGAACCTTTTTTTTTGCTTTTTTTTCAAAAATTATTAAGAAACGTGACAAAGTTTAAATTGAATGTATAATGAAGTAATTTTTTTTTTACTTGATTTTATTTTTTAAATCCCAGAAGCAGAAAGTTTTTTTTTTTTTGTTATGTAAAAAATTTATCCTAAAAATTTAATATGTTGTGTACTATACATATATACATAATTGGATATGTAAGACGTATTTGTAAATTTATATTAACATATTTTTTTTGGGCCTGGGATAACGAGAAAAATGTTAAATGTTTTTTTTTATTTTTTAATCTTATTTTCCTGAATTTTTATGGCAACCTAGCCAGGACCAAAAGAATTAATAAATAAATGTTCTCTATATTATTTCAAAATTTTTATTATTTTACTTTAAGTATTTTTTAACTCATATACCTAAAGGTGAATTGCGATTTTAGCATAAGATATATATACTTCCAAAGGTCGTTAAAAATTTATGCAATTTTTTATCAAGATTTGAAAAAATTAATTTTTGGAGGAAACTATGTTGGGAAGTTTTTTAGTTTTTGTACATAAATTTTTATTTAAATTAATCCTTTTAGAGTACAAAAATATTCAAAACAAAAAATAGCACAAATGCCCTGAATGTAATTGATTAATATTTAATATATATTTATGCTAGAATTTCATTAAATATAGTTAAAAAAAGTGGACTGATTACAAAACTTATTTTTCTTCAATCAAAACGTAAAATTAATAAAAATTGAGGATTGTTCTTTAAGTTAAGAAAAAATTTATATAAAAAATAAAGAACAATACCTCATAAATGAAGAGTCGCCTCACAATCAGGGGTTGAACATATTTTTTTAGGTTCGTTCAACATTATTATACCCATGCCGTTTGGTCATATACAATTTTCATCGTAATCCAAACCTTAGTCCGAATACTTTTATAAAATTTTAAATTAATGAAAAATTTTATATGAAAATAATTAAGTCCCTTGGCTGGTTTAGAGACTCTAACTCCAAAACCCGAAAAGATAGACTTTTAAATTTTGGACGAGGTTAAAGTGAACGATATTAGGCATTCACAGGCTGGTTATAAGCATTTAATGACAGTCATGTAGTAGAATTAAAGACAAGTATTAAAGAACTAAAAAAATAAATCTAATCTGAAATTGATGACATTTTGCAACATACAAATTTCCAGTTTTAATTGGTGACTTATTGACAAATTTTTAAAAATTTTAATCAAAATTTATTTTGTTAAATATAACATTTTTGATTCATTTACTATTTTTTGGGCAAAATAAATTTCAATTTATATGCAAATAAATAAATAAATTAAAACAAAATTCAATATATTAAAAGGAATTAAAATATAACCAGAAAAGTCATAGATCGATATAAAAATAAGATAGACTTACATTATATTCTTATTTTATGAGTTTTGCTTAAAATTTTTCAGAAAATCAAATATCAAAAATTAATACTTATTTTACATTTATTTTTCTTTGTGATTCATTATGTTGTTATTTGACAAAAAAAAAAAAACCTTAAACCTTCCAAATAACTTAAAAAAAGAAAAAAATCTAATCAAAAAGGGTTACATTAGGTTAAATTATTCAAATTTTTCTATAAATTATATATAACTTTCTCACACTGACTTGCTACAAAATATTATGTGTAAGTTATAATAATTGTTTAATGATCAAAATATTTATATATACAGTATTGTATATAAATTGTAGTTTTTCTGAATCAGCAGCAGCGATATAAAAAAAAATATAATTTTTGTTTTTTTTTCTTTTTCCTTCAACATATGAAATTACATACAACCCATATCGTTCTTGTTAATTTATTTTTTTTTTTAAATCACACAATTTGTTACAAAAAAATAAATAAATATATATCTGGAATTAAATAAATAAGAAAAAAAAAAATAAATATTTTGTGGCAAGTAAAAAAAAAAAAAGACACTAACCAACAACAACAACAACTTTGATTGGTACTTGATAAAAATTTCTCATAGAAGATACTTTTCAATCAAGTAGCATTATAATCTTATTATTCTCATAACTTTCTCTTGTTCATTTCAAGTTAATATTTAAAAAAAAAAATATTGTTTGTAATATTATAAATATTTTGTCATAAAAGCATTAAATATATACAAGTGAACACATGTATTATTATATAGGTAGGTAGGTATGTATAAAGCAATATTGAATTTTTTTTTTTCTATCAATTTTCTTGTAACAACGGGCGATTGATTGATAAAACAAAAAAAATATATATATTAATAAATTATGAAATCAATATGTTTTGCGAAAAAACTCTATTTGCTTCATTAGTTTTATTATATATTAAAAATGATTCAAGTACTTATAATAGGTCGCAAGATAACAAAAAATAAGTATTTTAGATACTTACTTGACTACTTATAAATAAAAACTAAGTTCGAATAAAATAAAATTTTTAGTCAAATTTAAATTTTTTAGTTTTATTTTTGACAAGAGAAGAAGCTTAAACTGTTTGTAAAATTCAATTTTGAAAACTTAAAGAATGCAGCTTTAAATAAAGTGGTTGGTTTAACACTATAAAAATTATAAAATTATAAGCAGCCAGTCGATCATTCGATGAATTTTCATCCAGCGGCGGTTAGAAAAAATAGCCCAGCGGCTGACCGGCGGCGACTGGAAAACACAAAAAGCGTCGATGTCTGGTATAGGTAGTCATAATCATAATTTATTATTTATTTTCAAGCGCGTACGTAAAATCTTCAATATTATGATAAAACATTAGTAAGCTTTAAAATGAAATCAGTAATTAATGAACGGAAACAAGAAAATTATTTCTTGACAATTTTGAAATAAATAATGATTAAAATCGGTGTTAAATATAATTTTATATTGGTTCTGACAAATTTCGAAAAAATACAAATAAAAAAAATATGCCAAAAATTGTATTTATTTTTTTGAAATAAGGTGCAAAATATTTTTAAAGTACAGTAGTAAGTTCTTAGAAAATTATTCATCTCAAAAGTTCAATTTCACAGTTTCGTGACTTTGATGTAAAACCGACAATAAGAATAAAAGATATTTATTTAAGCAGAACAGTATTAGGGTCAAGTGGGGTAATGGTGAACGATTTTGCAACTTCACAAAAAAAAAAGTTTAACATTATTTTTTCCTATCTTTGCTTGGTCGTAGAAAAAAAACCCATACGTTGCTGGAAAGCTGAACTTCTTCACTATCTTATGTATTTTTTGGATTTCTAATTTGAGGTACAGTCCCAGTGCTGTAGCTGATTCCGTAAAGTCGACGATTTTTACATTTACCTCACAAAAATGGGGTAAATGTGAACTGGTATTTATCTGCACCAAAAACTCGACAATTTTTTTTTCCTTTTTCGCCAATCGCACGTAATCGACTAGGATCATTTTTAAATCCACTTTCATCAGCGTTAAAAATAAAACAGGCATCTTCAACATCTTTTATGTTAATTTTGTTGCAAACACTTTCCAATTTGTCGTAAAAATCGTAAATTATTGTTGGTTTGTGTGCAACTTTCCTATATTTTTGAAGATATTCTGGCTTTTTAATAGATAGTGAAGGATTACGTGCAATAAGTGATCTGAACCAATCCAATCCAGCATACCATTAACGAATGGTGTATTTAAATTTTTGGATAAAACAAAACTTTATATAAGACCTAGCAATTCGTCTCTGTCACATGGATAGCCACTTTTTGCACGAGCTAATAGGCATTCAGCAATTTCTCCTCCACTTTTTTTTTGGCAATGTGTTCTTAACGTAATTTCTGGGCATTTTTGGTCCACTTCTTTATCTTTAAACATAAAATAAGATTTTTTTTTATTTTCACAATTACCCCTTTTTATGTTCACAATTACCTCACACATTAAAAATTAAGGGGTAATTGTGAAAGTTAATTATTTCACTTTGTTTTTATTTTTATTTAAAAATGTATTTCATTTTATTTAAATTAATCCCTTATATTGCTAAAATAAATAATTTTATTTTACTAATGTCAAATTTTCACTAAAATAAAAAGGTTTAAAAAAACTCTTCTCAACTGAAAAACACTTTTTTTTTGGAACTTTTTTCAAATACTTGCTGTCAAGTAGAAAATGTACAAAACACTACGAAACTTTTTTCACACGTGCAGAAAATATTATAATTTGTATTTACGCTTCAAATTTTTTTAAATTGTAATTTTTTCCAAGGCTACTTTTACCGTTCACAATTACCCCAATTCACAATTACCCCACTTGACCCTAAACATAAATAGAACATTAATAACAGTATTAACAAAATACGGTGTACGTGCGTGCAACATAAATGGCATCTTGTCTATGCAAAAAATTTCTAAAATTCGTTTTTAATAAAATCTATATTTAACTTACAATATTTCTACTCTTTTAATAGGCAGAAATCTAGTCAGAAATAACTCATTTTTTATCACTGTATACATAACGTTCATATATAAACCGGCTGTACATAATTATTCTTATATATTCAACATTAACACTTCGAATACGTACTTAATGTTTTTTTTTTATTTATAAGAAAAAGAACATTAGTATTTTTCTTCTTTTTTTTTTCTTCTATAACTACCTATACATTTATAAATAATATTGGTTAAGAAAACAAAATACTTTTTATTTATGGTTAGAAAAGCTATTTATTCTAAAACCACACCATATTAAATTCTTCAATATATACATAATGTATTAAAATTCGTTAAAATTATGCTGTTTGTATAAGTATAATTTTTTTTAATGTTTAATTTAACACCGATATGAAAAATTTTGTAAAGAAAATAAAAAAATACATTTAGAATTACAAGAAAAATGCATTATAAACTAGTTTTATATTAAAAATTATGTTCATAAACATACTTACTTATAAGGAAAAAATGCGTTGACATTATTTTAGAACAAGATGAAATTAAGCTTTAAAATAAAGCGATGATTAAATATTTTTAACTAAATTAAGTACTTAAAATTAATATTTTTAATCAAATCTGATTCGAAAATATTATATGCATTTTACATTTTATAACAACTAACCATAAATATTTCAACTTATGAAAAAATTGGCATAAAGAACATCTAGTTATCTTGCTATTTGCTGTCCTCATGATTATCGACATTATTTCACTGAAATTTTAAAACATTTATTTAACTACTTCATGATATCTACCAACAATTTGGAATTTATATTTCATCCAATTTATTTAGGGCAATGACGAAAATATAAAAAATTAATGCAATCCTATAATAAAAAGATAGAAAACATTAAGTGCCAACATAGTATGTACAACATTATATTCACTTATGTATAGTTGTATAGTACATTTTTTTTTGTAATTTTAAAAATGAAAAATTTTTTAGTAAATTCTAAATTGTATAGCTTTATTATTCAAATTTGTCCTATTGTTCACCCTATGTCCTAAATATTCATAAAATTTTGTTAAAGAATTTCATTTTTGAAAAATGATTAATGGGTGGTTCCTAAAAAAAAACGAAATTCTCACAATTAAGGTTTTGAAAAAAAAAAACAAAATCATTACTTATTATGAAAAATATTTTTTGCGGCATTATCTAAAACTATTTATTTCCATACAACAGAAGAGAATGTTTGAAACTAAAATTGTGGTTTTTTTTTCACTTAAATTAAAAGTTGATTATTATGTTTCTCAGAGATTATGCATCATTTTTCGTCATTCATTATATTACGATTTCCTTAAAGAAAAAAATGGAAATTTATCACTTTTCCCCATTATCTCATTGAATGAAAATCTTGTTTAATTCTTGTGTCATATTTGTAAAGCCTTTGGAACTTAAATAAAAAATAGCTTACAAATCAACAAGTAAAACTTCAAGTTGACATTACGATTTTCTTAATCGATTTCTTTAAATGATAATATTTTACATTAGAAACTATAATTATCGTTCATTCCAAACTACCATTTTGCACCATTACACATTGTTATATGAATAAAGTCTATATATATATACTCCAGGTGTGAAATAATTCTGTTAAGCTGATGTTCTGATTACACCAAAACAATATTCAAAAACTAGAACTCAAACAATGCAAAATTTTTGCGTAAAAAACAAAAAATTCAGAATAATGTTTTCAATAAGAAGGTTCAGCATCAAAACAATCTTGAAAAAGAAAAAATGTAAATAATTCATGTACACAGCTTTAAAGAACAATTTTATTTTAAAGAAATCAACATAAAAGAAGTTAAAAAAAAAATCTTAAGAAATACTTCATTTTATCCATTTTTATTATTATGAAATAAAATCATGGATATAAACAATACACACATAAGTAGTAAGTTTCTAAGAAATATATGCACACAAAATTTCTTTTAAATTTTAAAACGTGATTTATTTTTTAATACTTAATATTATATTTATTTAGGAACCTTTTTTTTTTAAGAATATTTGTATTACCAAAATAAAAACCAATGCATATTAGTCTGTCGTTGAACATATAGATACTTGTATTATGTACAATGTACATATTATGTACAACATTTATTTATAGTATTTATTATAGATAAATTATTTTATTTCATTTGTTTAAAGTTTTTTTTAATTACTATCAAACTTTTAAATCGTTATAATGTTAAAATTTTTTTGAGCTGTTTATGATATCCTTGATTAGATATACTTGATGCTTAAGTAGGTGTATCGCGAATAAAGCGACTTTTCACTCAGATTCATCAGTTCAGAAAGACTATAAAAACCATGCTGTTCGTTTGTATAAGATTAGCAGAACAGAACTAATACACCGTCTTCAACTAAAACTATATTCCAATTAGCTTGGCTTATTGGAATAAAGCTCCCGATTTCTGATAAGATTAACTTTAAGTAAATTAGATTAGCTTTTACCAAATTCCAAGATTATAAAACCTTTTATTCAAGCTTTTTATAACTATCTAAAACATTCAGTTATAATAAATTAAAATAAAAGAAAGTCCCAACCCAATTTTAATTTTCTCAAACTTATTAAATTTCAATATATTTATTTAGCGATACAATTTCAATATTTGCAAACATTTCACAATCATAAAAAAAAAATCGTTATATTTTGATAAAGTTTCTTTTCTTTTGCAAACATAAGATAAATGTGACATAAATAACTTTCAGAACAAAATATCTTATTTTCATTATCGATACTTTATGTTTATTTTATTTTTCCTTTTTTTTATATTTTGTTTAACTTATTTTTTCGCGATTATTATAAGTCTAGCATTGTGTTCGAGTAGTATAAATTAAGATTTCATTACTGAAACATTATTTCAAATAGGGAAAATTTATTATTGTTTTAGTATTTTTTAATTACTATTAATAATAATTCAGTAAGAAAAAAGTACCTACCAATTTTTTTTGAAGCCTACAAATATTCCGAATTCATCAAAATTGAAAAGAAATAAGGCAGAACTTTAGAAGAGTAATAATACGTTGCTCTGGAGAATTTTAATATTCATTGAATCTATAATCAATATTTTATTAAGTATCATTCAAAATATAACTCTGATGAAGCTTCAAAATCGAAATTGTATATGAAACAATTGAAAATTAGACTTGCACAAAATTTTCTTGTTATACGGAGAGAACATCATACAAAAAAAAATCTTGATATTAAAAACCGTGATTCGTTTTTTCTTATCTTTCACTTTAATTCTGATACTGTTGACAGAATTTTTAATACCAATGGATAAAAATTATTAAAACATTCATTTACATTTTGTATTTATGTATATTATACTTACGTTTTGTTATGTGCTTTAAAATGGAACGGTTTTTCTCACTTTATATGTCATCATTTTTTGTTATACGTATACTTTCAATGATTTGAATTGTGGATTTAAAAATCACATCATACAGAGAGCGAGATATTTAAAATGTTTTAACATTTTTATTCTGATGTTGAATGATTTTTGGTATTCAAATTTTATACGGATTTTGATTGCATTTAAAATCATGCACAAATACTTACTGAAAGAATAACATAAACTTAGGATTGTCCTTTTTATTTGTTATTATATTTTTTTTTTTTAATTCTAAATAAAACAATATTGCCCGTTCAGTAAGATCTTGAACTAGAACAAAATTCTTGTTAAGTTTTATCTAATTATTGGCGAATAAATTTATTTCAATTTTCCATTGCTCTTAATTCATTTACCTTGCGAAAAGACTCACAGAACGAATGGGTTTTTAAAATTATAATTTTTGGAAAACGAATCGACATTATTATGAACATGTGAAAATTTTCTTTGCCCGATTAAAATAATTTTAAAATGCTAATTAAAAATTATTTGAATGTGATATCAAATTGAAATCGAAAAAATAGACTGACTCAATTCTGGGCCCTTTCACGACGAAATATGACACGAATAATTCACTTTAACTTAATGTTAATTTAAAATTTAATATTGTTTCCTGCTAAGGAAGAAAGAACTTCCAAATGTCTAAAAATAAAGTAAAATGATATTCGGTCGTTGTCATTTTTATTTAAGAGTTATGCATGTAAGTATTTGTACTGAGAATTAAGGCAGATTATTAAATTATGCTGAAGTAATCGGTCAAAAAAAAATTTTTTTTGTTTATACTTTGTTCATTAACAGTATCTAGTTTAAGAAGTTCCAAAAAATGTATCTTATTTTCATTTTAAAATAATTAATATGCAATTTTTTTTTATATTAACTTTTAGTTTTAGTCATTTTAGTAAATTAATTAAGTTTTATTTTATTCCTTAAGTTGTATAAACCAAAAATAAAAATTTTGTGAATTAAGTTGTTTTTTGTAAATATTCCTAAACGTACTGAATGTTAAATTAACACTGTTTTCTTTAGCTAGTATAAGTTCAAAGTGAGGCATTAAGAAATAATTTGAAACATACTTAATAATGGTCCCATTCTACATAAAATGAATAAATAAATATTATGTTAATTTTCTAAAGTTCCAACTAAGCTTGATTCCAAATTACTATATTTTGCTAATTCGTTCGATCGTTTCCAAAAATATTCAAAACTAGATTAATTAGATTAGAATATCGAAAAGATAAATGCTACTGAAATCGAAAATTAGTGTTGACGCAGAATTAAATGCAGTAAAGGATTCCCCAGGATCTCTCGAAGCAAAAGCATGAGTGTATAACATTAACCCATATATAAAAACCTGAAATAAAAAACTCATTTTAAAAACTTAACATGTGTGACTTTTATTTTTAATTAATTAAGTATGCATATACTTTTATTGATTTTATTCTTTGGAGTTTTGAAAATTTTATTCACAAAAAAATAATAATAATAATAATAATTTGACAGAAATATAATGAACAATTATGTGCACTTGTGCAAGTCATTTGAAAAGCAAAATCGAATCGAATTTCAAAAATCCATTTTAATATTTTATGGTAAAATTGGTTAAAATGATATTTTCAAAAAAAAAAAAAAAACGAAAAGTTAAGTTTTTAAAAGGTTGTTGTCCTTTTGCGTGTTAAATAAACATATACATACATTTTAAAAGCGAATATAATTTTTTGGTGGTCAATTTTAAGGTCGTACACAAAATCATAAATTTATTCGGTATTCAAAGAGAAAACATTTTTTTTTTAATGATACCGATATTTTAAAATGTATGTTAAAAAAAAAAATAAAATTTATTTTTTAAATGTTAAAGGTTTTCCATATTATTTAAATATTACATGTAGGTACTACATTACATACATATAATATAATACTTTTACTGACACTTTTGACTCGTGTTTAGAAGTTTTTTTTTGTTTTTTTTTTTTTCTGATGCGAAAATAACTTATTTCCGTTTTTTTTATTTGGTTCATTGCCAAAGTGTTATATCAATTATTTTGTAGAAAGTTTAGGAAAAGTACATAATATCTGCATTTTTGGAAATATTCATATCCTAAAATATCTGAAAAAATTATATATAGAGTAAGCTAAATTTTCGTGAAACCTATTAAGAAAAGCAAACAAAAAAACTTATTTTTTATCCATAAAAGAAAATATAATTTTTATTCTACCCGAATTTTTCCCATATTTTTTCTTCTTGCAGTCAACTTACCCTCGCAGTCAAAACTTTATTATAAGTAATATTTTTTTCGTTCAATTAATTTCGTTGTTGTTAATTAAAAATGGTAAAAAAAAAAATAAATAACAATAAGTAAACTTTTTTTTTTTTACTTGCAACATTGAGTACACAATAAATTAATTCAGGGTGATATGAAATTTCCTGTTGCGAACCCAACCAAAAAAAAAAAAAAAAAACTGCCCACCAAAAATATTGAAATTAAAAAGTTTTCAGGAACTCATTTAAAAGTTTTTAATATTTTTATTTTCCATAAAAATTAACAAAAAAAAAAAAAAAAATTGGTAAAATTACGCAAAATAATTTAATGATAAAATAAATCTTTTTTTTTTGACATTTTTTTCACCATATTAAATATTCATAACAATTTGTTTCGAAGAAAATTAAAATAACGTCAACTTTCAAAAAAAAAAAAATGTATTTTATTTATTTAAAAAAATAAATATTTTAAATACTTAATCAAAAAATAAAATAAAATGAAAACTTTTTGATTTTTATTTACATAACATTAAGGTTTTTTTTTAATTTTTGGTTTGGGAAAGTATAAGTTGATTTTTATATTTAAATTTTTTTTGTCTCAATATAAATATATATACTTATACATTTATATATATTTTTTGATTTTTTATTCATTATAAAAACTTTAAAAATATAATTTAAAAATGAATTAAATATTTATCTGGTGGTCTCTGACAGTTATTCTTTTTTAAGTGAAAAAAAGTTAAAATAAAGTTAAAATTTTGGCGGTTATCAAAGGGATGATAATAAATAAGCTATTTGTTTGTTTAGAGGTAGAGTTGTTCTAAACTTAGACAATCATAATGTACAATTTATCTGTAACAAGTCTACAACTTATTTGTTTAAAGATATTTTCTCGTGAATTTTCTCATTCCATTCATTTAGATTATTTTGTTTTCTTCTGCAAGTTTTTTTGAGGGATCTTTGTATATTTCCTCCATAAGAGCAACATTTCGGTAAGTTTCAGATAAGTTTAAGGTGTTTTCCTCGGTAAGTATTTTATATTTTTTTGATATGTGTAAAATGAGTCTCAGGTATAGGATATGTGTAGTGTAGTAGGACTCAGGTATTGTTGTCTTGCTGAATGATTTTCAGTTTCAGATGATTTCAAAATATTTTACTTGCATTTAGACGAAACATATAACACTGATGTACTGTGTCAGATAAATGCGAACAAATGTGAATCCTTAATAAATGTCAATTATTGGATGATACTAGTTTTTATCTCATAGGTAGATGCAATTATAATAAAATATTATAATATAAATTTTCGTATTGCATTTGAGTAAGTAGTTAGAAAAATTTCTCCTGTACTTGATTATTTTATAGAATATGCTTAATGCGTGAGTGGTTGGTAAACTTCGTAAACTGTAATTTCATTTTGACCTGAAATTAATGAGAGTTATTTTAAATGTAATTGAAACTTATAATTTATTAAACTCACGCAGGCCATAAAATGCACTAGATTCATATAAAAATTGAATTTTATTTTGATTAAACTTCATAATAATTATTTTTACTAAAAATAAAGGGAAAAACGAAAATTCAAAGGGATATTATTTTATATGTCATATTTCGAACCGTGTGGATAACTTCTTGCTTAATGTATTTTTTTTTTAACTATACTTACAAAGAAGTTTTAATAGTCGAGTAAGTAATTATTATTTGTGGGAAAACTAATAAGAAAATATTCGTAGTTTTACTTACACTCTTTTTTCCTTATTTTTTATTTCAATAAAAATGAAAGAATTTTTGAAAATAAAAAACGAAAAATTCCTTACTGAAATTAAAAAAAAAAAATTGTATTTTATCTTTGATCGTAAATTAGGGTGAAAAGACTTTCCCCATACTTGTCTTTTTATTATTAAATTTTTTATTATTTTTTTTAATGTATAAAATAAAAATTCGTTCTGTATTTAATCTTTATAATAATTTTAAAAGAAAAAAATAAATAATTAATTGTAATAAATTACTTTGAGTGAGAGTAATCATCAAATAGTGAACTTAATTTTCTTTCAACAGATTTTTTAACAGAAAAAATAGAATTATGACGAATATTGTAATTGGTTCCTTTATGAAATCTTATATTGGGGATAATCTTTTACAACTAATGACAATTTTGTAAGTTAAAGGGTCATCAATTAATATAATTTTATCTAAAGTCCAAAGAACTAAAAGTTTAACAAGTTATAAAAATATCTTCTGAACCAAAAAATAAATTTTTTTATCAGATGATACTTCTCGATGTTTTTTTTTTCACATTAATATAATTTTATTTTTTAATTGAAGAATGATACTTTTGAAATTTATCACTTTGAAATAATGTATAGAGTTTAGTAACTACAAAGCTGTCAGAACACCTCTCGTAAGGTCAAAATAATCAACAAAAAAGTTGTCTCTAACAAATGCGGTCTCCGGGATGAAAAAATTAACCAACGAGAAGTTATATACAGGATTTAACAGAAATGTATATAAACAACGATATTAAAATTTTTTCCATCCGTTCTTACGCAATTCAGCAGGTCGCATAGCCGCAGCTGATGATGATTAAGATGTCCGTGCGAAGGAATTACAACTTCTTTTTTTGTAATCTATACGTACAACTACACAATAGAAAGGCAGTTGAAGCCTATTGTCGATATGATATATTTTATTGTGGTAGATATATATAAATTATAAGTAGAATTAGAAACAACTCGCCTTCCATAATAACAACAAATTTATTTACCTTCATAATTACAATAATAGAATAAACTTTGTACTAACTAAAGTAAATATTCCGATATTTCATTTGAAAAACTCATAAGTGCCAAGTCTAATGGGATTTATTATAAATTTAACTAACACTAATCAACACATAAATATTTACAATAAAAAGTTGCCGTAATGTCTCAAAAATTGTGACCTTTATCACGTATCGCAGTTTATAAAAGTTACGTATATTTGTTATTTTGAAATATTATTATCGATTGAGTACAGTTGTATCGAAAGCAATGTTTTTTTTTATCATATTTGATTAATAAATTATATAAAGTTGTGTATAAAAGTATTTTACGAGTACTGTTGTAATCATAATAAGTAAGTATATTGAATAAACAAATATGCCTGATCAACGTCATTGTATATATTTTTGTTATATCGTACTATTACAGTATAAGATAAAAAATTAATTTTGTTCTGAATGCATATAAATGCGTAATTAGTTAAAATAACATGTCGGTCGGAATATTTAAAATTTTAAATTTATTGGTATAACGTTTATCTCGAATCTATTTTTAAGTGCATAGATAAACTGTTTTGCAAACATGATTTTGAAATAAGAGTTGACACGAATCGCACTATGGGGCAGATTATAATTTATATGTAAAAATAACTTATGCACTATCTAATATAACCTCTAATACTCGGCTTTGACAAAACATTTGTAGGCTGTTCTAGGTAAACCATAATAAACATCCCTACAATAAAAAAAACTCTCAAAACCAAAAACAAATAAAATAAAAAAAAATTAAAATAACTCATCAATAAATCTTATGTTTCACCCAGTTGTCATGTGAATATCCTTTTAAAAATAGTTTAAATTGTTTTGTCACATTAATAAAAATTTTTTTATTATTTTTAGTTTTAAGAAGTGCTCTTTGATCTTCTAATAAGCATTCTTTTTGAGATATTATATTTTTGTGTGTTTGTTTTTTTTTTGTATTTTATCTGAGGTGGAGAAAAAATAAATCCCTTTAAATAAAAAAAATCACACACTGGATTCAAGTGAATGTGTCATTTTTATTCCCATCCTGAAATTTTTAAAAATACTTTCATATATAGCATTATTTTTATTTTTATCTATAAAGTGTTGATGAAGATGAATATGTTTTTAAATTTCAAGTTTTTATTTTTATTTTTATAAACTCCCATAAATAATTTTTAGAAAATCATTTTGACATTATAATACCAAAGTATAGTATTATATATATACTTATATAGTGTAAACATAAAAAAAAAAATTGATATTCAGAGAATCCGTATCTGTTCTTCTGTGTATTTTAAACTGAATACCAACCACAAAATAGAAATATGTAGAACAGAATCTTATAAATAAAGTGTGGAGATTGTTTTTCTTTCACTTTGCGATTGAAAATATCATTGGACAAAGTTTCTGATCGACATTTTTCTGAACCTGAAAATACTTTATACACCTAAAAGTACTTATAGTCAAAATTGTATAAGATTGTTCTATTATACAGTGGAAGTACTTATTTGATTATACATCATGGTGAAAATGTAGTACGTTTTGTATCATTTTTAACGTATAAGTAGTGAACCAATCAAAAACTAATCACATGTTTGAGTTTTTCCAATCACTTACTATTGAAAGCTATAATAGTTAGTTAAAAATAAAAATGTCGTAAGAAAATGTGTTTAATAGATTTAAAAAATAGGGACTGAATATAAACATATCTTATTTGAATGTAAATAAAATTATGTTTTAAATTTGTTTTTTTTTTTTTTTTTTATTTTTTTTATATTGGAAAATTGAAGTCTTCTCAGTTTTTCTAAATCATTAATTTTAATTTTTCATTCAATACATAAATATTTTCAAATAAATTTTTAGAATATTTTTCAAAGAAAAATGTATATACATTATATTACATACATAGCCATGAGAAAGTTTTTCTTATTTTCTCATCTATTTTTTAATACAAACTGCCGCATTTAAATGATTTTATCATTAATCTTAATATTGATGAAATTAGCTTTTGATTAGATAAAATTTTTTTAGATAATTTGATTTTCCATGAACTTAAAGTAAAGAATTTTGTTGATTTTTTTCATAATGTCAAAGTTTATAAATGTATAATGATTTGTTAGTTTAATTTTATTAAAAAAAAAAAACATTGTTTTTTCTTTTTTGTTTCCAAATAAGATAAATTAAGCACAAAGGAAGAAAAGCTTAAAAAAAATTATTTTCCTAACATTTGATATCTTGTTGTTTTTATGTACTATATATACACTACTAATATACATTATATTATAGAAACAAACAGCTATATAGGTAATGTAGAATTTTTTTTCCCAAATTAAATTTCCTGGTAATGATTATTTATTGTAATCAATATTATCAACAACATAGAGTACAAAAAAAAAAAACAATTTGATAAGATAACAAAAATAACAACATGATAGATATTTATAGTTGTCGATTTTTGGATATAACTTCGTGCAATTTTATCAAATGGAAATAAGAAAGTAAAACGTATAGGACAGTATATATCAAGAATATATAATTACGACTTAATGTGGCTTTCAGGTTATCCAATTTCATATTCAATTATAATATTTCATAGTTTAATCGTTGCAATTATGCCTATTAAGCAGCATTAAATTAATTTTTAATTTGATATGTAGAGTAGAAAGAACAATTAGTCAATATGATTTTACTTATAATAATTGTTTCATCTTGAATCCAAAGGCCCAACGCAGATATTTTAATTCTTAATTTCTCTTTATAGAATCTTTCATACGTCTTGTCCTCCGACTTAATTAACATATTTCCCACTAAAAGACAAGTGTTTTTTTTTTTTCAAACTTTATTATTCATGTAAATCAGGCGGCAAACATAAATTTTAAATGTCGAATCTGACATCAATGTAAAGATAATGTTCATTTTACAATAAAAATTACAAAATGTAGTAATAATATTCAAATTTAAATTCTAATTATGTATTACGAAATTTTGTTTTTTCCAAATTTATATAATAATTAATGAAACTTGCACCAGAAACCCTTGACACTAATATATTATCAGTGATATTTAACCCTCTTTTGAAAAAAAAAAGAAATTAGAAATAAAAACTCAATTTTCTATTTAATTTAATTTCAAATGTAGTTTTTATTTTTCCACTAAAAATGTAATTTTATGATATAAATCTCTGAAGCATTAAATTGCATTTTTTTTTTTTGGTAGTAGTAGTAACTATGTTGGTTTTATTTTTATTTGTAGTTTGATATTCATCACAGGAAAAAATGATAAAAATATTAAAATTGATAAAAAAATAAACTTATATTCTTGAGAGCCAAAAACCATCGTGCAACCTTAACTAAGGTTATATTTAGGAAAATATAAAAAAAAAAATTTATATTTGTTATAATAAAATTTTATGTTTTGATTGCTTAGCCTTAGGCACAATTCAAAAAAAAAAAAGAAACACTATTTTCAAATTAAAAAAAGAGAAAAGAAAAATAAACGATACCTGGTTATGAAAATTATTTAACAAAAATAAATGCTTCAAATGTATCGGATTTCGAGTAATATTTAAATTCAGGAATATGCAAATTGTAGTGTTATGACAGCGCGCATTAATTAAAAAAACATCTGTATTCTTTGAATGATCTTCTATTTCTGTTCTCTCTTATTCTAAGGCTTACTATTTATATCTATAATAACAATAGCTTAATATGTTAATATGTACAATGACTAACTTAAGGTATGTCTGTCATATACTTATAACTAAGTAGTAGGTTAGGCATGACAAAATTTTCAAATATTAAGTATGTATAATTTCGTTTTTCAAAATGAAACAATTTTTGAAGTTGTTGAGTTTTAGTGTTCTAGAACAGGATACGAAAAAACTTCTTTTTGGGCTGGGTATATTTGACTGTTTTTCAGTTGACTATAATTATATTAAATATATTTAAGTGTAATTAAATTTGACCTTGAATACATATCAATTAGACCGTGAATTCATAATCAAACAAAAAATTCAGTCAAATCTCATTACAGTCGAATGAATTTACCTCGAGATTTACAGTTTGATGTTTAATGTATGATGTTTAATTTATATAAATATTGATAAAAAATAAGTTTGATTCAACTACAATTAATTGACAAGGTAAAAAAATAAAAATTAGTTTAGGTATATGAATTAAAAAAAAAAAAAAATTATCTGAATTGAATATAAAATCCGAAACCTTACATATTCAAAATTAAAATTAGTCAGGCAATAAAAATTACTATGTATAGTTACATATAGACATTTTTATTACTTTTCTTTATAAGTCAAAATAGGTTTTTCATATACACAAGAAGTATATCCCCTAATAAGCAACCTGTACATTAACTTATTTTTACTGTAGTAAGATAAAAAAAGTTAATTAACCATATTACCTGATAACTCACTTATTTATCGAACTCATCTGCTCGGAGAATTATTGATATTTTAGTAAAAGAAAACATGATGTGCTCTTTTCAGAATTAAAGTAGAATTTCAAAATAATATAATCCTTAAAATATTTTGCATATACATATACGTTTTTCCTACATTTTATTATCCTTGTTATAGAAAATTTTGTAATTTTCACATAAACAAAGCTATATAATATATTTATGTTACGTACATACTTAAACCAAAATTTTATGTTCAACCACATTTACTTAGTTCTAATGATTTTCTTTCAGGTAAGTAATTGAAGATTTTGATTTCTTGTTCGAAATGATGTTCTCTATTTATGATCTTCTTTTAATCAGTTTTCTTTTCAAAGCTAATCATTTGACTAAATTAAGTAGTAACTTTCTTTGACAGCTTATAAGATAAAAAATATACTTACAATTTAAAATGTAAGTGAAAAAAAGAAAAATGTATATAGCTTAACTTGTTAATTTTTTATCTCTTTACAATCTTCATCTATTAATAAGTTACCATGACTTTCTTGTGCAGTTTTATTACACTTGAAATTCCTTTAAATATATATTATTTTAATGAAACTACTTACAGTCACTATGAGTTTTGAAAAAAAAAATTATTTATTCATAATATAAATAGAAATCTGTCAGAAAGTAAAGTTAATTTTATACGATTTTATATTTAGATGTTGAATAAAACAATACTCTTTTCGTCTCATCGAAATTGAGACATAAATCCATCTGCTCCAGAAATTACCATGTCAATATTTGATAGATTAATATCCCATTTAAAATAATTCTTTTCCTAAATGTAACCTGTGAATTCTTTATATGTAGTTTTTAATAATTCAATTCTATTAGTTAAGTTAAGTAATTATTATTATTAAATAAGAATGATTAGTTAAGAATGATGCTTTGAAAAAAATCTTGGAAGTAATATTCTTTCATGTATTACAAATTTTAATTCTTGCTCACAACTAACTTTGATTAGGGTATGATTTAAAAATACCTTTTGTCCATTGATAAAATCTTGTGTGACTATATCTAAGGTTGTAAACTGAATACTCGAACACGATTACACGATTAAGTTTATTAAGTATTATAGACTTTTTTTCCTAGAAATTTGTCGTTTTATTTTTATTACATACTATACTTTAATCATTAACATTGATTTCTTCCAAAACTATAAACAGAAATAAGTATATAATGATAGGTACCTACATTAAAAATATTAAATACTTAAACATATATCTGAAAAAATATACATAAATCATGAAAAGTGTGTCTATTTCTTTTTTTTTTTAAATTAATAACTTGAAATGTAACCTCCAAATTAACTGGACAGCTATAAGAAAGTTATTTATTTTATTAAGATTTCAAATTTTAAAGAACTTAATATTTTTTTCAATGCAAAGGTCCATAATATCAGTTAACAATCTTCATACAAAAAAAAATATATATATATATTTCCATATATAATGTATGATGTACATGTGGATATGCAATGAATAAACTGAGTAATGAAAAGTGACCTGCCGCCTCTTAAGCAAAGAAAAAAAAAAACTTAACTTTGATGTTTTTAAAATAAGTACAAGAGAAGAATTTATTTTCAACAAAATTGAAATTTATCGAGAAAAAAAACTGTGTATTTAAATATACGTACGTACAAATGAAAATGATATACCAGAAAATATTCATTTAATTTAAAAAAAAGAAAAATGGAAAAATAACTAAAAACGAAACCTGAGAAATAAAAACCTCTATCAAATTTATAACATAAACAAGTTATCATGTTGATTATGTTTTTCTAACGACCACAGTATCATTTAAATGTTAAGGTTATTTTTGTTTTGGTTCGTTGTTTTTTTTTTTAGATAATAAAACCTGGTGCTTCTTCTGAATCCATAATAAAATGAATTTATTCTTACAACTAGATAGGTACATATTTAGTATGTTATTTTGTGCGCAAAGCTGTAAAAATTTTATATTTCTAATATTGCTGCCTGATGCACAGTTTTTTATTTACCAAAATAAAAATATCAAATTTTAACATTGATATTGATACTTCGTACTTAACTACTTTACGTAAAATAGTAACAATTACCGACCTGACCTACAAGTAAAGTATACTTGATAGTGTCTTCAGGAACATCATATTTTCGTAACTCAAGTACATTTAATACTCATGTCAAAAGATCACGTCGTCGCTCGGATCTTGTAACATACTATTATGTCGAATAAGTTTAAATATTTTCAAATAAAAAACAAATGCTAGTATGTGTCTTTTAAGAAATGTTAAATTTTAATTTTTATTAAACTAAAATACTGAATCCGTAATTTTCGACCAATCATTAGAAAAATACGAGGTAGAAATACCAAATTTAATTTAGGTTTTGTTATTTATGTTATTTTAATGTTCAAACACTCTATTATTATTTGTGTTCATACGTATGTATGATTCAAAATTAAAAATTATACACATATTATTATTGTATAGAAATATAAGGGTTTTCAGGATCCAGACATTTAAACATGTATTCAACCTGGAATGTTGATGAATCTTTTGTTATTTGTCAGCAGGAGTTAAATGAATTTATTTAATTTTATATATTTTTTTTTCATTAGGAACAATTTTTACACGTCAAAAAAATAAGTTTTTCTCTTTAACTTATGTTTGCTTGGTTCTTCTTTTTTTTTATTTAGAGTAGGCTACACCTTTATTAAATTCCCTAATCTCAATCTCAGTTTAAACAACATTATTACAGATTAAAATGTTAAGTGAATTAAAAATGTTAAATTTTGATCCTAATTGGAGGAGAAATTTTATTTTCTTTATAAAAATTAATCTTTGTAAATAATAACTTGTTGGAAGTCCTTGTTTATGAATACGAGACGTTTAAACATAAAAATCGTTAAAATTGCGGTTTATTTTTAGATTTTATGAATTTTCAAATACTTACCCAGGATTGGGTTTTTTGTTCAGCTTTCTTACCTTAACACTAATTTTTTTTTGGAATTCATACAACACCCGCTGAGATCACAAATTTATTTTCACAATAACTTCAAATCAAAAGCATTTAGTTAGTTACACACAGAGATTCAATATAATATAATAATATCATTAAATTTTAATTAAAATTGAAGATTATTTCCAATTAATTTTACATAAAGACAACATAATGATGCTCAACAGTTTAACTACAACTATTGTAAATATATGAATTTTGTGTAATAATTATTGCATATTTCTAAAAATGTAGGTAAATTTAATTTTAATCATTTGGATAAAAGTTGTTTAAAAACATAAAGCAAGTAAGTAAGTATTTTCTAATTTCTAAAATTGACTTACATAAAGGCATTGTGCACATCCTGGATTGCACTATTGTTCAACTATAGGCAATGCTTGTTGTAAAGCTTTTATGCTAAAATAAATTTTTTTTCTTTTAATTTTTTCGAATGTTTTAGTTTAGTTTACGTTTTATGTTCATATCTTTTAACATCAATCAATTAATGGCATAAAAACCTCTAGTTTAAAAATCATAAATAACATTTTTTTCTATTTACAGATTCTTTTATTTTGATAAATTTTTGAAGTTTTAGTTCATTTACTTATACATTGTATACATATCTAAGTTTGTTCAATGCATATCTGCAACAAAGAGATGCTTTCACTATTTTTTTCTTAAATAAAATCAGTAAAAATTTTTGAAATTTCTCTCACATTTGTGAAAAACGAACTTTTAGCGATAGTTTCAAGTGTTTAATCCTAATCTTATAAAAGCTAAATAAAAATTGTATTCGGCAGAATAGACAGACCGAGACAGACTATGTAGATGCTTACAAAATTTTTATAGGTAGGTATATAAAAGAAAAGTTGTCAATCAATAGATATCAATATAAATTTAGAACTTGAAAAGTTAATAGAATCGACTATAATTGAAATGAAAATGCTATGAATCGATTTTTTCATCATTAAATAAAATGTACACCACATAGTATCATCAATTTAAAATCAAATTTGTGTAATATACTTTTATTTCATTATTTAAAATACCCCAAAGCTTAGTA
Organism: Hybos culiciformis; assembly: GCA_964007475.1. Classification (NCBI taxonomy): domain Eukaryota; kingdom Metazoa; phylum Arthropoda; class Insecta; order Diptera; family Hybotidae; genus Hybos; species Hybos culiciformis. The sequence goes on from OZ023274.1 coordinate 82,216,441, forward strand.
ATTTATTAAAATTGTAAAATTCATATTTAGACTAAAATTTAAATTTCCCCTTATTTGCGGAACAGGAAGAAATTATTGTAAAAAATATTCACATTGATTTTTCCTATTTATTTTGCTTATTTTGCAGAACATATTTAAACATTTTTTTAACATAATAGAAATTTTCGATTACAATTTAGATTATATTATGAATTTTAACGAAGAAATTTATTTGAATTTTGCATGTAAAGAGGATTTATAAAATCATTTAGGTACATTAAGATTTTTATGTTGGGATAAAAAACAAAAATCCCTGAAAATTTTCTTTTTAATCCAAATTTTATGATATTGAAATTTTAAAAATACGTACATTTATACTTCTTGCACATTTACGTTAACAAATAATATTGAACTTTTGGTCTTCAACCGTTAAGAGGATATAACTACTATCGTTTTAAAAGTTTTTACATCAAGAGAAAGAAAATAGATAGATTATAATGTACATAATATGTATATGCGAGAAAATAGAAAATGTTGAATATATCATCCAAAGCTCGCATAATTTCATAGTGTTATCCGAAGAATATAATAAATTATTAAATATTCTGCAAAGTAATTTGTTTAAAATAACAAAAAACGCGCAGAATAAAAATAAATGGCCATACTTATAGTGTTCGTGGAAAATGCGAAAATAATTTAAATTTTTTCATTATTATAAAAACAAAATAGTTACGAAAATTCTTAAACAAATACAAATTCTACTCTACAACTTTAAGATGAATATCTGAAGAGATTATAAGTAGATAACTTTTCCAAGTGCTTCAATTATTATATTATTCAGCTAATTGAGTTCTAAGAAAATAAAAATAAAATCTTAATCTTAATCGCTATAATCTGCTGTTTTTATATTTGTGATATAAAAGAAAAATTAAAGATACTTACTCAATAGTTTTTCCCAGAAAGAAAAACAATATTCTTTTTGAAGTTATGTGTAAGACAAAAACATTGTACTTTTATTTGTTCTTGAACAAGGTTAGATTTTGAGAAATATAATATTGGCAATTGCAATTATCCAAAACTTTCCATTATCTTGTACCGAATCAGAAATACGGCAAATAAGAATAATTTCACTTATTCATCTTTTTTTTTACTCAATGACAATGTTTAAAAAAAATCGAAAACCTGATTGTGCCAAAAAATTCGTCCAAATGATGATCTAGAAATTTAATAACGAAAAAGGAAATAAGCAATTTTCTATCAATTTCTAAAAAATCATACTTTTTTCAAATCAACCTATATAAATATGGCAACAAATATAATAATGTATGTTTCCATATGTACAACAATTATGTTTATTTTTTATTAGATTTTAGCATTTTTTTACTAGAATATTTTCAAAAACATTATAAAAAAGAAATAATAATAAATAATATTTTTAATTTTTCTGTTCTATTTCAGGTAATAATATCAAAATAAAAAATTTATAAGTACTTAGATATTTAGTTTTGATTCGTTATACCTACCCTACATATATGTACTTAGTTGTGTATGCGGTATTTTTATGGTAAATTAACCGTAAGTAGAGCATTTAATAATATTACAATATGTATAATTACTCAATTCTTAGGTATATAATAAATAAATGGTTTACAAAATGTAAAATACCAAACATAGTATTTTACATAAATGTATAATTGCATTAGAAAAAGTAAGAGTTTAAAACAAAAATTGAAAGAGGTTTTCAATATATTATGCTAAGTATAGTAAAACTGTAGTGGCTTTCTATTTTTTAAAGAATATAAATTTTGATAACTTCGGGTTAGTCTGCAGGCCAAGTTTCTATGTTTCCTCCAATCAGATCGATTTTTCAAAGACTTTAAGTTTTGAAAACATTTTTTTAAGTTTCAATTGGGTTGTTCTCATGTATAATAAAGTTTTAATTCTTAATGTCCCGAAATTTAACCTTGAGAAGCATATATATGAATATATATGAAGGAGAAGAATATATATGAATATGAACTTCGCGAAAATAGTCCAAGAAAAAACTGCTTGAAAATTATTTATTATAGTGAAATTGTTTTCGAATATTAATACTATTCTATAAAAAGCCTAAATAAATTTTTTGTACCAAAAGTAGAACAAAACATGAAAAGTAAAATTAAATAAACTAGGTGTAAATACATTATATTTTTGACCTAATGTTTATCTTCTTTTTGTAATACCATGTAAAGAGTTGAATTATAAAATAGAAATTAATTTCAATTATAACAATTAGATATGTAATTATTATGTATAATATGAAATTAAAATTTTCTAAATAGTTACCACATAATGTTTAATATTTAATTTATAATTACATTTTTAATTTGTGTTGTGGAGCATAAAGAAATCCAAAATCAAATTTATTTTAATTTTGTCGATATTTTTCGCTTAATTGTGATAATAAGTGACTGAGGCCATATGATGAATTTATTGTAATAATCGGGGAATAGTAATAAAATTTTGTTAAATATGATATTATTTTTAGGTGAAACCAATTTTAGGTATTTTAACACCTAATACTAATTTAAAAACTTTTACAAAAACTTCGGGTTCAAAAGCTTTTAAAAACAAAGCTATGAATTAAATATGTAAAAAAATCCAAATCCAAACAAATGCAGCAAATTAGATATATTTGGATAAATCAACATTTTGATTGACTTCTCCAAACTAATTTGGAATAATATAATCACTACAGGATATAACTAATATCTTTTTTTAAGAACATAATTTTTTCCAAACTTTCGTTTCAAACCATGAAATATATACAAGAAGGTCAAATTAGTTAAGTAAAAGTTAATTCAAATTATTGTTATAAAAATTAAAAAAAAATCAATTTAGCTTATCCAAGAAATCGTGAATTTCCATTTTGTATACTAATATAAAAAAAAAAATTCCAAATCTATGAAATATTAATTCTATATTAATAATTCATGTGCTATTCATTTATTGTGAAAAATAGTTAAACTAACTAAGTGTCAAGTTTTCGAATGTTGATAACGGTCAAAAAGAGTAAAATTACTTTTGACAGAAAACAAAATCGCTGTGAATGAACTGAAATTAAATTACTACTTTAATTGTTGTTTACGATGTTCATATTCCTATGTGCATAAGCATAAGAAATTTAATTTAACTACACTTATTTTACCATACTTTCTTACAGTAGTTAACAGAGTATTTTTTTTGTTTCAATTTTTCGAAAATGAAATTATTTTGCTTCTTTTTTGGTCAAGAAACTTTAAAATAATAATAAAAAGAGTAAAAATATTTTTCGTTCGTTGTCTGCAAACGTGAATCTAACATTTAAAAAGTTATAAATATTATTTTTAATTAAGAATTTGTTTTATTTTTATTCATCAATAAACACCATTCTAATAATTTTAGAATTTTTCAAACAGTGAACAAAACAATATCCTTACAAAGATTTAAGTACAACAGCAGTCTTATTTTGATATTGTGGTTCTTATGGCTTTGCTGGCAAGAGATATACGAGAAAGAGGTGATCGATACCATGGAAACTCTTCTACAATCTAATTAGACAAATTTTTTTTTTTTTTGATGGAGGGGAAATCTTCAAAAGACATCTGGACCTGTTGTTACTAGGTCACTGATAGTGTGAGGTTTTTACTCACTAAAACCACCTCCATATATCATAACCGATGTTCTAGATCGACCATGATTTATTTTTCTAATGAATTAGACAAATGAAGTCCAAATTGAAAATTTTTATCTTTTTTTGTTCTTTTTTAAATTTTTAATTAGTACAAACTTTCGCTAAGTATATAAATTAATTAATTAAATAATAAATTATTAGCTTTATATATTTAAATTTTTTACTAAATATGTTTCTTTGAAACATCTACTGTCATAAGTATCAAATTTTTTTCTGAAAGTTGATCCATATGATCTTGTAGCCTCCTCAAGTTCAAGATATCCAAATTTTTTGGCTCTAACTCTAATAAACTTAGTTAAAAAATTAAAAAATTCATAACTAAAAAATAAAATTAAGTAAATTTTTCTCAAAAATATTAAAATGATATTTAACTTAATTTAACACTAATTTTGTTAAGAATTTTATTTTTAAATGCATTTTAAATGCAAATTAGATTCTTTATATATATTAAAAATAAAAACTAGAAAGAAAATTTATTCAAAATAGAATTTTATTTTTTTATGAAACAATAAAAATTGATAATATTTTGAAAAAGTTATTGCACTTTAAGCCCATAAGCCTTTTTTTTCTCCCAAAAGAAATAGGTTTTCATTTTTTTTTTTATTGTTACCAGCTATGGGTTAAGGTGATTATGAATTTAATGTTAAAGAAGCTTGAGGTGAAATAATAACATTAACCTTAAAGGAATTAAAATTAAAAAAAATTTCTTCTATTTTAATTTTTTTTTTATGTGTACGTAAGTACATAATATTTTCATAATATTTTTTGTGTATGTTACATGCATAATTTATAAATGTGTATATCTCTACATAATAGAATAAATTCAAATTCTAAAGACATGAATAATGTTTTATTGTTTGTGATCATCAATTTTTCAATACAAATTATACGATTTGAAGCAGATATACAACATACAATATACATATTATATAATATTTATGTATTTTTATTTTATTATAAAAAACAAATCCTAAAAAGTATCGAATATCAATTAAAAAAATATTTTTTTTGTATATTTTAATTTCCGTTACCAAAACAAGGAATATTTTATACATACATGAATATTATTTTCATTTTTTAATCATAAAATATAACATTACTTCATTTCATTATCTGAATACTGTCTGTATAAGATTACCAAAAAAAACATTTTTTTTATTCAGAAATCAGATAAATGAGTATATTTTTAGATATAATATGAAGATTAAACTTTAAATTTAATTGTTGCGACTGTATAATTTTTATCTGAACACCTTTCTATATGGACTTTGATTGATCTAGTATTATTAAACTGAAATAATTTTAATTTAAATAAAACCGAAATTTTAATGTTTTAGAAAAAAACAACTTTATTAATTGGATAATTTTTACTTAATGACCTAAAATATAATTATGCTAATTTATATATTGATTAGGGATTTAGAATATTTTATGGTAGGTATTAATTTAAGAGAATATTTGCGTAAGTAAATAAGAGAGTAAATATTAATATTAAGTGCATTTAGTATTAAGTGAATTTTATGGTAAGTATTCATATAGAGTTATAAATTGGTATTAGTATACACTTGCAACATGTGCAAGCACTAATACGACGTGGTGGTCACTCACATTATGTTTTGAAGTCACGTTGCACTTATGAATAAAATATGTTTATCCAAACATATTTTATTAATGAAATAAATTTCAAATGCAGTAATTAACTGCGAAAAGATTTATGGCAAAAACACGAAAGAAAATTTATAGAATTCAAGTACAATTTCGACGTCTCGTAATTGTACAAGAATTCAGGAATCGAACAAAGGACAGGGTAGGTATATAACACCTTCCCCCTGAAAAAGAATGTTCATTAGGACATTCTAAAAAATTTATAAAAAGGGATAATTTTGTTGTGTTACCATAAAATACTCCATTTTTAAAAATTTGTACTTATTACGTAATAAAAGTGATATTACATCTACAAGGATTTATTTATTTTTCTAAGTTTTTTTTTTTTTTTTTTTATTTTATTTAAAAAAAACTTTTTATTTTGCTTAGCATTTTTTTTTTTCAATTTTTTTTTTGTTTTATAACAAATTTTTTTTGCTTTTGTTAATTAATTTTAATTACAATAATTTTATTTTATAAAAATTTTAGTTAATATTTAAGTACATATATAAAAATATAAAAATATAAAAATACAAAAATTTTATAATATAGGTAAATTAACTTTAATTATTTGTTTATTATATTCATTATTAATAAAAATTTGTTCATTTGTAAAAAAATATATATTTTTTTATTATTATTAAGGATATTTTATCCATTATTTTTTTTTTTTTATTTATTTTAGATTTATAGTAGACTTAAAAGTAATTATTTATAATATATGCATAAAAAGAATTTTAATATTATATTAATATATATTTATTGATTTGGCCATGTTGGAAAGTGAATCGATTCAAAAATTTAAAAAAAATTATACTAGCAGTTATCTAAAATTGAGTTATTTTCACTCATTATATTTTTTTAGTCTATTTTTATGTACAGTTTGTGTTTTTCCATTTTCGTCACTAATGGTACAGTTTTTATCATCAGTGTTGATGACAGTAAAGGGTCCTTTAAATCTTGGGTCTAATTTATGTGAACTATCCGTTATGTCCAATAAAACTTTGTCTTTTATTTTTAGGGGTATTGGGTTTATTTTCTGATCATATAATTGTTTTGAATTGATTTTTGATTTTTCTACTAGTTTTTGGGCTCTGTCTTGTGAAACTTGCAATCGGTATTTTATTTCTTTCTGGTATGAATCTAAATTGTATAATGGGTCTATTTTATTTGAATTAAGTATATCTAAAGTTGGGGGACTTTTAGCAAAGATTAATTCAAAAGGGCAGTAATTGTGAATGGAAGATGGGGTAGTATTGAAACAGTATGTAAAAAATTTAATATATTCATCCCAATCCGTTTTGTTCGTATTTATGAACGATCTTAAGTATTCGTTTAAAGTTCTGTGACTTCTTTCGATTGTTCCCAGAGTTTGGTGGTGATACGCGGTGGACATTTTATGTTCTATTTTAAGTAGTGATAATAGTTCTTTCATCAATTCATTTTTGTATTCAGTTCCCAAGTCTGTTCTGATTTCTTTCATTGGACCGTATATAAGGATAAAATTTTCAAAAATGGCCTGTGCTACCGTTCGAGCACTTTTATTAGGTATCGGTATCGATACAAGATATTTAGTCAAATCGCAGATAATTGTTACTGCGTATTCATTGTTGTGTAAAGATTTTGGTAGGGGACCTATTGTGTCGATAATGACAATGTCGAAAGCTTTCTGTGGAGTTGGTGTCAATGTCATTTCTTCTTTATGTTTAGGTCGGGCTTTATTCAATTGGCATTTATTGCAATGCTTAATATATTTAGAAACATCGTTTGTCATATGTTTCCAGTGAAAATTTTGTCTTATTTTGTTTAATGTTCGAGTTGTACCGGTATGTCCTCCTGTAATAGGGTCATCATGATATTTTTTAATTAGGGTTAGTTTTTCGTGTTTATTTAAAATTTTCTTTATTTTTGGCGTTAACGCAATTGTAACATATTTTAATATTCTGTCCGCAGTATTCTTAAAATCATTAATCGAGACTAAGTCGAAAATGTTATCATTAAGTGATAATTGTAAATTATTTATTTTAAAATTGTTGGCCTCTTTTTCTAGCCTTAGCATGAGCTGATCTAAATCGAGCTTGCTATTAACAATGTATTTAGGTGCGCAAAATGTAAATATATTATTTTTATATGTAAAATATGGTTTAGACTTATCTAAACTCAACGTAAGGCGGACTAATTTTCTAACCTCTTTTCGGTTAGTACATTCAAAAGATTTAGGTATTTCAATTTTTAAGGGAAGTTTTTCGTCATTTTGTAAGTTTTTATTTGGATATTCATTTCTTATATCAGATCTTGTTGTCATTTTGAAAACAGTATTACCTATACATTTTATGTCATTAAAATCGATTCTCGATAGTGCGTCAGCACCATTGTTTTCAGATCCTTTTATATATTCAACAGTAAAATCAAACTCTTCTAGATCTAATCTCATTCTAGTTAATTTTGATGAAGGATTCTTCATCGAGAAAAGATAAGATAAGGGTCTATGATCGGTTTTAACTAAAAATTTTTTTCCATAGACGTATGGTTTGAAAAAATTTAGCGCCCAGTGAATGGCTGCTAATTCCTGTTCTATTACTGATTTATTTTGTTCCCCTCTCGTAAAAGTTCGGGATGCGTAAGCAATTGGTAATTGCAAGTTACCATGTTCTTGGCTCAAGATCGCTCCACAGGATATTTTACTTGCATCAGTAGTGATACAGAATGGTTTATCAAAGTCAGGGTATTGGAGAATCGGGGGTTTGAGCAATGATTGTTTTAAGTATTGGAACGCTTCCTCACATTTGTCTGTCCAGAGGAAAGGAACATTTTTTCGCGTTAAATAAGTTAAATGGTATGAATAGTTTGCGAAATTTGGAATAAACCGTCTATAGTAATTTATGAAGGCGACAAAACGTCGGGCGGAATCCGCGTCGTGTGGTTTTGGGTAATTTAAGATTTTGTCATATTTTGATTCGTCTGGAAGTATGCCTTTATTTGTACATTTATGTCCTAAAAAGGTAGTTTCGTGTTGAAAAAATTTGCATTTATCGGGGTGAAGTTTTAAATTTACTTCTCGACATATTCGAAAAACATCTTCTAAATTGTCTAGCATGTGTTTTTCGGAACATCCTATGACGATGAGATCGTCCATGTAAAGAAAAGCTTGTGAAGGTGTTAGACCTGAAAATGCAATTGACATCATTCTTTGAAAGGAGTTGGGGGCTATTTTAAGGCCAAAAGGGAGTCGTTTGAAACGAAATGAACCGGTTTCGGATGAAAATGAAGTTATATCTCGTGAATTTTCATCAAGCTCGACTTGAAGAAATCCTTGTGTGAGATCTAAACTAGAGAAGAATTTTGCGCGACCAAGTTGGTCTAAAATATCATCGATTCTTGGTAATGGGTATTTGTCAGCCATCAATTTCTTATTAATCTGTCTAAAATCTATTACAAGTCTCCATCTTTTTTCAGGATTTCCGGGTAAGGATTTTTTAGGGACTAGTAATACAGGACTATTATATTCAGATGCGGAAGGCTCTATTATATCATCTTGTCTCCATTTATCTATTTGTTTATTGATTATGTCTTTATGGAAGTGAGGTACGCGATAGTTTTTTATGTATATCGGATTATCGTCTTTTAGTCGAAGTTTTTGTTTGTAAAAATTATTACAAGAAATTTTGTCAGTATCTGATGAAAATATGTTTATGTATTTTGAACAGAGATTTGTTAATTTTGTTTTAACAAAATTGGGAAAGTTTTTGGACAATTTTTCGAGAACATCTTTTTGGTTTGTATTTTCAGAGTAGTTTAGTTGGTGAAATTCATAATCCGATAGTTGTTCGGTTTGGATTTTTGGATTTTTCAAGAAAATGTTTTCAGTATTGGTGTTCAGAATTTTTACGTAGGGTGATTCTTTATTGACTATTGAGTTAGGGATAAAGACGCCTGGGGCTATTTCCTGGTTAATTAAGACTACGTCTTCTTCATGATTTAGGTTATGAAAAAAAATTTTTCGGAATACTTCCGACCGGGCAGGTAAAGCTAAAAGATTAGGGCTCGGATTATCAATTAGATTAAAAGCTAGATCTTCATGATAATCATCAGGGCGTAGTATAAGTCTATCTGAATTTTTGTTATAGTCTATTAGACAATTATATTTTTTTAAGAAATCTATTCCTATAATACCGTCGGCTGGGATCGGGAAATTTTTGTCTACTACTTCAAATTGGTGTGCAATGAGGATATGATAATCGTCACCTTTGCAGATGAGATCAGTTTTAACCCTTCCTAAGGTATTTATGGTTTCCGTCCCTATACCGTTAATTTTTGAAATTGCGTTAGTATTAATTTTTACTGTATTTTTAAGATTATCATTTTTTATAATGGAAATATCTGCTCCAGTATCAACTAAATATGTTTTAAAACCGTCTGTCATGTCTGTTTGTAATTTAATGTAGCTAGTTAAATTTAAATGGAAAATATAGTGTGGGTTTACGGTAATTATTGGTCCCTCATTTGATGTTCCTGGGGACCCTCGTCGTTTCCCTGATCGTTATTGTTAGTGTTAATGTTTCTAATATTTCTATTGTAAAAATTTCGTGGTTGTTGGTTATTATTATTTTGGTTGTTGTTTTGGTTGTTGTTTTGGTTGTTATTGTTGTGATTGTAATTACGATTATAATTGTTGTAATTACGGTTATTGTTATAATTACGATTATTGTTATTAGGGTAGTTATAATTATTTCTATTAAAATTGTTATTTCTATTGTTGAAGTTCCTATTGTTATTAAAATTATTATTGTTGTTTCTATTGTTTCTAAAATTAGTATTATTGTTGTTTCTATTAGGGTTTTGGTTGTAGTTATTGAATGGTCTGTTCTGTCTGGGGTTGTTATTATTGTAAGATCGTGAAACGAACATGATCGATTTTTCAGTCGAACTTTTCGTACTTGAGCTAATGAATTTTTCCGTAGCCGCGTTAAGTGTTGAGAATGATCCGCATTCCATTGTGTATTTTATTTTATCATTTGTCGAATTTTCAGTGTAGGCTTGAACCGCTGTTCTTAGAGCCAGATCTGAGGCATTTTCTGCAGGGATACCCTCAGTAATGTACGCGTTTTCAAGTTGCTTGGCTAAATCTTCAACTTCGCTAGCGAATACGTTCGCTGATTTAGCGTTTTGTTTAGTATTTAGAAGTTTTGCCATTAACACTTTTGAAGACTGGGATTTTACTTTTGTTCTAAGGGCTGTTATTACATCTTCGATCGTATTTTCATTAGTTATTAGGTTACGTGCGGTTCCCTCAAGTTTTGTTTTTATTATTGCTATAAGTCTATTTAGGTGCGCGCCGGTTTCAAGATTCGCGAGTTCAATGCCGTCGATGAAAGCTCGTAAGTTTTCTTGTTTACCGTCGAATTTTGGGATAATTTTGGCCGCTAGGGCCATGAATTCGTGACTCTCTAGTGGCATGTTTACTTGTTCTGGGTTTATATTTTTGTCAGTTTGGGAGGCACTGTTTGTATGTGCAGGTGGGATAAAAATTGGTTTTCCTGATGTAGGGGTAGGAGATCTTGAATGTTCACTAATGATTGGAGAATTAGGACCTGAAAATTTTGAAGCTTCGCTAGTTTTATCGTTACCGTTATTAACTTCTGTATATAAGTTGCTTGTTTCGTCTTTGTGATTTGTATCAAAGTTGAAGGTGAAATTTTTGAATGCGTTTAAATCGCTTGATTCACTAGTATGAGATGAATGACTAGAAGCGGGACTTAATGAACGGGTGTCTTCAGTGCTTAATATGTTTTCGTCCTCTTTGTCAATGTCAGGTACAAGAATTGGTTGAAAATTGGTTAAAGTCTTATTAAAGGGTAGTTTAACTAAGCGAAATGCTTTTAATATTCTAGAATTGAGTTTGTTGTAAAAAGATGTGGTTTCTAATTTATTTGGAAACTGTGAGTCGTAGCTCTTAAGAATTAGGATTATACTATTATACTCTTTGATTAATATTTCTAAATGATAGCGTCGGGTTATCTTCGTAGGAGGATTGGTAATATTTACACACTTATAACTTCTTTCAAATGTGTCCTTATGAGGTTGAATAAGGTTTTTATAGGTTACTGGAAATGACATTTGATTCCGTTGTGTGTTTCATTATTAAAATTTGTATTTTTTAAAAGAATTTTCTAATTATTATAGAATTTTCCAGATGTTAAAAATTTTGAGTATATATATATAGATATTTATATATATTTATATCATATGATGATAAATTTTTGTAAATATTTGTAAACGTTATTATTAAAATAATGTTAAATTTTGTAAATAATTTTTAAGAAATATTAATTTTTATTATTAAGTAAAACAAAAACAATATTATTATTTGTAGTGTTGGGTATATATTCTGATAGATTTTTCTTATTTGCTTTCAGTATATGTATATCAGAATTAGAAATAATCATAAAAAGAGAAATTTAAATAATCATGCATAGTATGTTTTACTTTCCTAGAAAAAAAAGATAATTGGGTATATTTATTTATAAGACCATTTATTGATACTATTTATTTTGACATATAATTGATATAATATAAAAAAATATTATATCTATTTTGATAAAATTTATAAAATATAATAATAAAACTCTTTTTTTCTATATTTTTCGATTAAATAATTCTTAGTTTTTCTAAAAAAGATAAACAAGTATAAACAATTATGAATGATATTCTTCTTTTTATTTTTTTTGATGGTATATTGTACAAAGTTTTATTTTTTTTCTTTTTTTTTTTCAATTTTAGTTTTGTAGTACCCTTTTAGAGAATTTTTTTTTTTTTTTGATATTAATTTAGTCGTATGTGACCTTGCAATTTTTAATGCATATAATTTTTCTTTTTTTTTTTTTTTGTGAGAGAATATTTCTCTAAATTATTATTTGCATAATTAAGTTAATATAAAAAGAAATTATTTAAGGTTAATGTACTTGTACATAATTTTATTAGAGGTAACGTGCAATTATAATATTCTCTTTTTTTTTGTTTTATGTAAAGCATATATTTTTAATTATATCTTTTATTGAGATACTTTTTTTTTGTTTTTTTTTTTTTTTTTTTTTTATTGCTTTTACTTGCACATATGATTTTGGAAAAAATTTTTGTTTGTACATATAATTCTACACATAATTCTCTATATACATTTTCATATTCTTATTAAAGTATTTGAAAAAAATTTATTTTTTTTTTTTTTTTATACATATATTTTTATATTGATTTATTTATAATAATAAATTTTTTATTTTTTTTTTTTTTACAAATTTCTTTCGATTTGCTTGGCAATGTATATAGCTTCTTTCAAAGTTTTAATTTCGAAATTCCACATTTGATCGGATATTGTATCAATTGTACGGGTTATATAGAATGATATAAAGAAATATTCAAGACTTTTACAATTATCTTCTGGATTTTGTGCTAATAAGTGAACTTTGAATTCATTGAATAATTTTAAAACAATTTTTGTAAATTGATTAATGGATTTATCTAATTGAAAAGTACCGCTTAGTTCGAAGGCTATTTCATGCCAAGTACGTAATTGTTTTGATGACATTTTCATTTATTTATTTATTTTTAGATATATATATTTTGTAATTAATAAAAGAAATTATTAGTTGAGAAAAAAAATGCTTTAGAAATGTGGATTCATATAGTATTTTGATATTCGTAACCCGCTTTGTTATTTATTGATTTAATTATTTAGGGCAAAGAAAAGAAAATTTGTCTCCAAAGAATTTGCAAAAAAAAATATAATAAAATATTTATAAACAAAATATGAACACTTACTGACATTTATAATACTAGTTAAAAAATGATCTATTTGATGGTGATTGATTTATGTTGATTGGTGTTCATAATGTTGTTGTTTATTTCGATGCCTCTTGTTGTGGATTTCTATGGTCTTCTTTGTTATTGCGATGTTGATTTCGATGCCTCTTGTTATTTCCGCTTTCTTTTTCTCGTTGTATTTTATTTATAATGTAATTCGTTGTTACATATATATTTATTTATTATTTGTTTTATTTAATTAATTTTTTTTTTTTTGATAAAAAAAAATGTTTTTATTTATGTTGTTTTAAAAATTTTTAGTCTTTTTCGTTATTATTATATGTATTTTTAATAATTGTTAATAATAAGTTCTAGTTAGTAATTTAACAATAAGTTCTAGTCCTTTGCAAATTAATTATCGTTTTGACATCACTTTTGATTTTATTGTTTTTATTATTTTATTTATTTATTTTATTTACTATTTTATTTTAATTTGTTAATTTAAAATTTAAATTTGTAGCTATTTTGTACTGTTTTTTTTTTTTTTATTATTTTTTTTTTGTAGTCAATAATCAATTCCTTCTTTCTTTTTATTTTTTTTTTTATATTTTCTTGTAAAATTTTTTTTTGTCAATTTTAATTTTTTAAATTTCTTTCAATTTTTCTATTCAATTTCAATTTTGTTCATATTTTCTTTTCACTTTTGTCTTTTATTTTTTTTATTTTTTTTTTTGTTAAATTTTAGTCATTAAGAATGTTATTTTATTTTTCATTGTTTTTATTTTGTTTTTATCACAAGTCAATTTTCGTTTTCTTTTATTATTATTTTTTTTTTTTTAGATATATGAGAGAGCAAAAAAAAATCGTGTCTAATTAGGCCAAATCGACCATACTTTGGCCACGGTTAAAGTATTTCTTTTTCGTTGCACCGTGCCAAATTTTATACATTTTGTAGAACAGGGCTATTATGATGATAGTCGTAATAATATAAACCAAAATTACGATGTCAGAGTCTATTTTTGTTACTGGGGTAATATCAACTTTATTTACCACCGTTCCTGTGTTGGAAGGGGCTTCGCTTTTAGATTGTGTTTTACCCATTTCGTGCCAATAATTGTATTTTACTCAATTTTACTTTTTTACTTTTTTTTTTTTTTTTAATGTTATTGCTTATTTATTGTGCACTGCAATTTTTTCTCAGAAGTTTTTTTTTTTTTTTTTTTGTGTAAATTTTTATTTTGTTATCAAAAGGTATACTTTTGATATTTTAGCTACTTTTGTCAATTCTATTTGTTAATTTTTTTTTGTCTTAGTGCTTCTATTTGTGCACTTAATTCTTTTTTATAATCTGTTGAGACTCCGGGCATCTCCCGAAGTCGAAATAGGTTTTTTATTTGTTGGTTTAATTTTTTTTGTTTTCCAGCACCCTTCTTTTTATTTTTATTTACTATTTTCGTTGGGGAAGCTGGTAATTTGGACTCTGTTGGTTTTCTGTGTCGATATTCCTCCAGGGAAAGAATTTTTCTTTCCTGGCCAACAATAAATAAAGGTTTTGGACCGGCTTGTGGGGTTTCTTTTATTTTATTTAACAGGCGCGGGTCCAATTTTCTTTCTAGATCTTCTGCTCTCTGCATTTAATTTATTTTATTAGTTTTATTTTTATTATAGGAAATATTAAATATTAAATCTGATTTTATATATTTTTCTCCGCTAGGAGAAAACTGAATAGTTCTTCGTTAGAAGAACTCTTATAATTCTTAATAAAAAGAATTCTTATGTCTCATCTTCGTAAAAAGACGACTTAATTATGTATTTTTTTATAATTTATTACTATTATTATTAAAGTTTTTTTTTTTTTTATTAAATTTTATTAAAAAAAACGATTCATAATTATTTATTAAAAAAAATTTATTATAAACAAATTTTTTTTTTTTTTAAACACTTTTACACAATTTACTAAAAAAAAATTACTTTTTACATTTACTAAAAAATAAACACAATACTTTTTTTCCAGATTGGCAGGATCGCCATATTATTAAACTGAAATAATTTTAATTTAAATAAAACCGAAATTTTAATGTTTTAGAAAAAAACAACTTTATTAATTGGATAATTTTTACTTAATGACCTAAAATATAATTATGCTAATTTATATATTGATTAGGGATTTAGAATATTTTATGGTAGGTATTAATTTAAGAGAATATTTGCGTAAGTAAATAAGAGAGTAAATATTAATATTAAGTGCATTTAGTATTAAGTGAATTTTATGGTAAGTATTCATATAGAGTTATAAATTGGTATTAGTATACACTTGCAACATGTGCAAGCACTAATACGACGTGGTGGTCACTCACATTATGTTTTGAAGTCACGTTGCACTTATGAATAAAATATGTTTATCCAAACATATTTTATTAATGAAATAAATTTCAAATGCAGTAATTAACTGCGAAAAGATTTATGGCAAAAACACGAAAGAAAATTTATAGAATTCAAGTACAATTTCGACGTCTCGTAATTGTACAAGAATTCAGGAATCGAACAAAGGACAGGGTAGGTATATAACACTAGCTTAAATTAAATTCATATTATTATTTTTTAATCGAATACAGAATTAGGAACTCATATCCATGGATTGCTTGATACCAATATCAATAGCACCAATACCATTTAATTATAGGTTGGTCTTTTATTACATTATTCGCGATTCTAACATAATATAAATTTTAAAAATTTTATATTAATTTGATTTCTCTCTTCTTTATACGACAAAATATAAAATAATCCGTTTTTAAAACAAAAATATGCTTCAGGTTTATATAAAATAAACCAATAATAATTATATTAAATTATTTCAGCCGTATAAAAAAGAGTAGCACCATTATTATTATTATAATAAAATCAACGAAATACTACATATGAGAGAAAATTTGTTAGGATTAATATAAATAACCACAGTTAATGGTTTTTTAGCAAACCATATTAAAGGGTGGAACATTATTGACAAAAGATATATACTTATTTTAAAGTTAAAAATGCAATTAAAATTTCACCCTAGCAAATAAAAAAAAAACATATATATTTATAACGAGACTTATAATAATATTGAAATCTGTCGCACAGGTTATGAATAAATTATCATAATGAGGTTTTTAATAAATATATGGTATATATATACCTATTAACTTTGATGTGCGGTTAAATCAGATAAAAATATTTTGCATGGTAAGAAAATATTTATATATACGTATGAGTTTATTGCAACATCAATCCGATAATTATCCAATAAAAATGTAGGTACGAATGTATTTTCTATGAAGTGTATGTATATTAATTGGAAATCCTTACAGCTTAAATTATTAGGAGTGTAAATAAACTTAAGAGATCAATAATAAAATCGTAAAATAGTTATCGCCGTGAATTCCCTTTCCCACGGGTAAGTAAATATATTTTTATTCGAAGAATCATGCAACGAAAATATGTATATCAATAAGTAAGTATTGTTTTTATTTTCGGATTAAATACAAAGAAATACTTATGATTTTGTCATTTAATAATTTTTTTATTGTACTTACTCAAACTTATTTTCAGGGGACTCGATTCGAATTTGAAAAAAAAAATAATTGTAATGTTCTGTACTAGAACCTGATCCTGATTAAACTCTTTCATAACTTCACTTTTATACTCATTTTACTTTACTTCACGTTTAACACTTTTTAGTTTCATAGTGCTATTTCACACTATATTTCTATTTATTAATCTTTCTTCTTGACTACAGGAAAACAAATTTATCTTGACTTTAAAATAATATTCTTAATGTTTGCAATATACATGTATACCATACATAGTTCGAATCATTATCCCACAAATTCTATAAAAATTTAATAACGCGTAAATTACAATAACGACTTGACTTAGTGCAATTATTTTTAAATCTATAAAAATATTCACATATATGTATATAGGATTTACGACAATAAATATTAAAAATTTATTTTTTTTTTTTAAAAAATAGGAAAACAAACTTTGACTTTTTGAAATAAGTGATTCTTTCTTGGGGCCAAAAAAAATAATAATAATATTTTTTCCCTATATATTTTCTAAACCTCTAGTAAAATATTTATTTTTATTTTCATTTTAATTACATAACGCACAACATGCGTTCCTGCATATGTTCCTTGAATCCATTAATTCTTTTTTATTTTTTGAATTTTTGAACAGATGCAATAATGCATTTATTATTCTGTAGGTATATAGAATAGAATAATGGGATAAAAATTCACCAATTTAGGTTGATTTAATACCAATCTTTTATTCGAACATTTTAATTGAGATTTTTTAGTTTCGACATTATTATGAGAATATATAGTTTTTATTTTAGTGGTATTTTCAATTTATCACACAGCAATCACACAAATTAAAAAATGTGCTAAAATTAATTTTATTTCTATCTCAGTTGAAAATTTTTGACATTTTGGTATTAATATAATTATACCATTCAAATATTTCAAATAGTTTTATTGAAAAAAAAAAAATATTGTAAATTTATGCGGTTGAATACATTCTTTTTTTTAATAATTTTTCACATAGAGTACTGTGCATGATCTTAATGCTTCATAGAATCATTCTCACTTATTGTATGTACGAAAACTTATTCCTTTTCCAAAGAGTTTCTGGGAACAGGGAATATCTGAGCAAGGAATCAAAAAGAAGAGCATACACTTTTGGAACAAACTTACAAGGATTTAAACTTCCAGAGCTTATTAGTAAGAATAGGTAACTCAATTCCAATCTTGCACTTTATTGGTTGAGAAACTATAGTCATGTTTGCCAAATCTTGATTAGATAAAAGAGTAAACTTTTTTGAAAATTTTCATACATTTCCATAATATGTAAAGAAAAAAAGTTTACTATAATTGAAATCAGATTAATATTACTTATTTATAAGAAAGTTCGATTTAGAAACAAAAAAATCCATTAATATACTTTTACTTAAACTTACAAAATATTATATACAAAAATTGGGTAAAATGTCGATACGGTCTTATTGTCCCCATTTAGAAAATTAAGATAAAGTTTTTCAAGTTTTCCTATTTCATAAATAATCTATAAATATCGATTTACAACTTAAATACATGTTAAAAACATTTTTTTTTCTGCTTTTACTAGGATTATTATTAACACCAAGATAATTGGTCTTTTGAAACAAAAAAAAAAAAAGAGTGCTATAAATAAATGGAAAAATTATTTAAGTGTTGTATATACATGCTTTATATTGGCATAAAAGCTTAACTGATGAAAATCATTAAATGATTTTCCATTGAATTGTCGTGATTCGTGAGTTTTTTTTTTAGAAATTAATATTAAAGATTTTTTTTTCCTTAAATCCAGAGTATATTCTCTACATTGCTGATTGCATTATTTTCTTTTATTATACATTTTTTTTTAAATTCATAAGTGCCAATTATAATTCACTTAATAGATAGAATAATGAAAGTAAAAATCACTTTTTTTCTTAACAATGACGAAAAAATAAAACCTTTTTTTAAAAATAGAACATTGTTAAACAAATCGTAATGCTGTGTATCGTTGATAGTGTGTAACCATTAAATTTTATATAGAATCTGATATCAAAATAAGTATATGATGTAGATTAAGGGAAAGAAACGTAAATTTAAAATGTGACAAAAAATGTTGAAACATAACTAAGCTTAGGCCATCGATTTAAATCAAAAATTTCGATTAACATTTAACGCATTGAAAAGTTATCTAGTATATAATTTTGATAGTGGCACACTATAAGAATTTTAAGCCTTATAATCACATTTATGAATTGCCACCAAATTAATGCGATCCGATTAATCCGATTTATGAGTTGATTTTATATTTAAAAAAAAAATAATATTTTTTCTTGCAACAACATCATTGAATGAATATACACTAAAAATAGAAAAGGGGTTAATAATATTTTTGCATATTATTTCTTTCATAAAAAAAATATTTAGTTCAGATGAGAAAATTTTTTTTTATATTTTTCCATTTTTTAATTGAATCTGAACAAAAAAAAATTATAAATAAAAATAAAATAATTTTGAACTTAATATAAATTATCCACAAATTATAATTTCAATTTTATGTTGTGGCTCATTATGTTTTTGTTTTTTAATAAACAAAAATAATGCATTATGAACGCGTGTTTCTTTCTTTCAATTTCATTCTTCGTGTCAGTTTATATTTAATAATTTAATTTTTTTTTTTATGATTTTATAATGGCCCATTATTAAATTGCAGAAAATATTACTTATTCTTTTTCATGATGAAAATGTTAAAAATATAATAATATATTTTTTTTTTGTTTTTATTGCGCCCTGATCATAAATTGTCGCTATACTTTAAAGTCGTTTTATTTTTTGATCTTTGTATTATATTTCTGAAAAAAAAAAAAAAAAAATTACTTACACCAAAAAAAAAATATTAATACAAATCAATTTCCTCTCTTTAAAATTGTCATAAATCAAAAACTTGGCACTTAATTAAATTAAGTCAACTTTTTATTGCATTTAATGTACATCAGTTTTTTTTTTTGTTGTCATTAAATGGTACAACAATGTATTAACAAAATATATTTTGTATTAAAAAAATTAATTTTATTGAAAGTTCTCACATTTGATATTAGCCAAGTTATAATCGGACTTATAAAAACTTGATTCTTCTAGTATTTTTTGACATTAATTGGGGAGAATTCTAAATAAAATGAAAATTTCTTTTTAAATATTGAACAACAAGACAATATTATGAGAACCATTAAGCACTGATACTACATATAAGTCATATTTTAAAATACTAATAATTTTATGAGACACATATTTCAATATATTATTATCATTTTCTCAATATTAAGAGTATACACTCAATCATTATTTAGGTACAATTATTTCGTCAGCAGATCAGAGCTATAAGATAGTGCAATCCTGTATATCAAATTCAAAAATAATATAATAAATATTTAGCTGTCAAATATTTGGTATATAAATAAAATTTATTTTCCAGCAGAAGCAATCGACTTGACTTAAAAGACGATATATTAATTCAGGTAGAATAAGATAAAAAAAAAAATTTTTTTTTAATTAAATTAACAAAAAAAATATAACTATAAACGTTGAAGAATCATCCAAAATAATGATTAATTGTTAAATTGTAATTTGAACTGAAGCAAAAAAAAAAAAATTATATATATTATAATGATTTTTCCCATTTATGACAGAATGAATCCCTAACATAAAATTTCAAAATAAAAACACCTATTTGTAAATATTTATTTCGAAATATATAAATATAAAATCTTTGCAGCTGCAAAAATTTGCAACAGATGATTTTTATTAAAAATATGTTTCCAAATCGTAAAAATACAAAAAAAAAAAACAATTATGATAATAACATTTTTTGTGCTGTTTTTAATAATTTTTTTTTTATATTCAAGCCAAAACTGAACCACTTGTGAAATTGTTCTATACACAAAACACAATTTGCTTAGAAATAAAAACATTGGCTAATAAATTCATAGGAATATAATATCAATTTTAGTAGCTGCTTCTGTTTTTCTCTTTTTTTTTTCATATATCAAACATGCAACAAATCAAAAGCTTGAATAAAATTTTTTTTATAAATTTGTTTTTTTTTTTTTTTGGTTTCATAAATATATTTTGTTTTTTGAATTTATTAAGTGTTCAATTTGATTATGAGATGAAAATTTATTATTATACAGAAAATTATACAAATCTTTTAATATATAAAAAACAAAATAAAATTTCCAAAAATTTAGTTCTAGTTTTTAAGAAATTGTGTTTCAGGCGTAAATTGTAAGTAAATTTGGGCCACCAGCAAAGACTGCGTTTCATAGTCACAGGACTTGTAAGAATGTAAAAATGTTTGTCTTTCTTAAGGTATAACTATATTTCGAAGGTTAATAAAATTTTTGTGATTTTAGATCGTTTAGGTTTCTTATTAATTGGCTTCGACGATATATAAACTTCCATACTGTTCAGTTCCATTAATTTGAACTATAATTTGCATGGCGCCGTGACATTTGTCCGCGGGACATTTGTCCGCGATGAAATTTGTATGGAAAACTTCGCGGACAAATGTCATTTTGCAAAATGTCATTTGTCCGCGATTGTAAAATGACATTTGTCCGCCGCGGACAAATGTCCCAAAATTAGCGGACAAATGACATTTTGCAAAATGACATTTGTCCGCGATTGAATTTTCTAACTTTAGCGGACAAATGTCATTTTGCAAAATGTCATTTGTCCGCGATTGATTTTTCATATTTTTAGCGGACAAATGTCATTTTGCAAAATGTCATTTGTCCGCGATTAATTTTTATCGCGGACAAATGACATTTTGGAAAATGTCATTTGTCCGCGGCGGACAAAAGACATTTTGAATCGCGGACAAATGTCATTTTTATGTCCGCGATACAAAAACAAATCGCGGACAAATGTCCCGCGGACAAATGTCCAACCCCCAATTTGCATATAATGCTGATAAATTTATCAACCAATGACAATATATAATCACATCTAATTTTCATGATTCGAATTTATTAACTCTTTTAACACCAACTTTACAATCTTATCGAAATTGTTTCTACATTTTAAGAGAATTTATTTGGTTTAAATATTTTTTTTTTAAATCAAAACAATAAAGAAATTATTTTTACTTAATTTATAAATGAGCTTTATTTACAAAATGTTGAAAGTCATCAATTATAATTTAATATAATTTTTATTTTGTTTTTTTTTTTTTCAAATAAAAGTTTGTAGCATCGAAAACAAAAGCAATAAATTAAACATTATTTTATTTTTTTTCGTTGTTTTTATTACAAAAATATGTATAATCTTTTAATATTGGGTTTATCGGTGGAAATTATGAAATATGATAACTTGGTTTATTTCTTTTGAAGTAAAAATGTGTTTATAAACTGTTAAATTTATGTTGTAACTTTTTTTTGTTTTTAAATAAAAATAAATAAATTTAAAAAAAAAAATAATCTATAAAATTTTTAATGCATATAAAAACATTTGATACATTTCGGTGTATAAAGAAGATTTAAAATAAAGGAATATTAGTTTTTATTTCAA
Organism: Hybos culiciformis; assembly: GCA_964007475.1. Classification (NCBI taxonomy): domain Eukaryota; kingdom Metazoa; phylum Arthropoda; class Insecta; order Diptera; family Hybotidae; genus Hybos; species Hybos culiciformis. The sequence continues at coordinate 82,238,719 of OZ023274.1, forward strand.
CCAGAAGAGGTTTTGCAACTTTTAAATAAAAGATTGAAAATTGCTAATTTATATTTATTTGGGAAAACGAAAAGTAGAAATGTTTTGATATGAAAATTTTCTAAATTATCTTATAGTCAGTCTCGATAAGTCGATAATATTATTATTTCATTATTTTTAACAATTTTTAATTCGAAACCACTATCAATGAGACGGTGTTGGTGTTTTCCAACTTCACTATTATTGATATATGATTATTTTAAAATATATTCTCAAACTGAACATTAATTATATACTTTCTAAAAATCATCTGTATAATATAGAATAGATTATGTAATAAACAAATCAACATAGGCACGTACTGTTGAAAAAAAAAATTGTGAACACTTCTGACACATTGCTATAAAATACATTTTTTTATTAATACTAAAGTTTTTTTTTTTATTACAAATTGCTCTTCTATTACTAATGAGTAAAAAGATTCATTATTTTAGTATAAAAATTTCCAAGTGAGTTTTTTTTTTTGCATTTTAAAAATTTAGGTCAAATCATAAAATTTGTGATATTGTTGAACGATTGACAATTTTTATGATCGTACAGTAATTTTAGTTTAAATATCTTGTTTTTTTTTTTATATGTTTTTTTTTTTTTATAAAAAAAAGTTTAATCAAAAATAGTTTGAGACTTTTTAAAAACAAGCAATTTAATTTCATATTTTTTTTTAAAGAAGATAAGTTATTTTTTGTCATAAATTTTTACGACTGCTGTAATTTTAAGTACATACTATTTCAATCATTTTTGGTTTGAAGATTAATCATGGCCTTGGCATTGACTTATTTAGGTTCATACAATTGTTGTAACTTTATGCATAGGATTAAATAATGTTCTTAGAGATATGGCTTATTTTGCTAAGCACTCAACGGTTGCCATATTAATATTACGATTTAAGTAATTAAAGAGGTGGTGTCGCACTGGTCTAAGCGCCTATTTCCAGTAATTTTTTTTTCCTTCTGATCAACTAACTTCTATTACAAAATCTTACTTTCTTTTACGTCAAAATAAAAACAGCTCCTAACTTAAGTTGCTTGACAAAGAATTTTTTAAAAATAAATATTTAATAATAATTAATTTTCTAAATTTTAATTTGTTTTATCTGTTAATAAAAATGTTCACAAAGTTTGTTTAAAAGTTTGTTTGATGCTATCAAGAATTTTAAATCGCAATAAATAGAAATAAGTGGTACTAGCTATGTAATGTATATAATTTATCTTCAAATATTTTTATTCGAATTTATTTATTATTTATTTTACAAGGCAAATTAAAAATTTACTATAATAAACACACAATAAAAAAGACCGGAAAGTTAGTACTTTTTATTAATGTTTTTTCTGGTTTTTACAACTTATCTTATTGGGTTAACCAAAGGTGTGACATTTTTCGTCCCAAAAATGTCTGAAATTCTTCTTCTTTTTTTTTATTTCTTACTTACTTAATGTTTTGTCTCATCATAAATTTCTGGTATAAAACGCAGTATAAACTATTTTATTGCATTTTCATTTCAATTAACAGACTCAATGTTAATTTATTTTATCTTTTTATTTTATTTTTATATTCAAACATTTTTTACAAATTTTTATTTCTTATTTTACTTTCAAACTAAAATGATTATAAGTTATATAATTTATATCTTCATTACAGAAGATATAGTATAATTAATTTTTAATATTAATTTTATATTATGTAACATAATTCGTCTTTTTTTTTGTTGAGGAAAAAATAAACCTTTTAACAAACCTTTAAGCTTCAGGTGTTTAATAGTGCTTACGAGATTCATATAAAAGGAAAAATTTATATAAAAAGGAAAATTTTATATAAAAAGGAAAACTTAATTTTTATACACACATTTATTTGAAAAAGGAATTGATGCCTCAATTGATGCTCTAATAAATTTTTTCAAAAATAAAAAATTTATTTCAGTTCAATCTTTAATTTATGTCTTAATAGTGGTAGAAAGTTTTTTAATCTATATGTTATATCAGAATTATTCTTTCTTATCTAATCAAATCAATCTATTCTAAACTAATATATTCAAATGAAAAATATTCGAAAAGTTTGAAATTTATTTTACCAAGATTAAAATGCTTGTTGATCTTAAATTTCACTTAAATTTGCACTATTAAAATAGTTAAAAAATAGTATCAAATTTCTGCAGGATATTGTTGTATAAGAGTATTTCCAACACAATCTTTTTGTTTTTAAAATCAGTATTTACTTACTATATTATGCTAGTGTTTAATGTAAATTAATAATAAAAAATTTAATTTTATTTCATTGCAGGTATGTTTCACTAAACATTGCTGAATATAATGTTCAACAAAGGGAATATATTGAAATTGTATTAATAAGCCAAAGAGAAACAAAAAATTACTCCAAATTTATATATAATTTAATATTTTTTTTAATCTAGAAGTTGAAAAATAATTACATACAATGTTAAGCTCATCCAATGTAGTCGTCAACAATTCACTTTAATAAATATAAGTATTACTAAATAAATAAGTAACTATTATTTAAAAGTAATAACTTTGGTAAATTTCTTCATCATATAATTTAAAGATCTTCACAAAATCTTCGTGCAACATTCTTATTTTTTTTTCCTACGCATCATTAATTTTAAAGACGTAAATTTTCTTAAAGTCAGTTTTATTTAAATTATTTTTTTTTGTGACTTAAACTAAACTTGAAAGTACATTTAATTTTTGTGTGGGCTTTTTGATTTCACATGAAAACATGAAATATATTTTTAATAAATTAATTTGCCCCAAAAAAAAAAAAAAAAAAACAATTATATTTTCCAGATTTTTTAGTCATTTTTTGTACATATTATATTTTAAGTAATTTCATAAGAAAAAAAAACATATATGTATAGTTTTTTGCAAACGGAAACTATCATACTTTAAAAATAAATAATATTTTCATTAAAATTAGAGACATGATATTGGAGTATCTTATTAATCTTGATTTTATAATTCAAGCTTCTTAAAAATCAATTAAAAGAAATAAGAACACAATTTAAAGAGATCTGACCAAAGGTTTGTATAAATCTGATTTTCTTTTATCATACTATATATTTAATTATTATGGATCATGCATACTATTCGAAGTTTTTTATTCATCAAGTCAAATTTTTAGTTTTAATATTATAGGTTTAAGTAGTTATTAACCAGTTCTTAATATCAAGCTGAAAATAAATTTCTCTTATATCTGGAAAATTTGATGACTGAAGTTATTTTGAATCATTTTCTAAGTTAATGCAAAAAAAACTGTTACCTAGGTTTCAAAACCTCGACCTTCTTAAGTTCACATTTTTATCTATTTATCAAAACTGTATTCATTTAAAATTGCGTGCAAAGATGCGTTTTAAGAATCTAAAGAAATAGAGATAAAAGTTTAATTATTTTTTTTTTTAAATCATATGAAATTATATCAGAAGCATAAAAGAAATGTCGTTAATTTAAAAGAAATAAAATTTAATTAAATAAAAAAAAAAAAAAAGAAGAAATTTAATTCGTTTTTTTTTTTATTTGCCTAATTTGGGAATAATGATGAGTAAATTTAAATTCCCCTCTTTGGCGAAAACCACGAAGAAATTTTTTATCTCTTTTTTTTTTTTATTAGTTTATAAGTTTTTTTTTATTAGTTTCCATTCATAACTTAAAACCAGGCAAAAACAAACTAAATTAACTTCTTAATTTATTATATTATTTATAAATGTTTTATAACACCTGCATATTTTATGATTCAAATTAAAATAATACAAAATATCCATTTAGATAGGCAGGTGAAAATAAATTTCAATTAAAATCGCGTGAAAAATTTAATAGAAAGTCATTAAAATCCAATAAAATAAATTTTATATATATTATATATTTAAATTGCAGTTTTTTCGACAGCTACTACAAACATATTTGGCCAATCTTATATCTTTTTGAATCCACAAAAATATATCAGTTTTTAACTTCTTATATTCATTGGAAAATCCAATTTTCTTCTTGCATTATTCAGTAATAAAAACTTAAATATTTTGTCACATTTTAATCTCGGTTCTAATTTACATATATTATAGTTACAAAATCATAACGTGCAATATGAGTCAACTACCCCCAGGAAAACAATAATACGTTCAATTCGAAATAAATATAAAAATTACGAAATAAATATAAAAAATAACAAAAATTCATCAAATAAATATCAAAATACCAATACTTTATTCTCTAAAATGTCATAATATTGCTATCATTCTTTTAGACTAGAGTATATCTATATGCATAAAGTTTATTAAAACAAAACCGTTTCCCCATGATTTTAATTTAATGCCATTCAATTTATTCAAGTTAGGAAAATAGACATTCTTCTTAATTAAAATGTCCAAATGATATATATATATATACATTTATATATATAATATTATACATGGATTATAAAAAAAATATACATATATCATATTATACAATTATTCTACATACATTAAATAAATCTTATATGAATTGAATAATATTGTTTCTATAGAATAACATATCAGTGAGACCACATATATACACATATAGTTCATATTGTCCTATTTCAATATTATTATGTTCAAAAATAAAATCAGAGTTAGTTTTATACAAAACGATCAAATAAATTTAGTTTTAATAAATCAAATAAATTACATTTTACAACATATATTTCTTAATTGCACTATAAATACAAATTTATTAATAGAATTATTATTATTATTATTCGAATAAAATGAAAAAAAAAAAAAATATAAATATACGTATTGAATAATAATAAAAATAGGTTTAATTTATATCATTTTGAATTCTAAAGAATTAAATTTTATTTTTATAAATAAAAAAAATTTTCCAATGAGTATTATCATCATAAAGTGACTAGAATATTGTAAACCTTGATTAATTTTGTGTAATAAAATATATATGAAATAAGCTATGTAATGTACTTATTGCTAAACAAATAGACGTCTAATTATAGATTTAACCAGTTAACAGAACATGAATATGAATAACTTCTTGTTGAACCATCGTATATGATGTACAATGTATTTTACTAAGAAATTGGCACAAATATTTTCAGAAATTTTTGAAGACAGAAATATTGAAACAAAAATTTATCTATGTTAATATTTTATAGAGCCTATTAGCTTTTCATTCAACATCATATTTAACAATTCCTTTTGTATTGTGAAAATTTATAAGTATCCAACGATAGTTACTGAATTTCTCGATTTTATCTTATATACACGTTTACTATTTTTATTTTAAGAATGGTTCTTTAATTAATTTCAAATTAAAAAATTTCATTTTGGCAAAAAAAAACTAATGATGCACAGAACATAACACATTTTTTTCGAGTCCACTTGCACAAATATTGATTAATTATTCTTAATCAACAATAAAATTAATAAACATCAATTAACTTCAGCATTAAATTAATAAAAGTACAAACTTACACACATGTTATTGTAGAAAAATCTGCGAAATATATTTTGTTATGACAGTCACTATCTTACTTCCACAATTTTAACTTGTTATTATATCTAAAAATTCGAAAAATATAACGAAAAATAAATTTAATATTGTCCATGAAAAATTACATTATTTACTACTAAAGTTTAATTGTACGCATTTAGTTAGTTAAGTCATTAATAATAGAAAAGCATATAATGGGAACTTGGGAACCAAAACGAAGCGATAACTTTGTTTATTTCAAAATCATCTGCGAAATTATGAATTAGAACTCTCATGGTATCTTATTCAATTTTAAATCAATTGTTAAAACAATTACAAAGAAGTAGATTTATAAGTACTTCGTGAAAGGTTTATTAAGTGTAAAATAATAATTTGAGACATATGTAATATAGAATTTATATAAGATCAAAAATCACGGCGGGTCTATTTTACATTGGGATAAAATAAGTTGCAATAAAAAATATTACGGAGAAGAATTTTTCCAATTTCACGGCAAAATGCTTTTCTCGTACAAACTAGTGAAGTCCACAGCCTTAGTGGTTTCAATTACCATAAAAAAAAATCCATATTTTATAAATTAAATTAGTCATTTTTATTTAAGTTATTATACAGGAGTCAATAATAACAATAATTTTTCAAACTTTAGTTCGTTAATCAGATTCAATTGTAAATATTTTTTATTCATTTTTTCAATATGACAATAAATAAAATCAGTAAAAACATTGTTACAAAGTTATATGCTTATGCTTTATAGACATAATCTACATTTGTTTTGTTTATATACAGGCAGAGAGAGAGAGATGAACAAAAGTCCAAAGAATCAAAAAATTTACACCAAATAGCAGTTGCTGCAAATATAAATAATAATATTAAAAATCAACTCTCTGTACAAAATGAATATTTAAACAAAAAATTATATCAAACGAGAATAACGTTGTTTTGATTTTATTTTTATTTTTTTTATACTTTACTACAAACATGCACTACCATGTAATCAATGTGCAGACAGTGTGCATCAATAAAAAATAAAAAAAATTGAAGGATAGGAAGAACTCTTTTTATTCTGTTCTTTAAAGACAAAAGGAAGAATGAAAAAAAAAATAATATTTATTTGCTAATTTAAAAATAATATACACAGAAATATATTTCTGGCCTTCAGCATAGACGACAAACGTATAAAACTTGGAATAAATGATTAATTTTGTTTTTAAAATTACTCGCTAAAAAAAATTTGCTCAATTTACGCGATCGTTTGGGTAATTGCAAGATTTCCTGTCAGAAATATTCACTGAGGAAAATCTGATAGCTTTTGGATTGTTTTTCATTCGATTTTACAACAAGACGCACGTAGTTGATATGAAGTGTTTGGCATTTAGTATTTTTGTAAGACAAATAAATGAATGAAGAAATAATGAAAGTGATAGTACGAAATAGATAGTATTGCATGGGCATTTTATTGAATATAATATTTTAATACTGAAAATAGAAAATGCTAAAAATCTGAATTGTTGTCTCATCGTATAAAATTAATATAATTTTAAAGAAAAATGTTGCGTCAAAACAAAAACATAAATTAAATTATAATGTCCATTCCAGTAAAAGTATTTTGAATAGTTTTTACGAATTCTGGAAATTTTTTCTGTGTTCTGTGTTGAGCAAATTTATTCGAATTTTTAAGTGTTAATTTTTATTTTCTCCATGGTTGATTTGTTATTTTATTCTGAGTTTTTTTTTTTTTTTAAGCTTCGTCAATGTTAAATAGATACACGTTCGGTTCATTATAGCAAAAAATTCTATACATATTATTTTAATTTATTGTTTGGAAAAATGTCTATTTTAAACATGAATTTAATATTCTTTCATTGATAGAATGTATTAGATAAAATTAAAATGTCTGGGTGGGCTTTTTTATGTTGCTAATAAAAGTAGTTTACTACGTTCGTTCAATATTTTAGTAGTTTTATGATTAAGTTTAACATAGAATTCCGATGGAGAAATGAACTATATTTTTTGCAATCTGGACTTAAAATCTGAGTATTAAAATATAAAGTGAAAATATTGAATTTAAGATTTACTCTATCCACGATACTCTTTGCAAATTCATTCTTGCAAATAAAAAATCTATTAATTATAAAGACATCTGAAATGTTTCTTGCACAATTTTTATGTAAAAGTTATACTTCTTCTTTTTATTTTTAAATTTCTATGTTTCAACTTAAAGAAATCTGTAGAAGTCCTTTTTAAATGGATAATAATTTCTATTGGATCCGCATATGAGTTTCAGACATTAAGGACATTAAAAAAATATATATATTCTCTTTTTCATGAAAAAAAAGAATTTATTTAAATCACATTGAATAAAAAAAATGGGTGAGTGATAATGGTAGGACTAACCAGACATATTGAAGGAGGAATAAATTTCAAATACATATAACATTTTATTTTTTATATGAAAAAATAAAAAATAAAATAAAATGGTTAGAGATTAAATACAGAAAAGTGTTTTCAGAATATAAAAATGGGCAGCATCCTTTTAACAACAAAATTTATTTTATTATAAAAGGAAATTGAAGTAATATGCAATATTTAATAATTTATATATTTATTAAATGAATAAAAAACATATTTGGTGAAAGATTTAATATGTTTCATAAAACGCTGGAAAAACAATATTATATTTTTTTTTTATTTATGTTTCCCAACTTCAAATAAACCAGTCAAACTGAAAAGCTCTTTTAAAATGAATGAGTAAATATTGTGTCAGAAATAATAAAAAATTTGTACACTTTAATATTTCTAAATTCATAAAATGTTATAAAATTTTCATAACATTTATATACCCTTTTATATTGTAGGTGCATTAATGAAGAATTTTATGAAGGATTTCAAAATTTAATACCTACTTTAATTTAAAAAAAAAAAAGTAATTTGTTTTATTAGTGCATAAAAGAAAAATCTTACATGTGTACATAATCTTACAATAGCTTCTAATACAAGTCTTGATATTAAAAAAAAAAGTCATAAAATTATTAAATTATTTTTATATTTTATATAATGTAGTACCTAGGTATAATGTTATGTGTGAATATTATTATATGTAATCTTTTATCATAATTTAAACTTAAAACCACTTAAAATGAGGTAATAAAAGGCATCCCAAATAAAATTGTAATTGGTATACATTTATATGTATATTATTATTATTTTGTATATTCATATTAAGCCAATATTAAACAAGTTAATAATTTTAATGGGCATGTGATCGGTAAGTTGTATTTACAATCGTAAATTTAGCTCGGTAAATGGTATATTACATGCGTCAATACACATGTAATTATTTAATTAAATAAATTTTATTTACATTCTCCTTATTAAGTAAATTTTATTTACTTACTTCATTTTGAACTTTTCTTTATTTTTTGCATTGCAAATGTATTGATTGCAACTACCTCTCACATGCACATCAAAACAGTATACAAAACATTTTAATAAAATTTGTTATACAGCTCGTTGTGTATATACAAAAACACATAGACACTTGTCAAGATTTTATCACTCGACCTAACGGTCTCGTGATATAAGTGTTGACTCGTTTCTATGTGTTTTTGTGTATACACAACTCGTTGTAATAACAAATTTTCTTAACATGTATTGTAATCTACTATTTCTTACAAGTATTCTGTACTATGTATTATTTACGTTAAGAATGTCATAAAAGTTTATTTACTATTTTACAAGGTAGAAAAGTTGGTAAAAAAAATGTTGATACAAGAAATTTCAATTAGTAACATATTAATTCAATTATATGATTATGTTGAAATTAATGAATGGAAATTAGACTATCCTTCGCATTTTTGCTTCAGTTTTAAATAAATTTTTTTTTTTTATAGATTTTTTTTTTTTTTTTTTTGGCAATATGTATTTTTTATTTATGGTTATGACTTATAATTTTTTTAATCATTTACGTCAAAATCGAAGCCCGTTGACCTAAAAATCCTTGAGACTTATATTGTTAGTAGTATTTAAAATTCAATTAGAAACCTAAAAATATTTTAATGTGAAAAAATTACACACATTCAATGATAAAATTATATTTGTTTATTTTACATTTTTTTTTTTTGCAAAATAAAATTAAATTCATTCACTTTAACTGTAGGTGTTTATGTTGTTGTTTATGTAAATATATGTTATTGTATAAAGATCTTTATATTTGAAAACTTTATGTAATAATAAAATGAACATAAACATATTTTTTGTTTAATGTTAAATTTTTTTTTTTATATTTTAATTGTAAGTTGCAAATTGGTACATAAACATACAGCATTTTAAGTGCTGCATATTTTTACAAATCTAATAATCGTTAAAACGTACATGTTTTACTAAGTTTTTTTTTATTATTATTATTATTTTTTTCAAAGATAAGAAATATTATTAAAAAAAAACACACAGCATATATTTACACCTTTTTATTTCGTTTTGAAAAAATGAAAATGAAATGAAAGAAAATAAAAATATATAAAATATATAATTCAAATCAGTGAAATTATAGGTTTGAAAGTAACTACTCCCATTTACTTTTTTTTTATTTCATATAATAGCATTATTAAGTTTAAAGCTGTAATTTATTTGCAACAATCAATTAAACAATATTCCAGTAGTTTTTTTTTTTTTGATTTTTTGCATATTAAAAATAAAATATGTAGGTATACACGTTGACTATTTTAAGTTTATAGTTTCTTCAATTGATATACAAAAAATAGTCATCCTTGAAAATGAGATTTTCTCTCATAAATATTATTTAGTTTTAAAAAAAATTCAAGCATCAATAGTTAAATGAATAATACAGTTTTATTAGTGTTCTTACTTAATAATTTTAAAATATTGTTTTCAGATCAGGAGAAAATTTTGAAATGTTAAATATCGAATAGATATTATACAAGATACATTCTAATCAGAAATTATTGATATTATATTTTGAAAATTTATACATAATAACTATTTTGATTTTCTTGTAGTATACCTAGTATTTCCTCAAGCATTTCCATTATCTAGCTTACTTAAAATAATTATTATTTAAAAAATAAATGTATAAGGAATAATTAAAATTTTACACGATATTGTTCAGGTTAAATAACATGACCAATGAAAGCTATAATTAGTTTTTTTTTCTATACATCTTCTTAAACCACAATTTAAAATACAAAACTTATGATGACAATATAATAATCAATAAGTATAGATTTTATAAACAACTATTATATAAATCTTATCACCTTTTCAAAAATAATTAGCATTTTAAATTAGATTCTAAAAAGACTATTTAACCATTATTTATGTTAAATAATTTGCATATATGGTTTTATAAGAATAAATATATGTATATATGACGAGATCAATGCGGTTTTAACTTATTTTCTTTATAGCAAAGCAAAATAATTATTACTTAGAAGTTATAATTAAAATCAACTTGCATAATATATAATTTATTTTTGACAGATTTATAACTATACATAGACATATTTTTTAAATTAAAGAAATTTTTATTCTCATTCTTGAAAACCAATGGAACAAGTTTTGATCTCAAAAGTATAGATACTTTTGACCTGTTATAATCTTAAGAATTTAAACGAAATAAAAGAAATTTTTCAAAAAAATTGCCTATAACATTTAGTAGTTATACTAACTATATTAAGTATTTTTTACTATGTATTTACATTTTAAACTTGGTTGTAATATTTTTTCCACACTTAAATTCAACAACTCATTAATTTAAACTAAACGGCAATATGAATATTGGAATTTCAATTCATATATAAACAAAAAGCTTTCCATATCAAAGACCATAATTTTGATACACCGTTGATTGACAATTAAAAGTAAGATTGCAACAGATATACGGATATACCTAAATAAGTTATTTTCTAAGTAATCATCATTCAAACTTTATTTAAAAGTTTTGATTAAATTGGACATAAATTTTTCTTGATATGTTAATTTTATTTTTCGTTTTTGCTTCAAAAATAAAAATTTATGATGAAAGTTTAAATTAACCTTTAACATTAATATCATACATGTGTTAAAAAATGTGTGTACATTATGAAACTTGAATATTCAATAAATTTTATATACCCAACTAATGTTAAAATTGTGTTAAAAAATCTTATACTTTAATATAAGGTGTAGATTTGTAGAATTCTAGAACTAAATAAAAATCAGCCACACTCAAAGTTTGAAGATTTTTTAATTAAATTGAATTTGTGATGAAAAAACGAGTTAACAAATTGAATAATTATTTTCATATTTCAAAATTTATATTTTCACTTTTACCAAGAAATTCGTTTCATCATAAAATTTTGAGTTATTTTGGCGGCAACGGACTATAATAATTAAAATTAACAAAATTATGAATTTATTTTTAAATTTAATTTGAGTAGCTAAATTATCTCTATATTTATATGTTTATAATGTTCATTTCTTTCTCCCTAGTGTTAAAAATTATATTTACCTTTCGATAATACAAGCATTTCTTTTAAAAAATTATATTCGCGTGCCAATTAATTACAAGCAAATATATGAATATTAATCAATTTGAAATTAATATCGCGTCTTTTATTTAATAGCGATAATTTCCAAAGATTTAATTGCTATGACGACAACTATTTTTTTTTTGTATAACGTTAAAATATGTAAATACTAAAGAAAAACTATAAACAACATCAAGTTTTATAACATTAAAAACTTTGCATTTTTATATTATGAATTTTTCTTCATAAATATATACTAAAAAAAAATTTTATGTAAAATTAGTATATGTATAATATTTATTAACACTGATTATAAAAGATTGATTGCACTTGCAATTATACATTACATTTCCAGGATGATTATTTATGATGTTTTTTATTCCAACAATATTTTTATGCAAATTTTTATCAATGTGTAAACTGTAGATCATATTTTTAAAGTTATAATTTTTTTTTATGTATTTGCTTAGGTATTTTTATAATGATAATTTTCGTAGACTAAATATTAAGCTCAGCAACTTAAAATCAAACCACTGAACTAATCTTTATATTATGCACTTTTAATACCCTTAATATAATTCCTTCAAGTACATGGCTTGTAAGGAATTCTAATGAAATAAAAGTACTAACTTATACTTGTCCTAAATAATATTTTTCCTGTTGAGAACAAATTTATAATTTATTACTACAATGTAGGTATTTAATTGACAGTTTGTCATGTAATGCTACACTTACCTCTAAGCGGTTTTAAATTATTGACAATGTAATTTTATATTCAAAATTAAATTACTTTTTACTTCATGTCAAATATATCTATTTCTTATAATAACCACTTCAAACACTTGTTTTCTCTAGTTTCGTTGGTAAAAATCAAATTGAAATACGATAACTATACGGTCGATTATGTTATTTATTAAAAATTTCAATCATAGTTAGATATGATATCATATTCAAAATATTAAACATGTTTGTACAATGAAGTTAATAATTAGCTAATTATTTAATTTTAAGATTTAATATTTTATTTTTCTGTAAATTTTGTAAATTGGTTTTATTTCTAATATCAGGTATTGGCTTCACTGAATAATAAATTATATTAAATACCTTGCCGTTTATACTTAAATTAAGCCACAAAACCTTCTTTTTGAGTTGAATTTAGATGATATCATACCTTGCCGTTTATATTTAAATTTAGCCACAAAACCTTCTTTTTGGGTTGGAGATAATCGATATTGTTCAAATTTTTTTTTCTTAAATACTTATATCATATTAATATGAAACTTTAAACAATCTTAATAATTTTTGAATTTTTGATATTTGTGCAGTCTTTGTAATTATCTATAGCCCAGTGTCCACGGATAACACTATTAAATATAAATTGACCGTTGCAATAATTTCGTTATTCTCAATTTAAAATCCGCTAGCACTCAATTCAAAATTAACAATTATTTCATCAAATAAAAACTTTTCGGCTTATTGCCTCATGTGTACAACTATAAAGTTTATGTAAAAAATAAAAGATATAATATAAATGGAACAAAAGATTTACTTTTCTTGTAACCATTTTCATAAATAATATTTTACGTGTAAGCAACATATTATTTAATACATTAACAGTACATGTACCGATGATTCAATTCATGGTTCGAATAATCTCATGTGCAATAGGAAAAGTTGTGCTAATATTCAATAAATAAATAAAACTCAAAACAAAAATAATATTTTCGATTAGGGATCTGTTAATGTATAGCAGACAAATTTTATTAAAATTGTTCCAAACCAGTTCGCAGATCTTTAACATAAAAAATTCCAATTTTTCGGGGTACATTGGTTCTTAAATCTTTCATAACGTATAGTGTGAAGAAGGCACCTACTCGCAGCACAATTAACTTTAAAAAATGTAATATTTTTTGCTTATGAATTCTTGAAATTACAAAAAAAATATATTTCCTTAAGAAGTATTTTATAACACCAAATATTTTATAAGTTTTCTTATAAGTAATACAAAACTTTTTCCACAATAAGGAAATGTTTGAATCAAATTCATTTAAAAAATAAAAAAATAAAATAAAATTTAAAAAAAAGTAAGAAAAAGAATGGAATATTAAAAAAAAAAAAATATGTTTTGAACAACACTAACCACATAACATTCTGCTGCTAAACCAATGCAATAGACAAGACACACAATCATATATCTCTATATAGTCACATATTATGGAAATCTGGTGTTTTTTTGTTTGTTTTGTTTTTGTATGCATAATAAGTATGCAAATTAGCATGATATGAAGGAAATATATTAAAAATAAATACGAAATGCTATTCTTAAAGCAATGAAGATTTTTTTCACACGTTTCTTTAGTTTACTACACGTAATATTAGAATTTTAGAACGTGAATTTTTGTGTACATATAAAGAAAAATTATTGCATTTTATAAAAAATATTTAACTTTATTTCAAATAATTTATATAGAAAGCCACTTGTCATGAAAGCCTTGACTATAAAATTTGATATTACCGATACTACAATATATTTCTAAGTAGCAGAACTCGAATATGGTCAATTCAAATTATTTATTAATACATGTAGTGGTAGTTATAAAACCTGAAATCAATTACTTATTATATTCACAAACGAAACTTCCTCAGAGCTTACAAAGCTCGCTAAAATCCTCCCAGCAAGTTTAAATTATGTAAAGATTTTTTTTGCCTTTGAATTACGATTAACGAGATTATTTTACCATTCGAATATTCAACATATTTCTATTGCTACTATTTTCTAAATCTACACTATCTAATTAATCTAATTGTGGCGATTTATCTAATAAAATTCGTTATATAAATCATTATTTTATTTTATAACAAAATTTAATACAAAAAATGCATTTATAACAGAAGGAAACTATAATATATAATTTTTCTTGTACATATAGACACAATATAAAAGAATCGATTTAATCAATTTCTGAAGAAAATATATCGTGAAATTAGAAATTCAATCAAAAACAAATCTAAAAGAAAAATAGTTCATTGTTTTCTAAAATATTTTTCACTTATCAATTGAAAATACGAATTTTTAATACATACCTTTATATTGATTGCAAATGCTGTATTGACTTGAGGAATATTATGTATATATAAGAGTTTAACTTTTAACTTGAAGAAATAAAATTCTCTATTTTATTTCGAAACCAGAAAATATTTTCAGTAAAAGCTATATGTTAAATATAGCGAAGAAGTTCAAAAAGTTACCAAAGGCCATTGCTGAGGTAAAAGCTTTGTTTTAGACGAAAAATTCTGCTAAAATGGATTTTCAAATATAATGACGAGACCTTAGTTAATGAAGAGAAGCTATTATTATCATATTCTACTATAATTCCTGGTGCTTTACCCTATTTCCTTATTAATATACCTTTTGCGGATATTTATTATTTAAAAGCTTAAAAAATCATCAATAAAATATTAAAAAACAAAAACAAAAAAAAAATTCTACTTTCCCATTATTGAGTTGAAACCTTTAAATTTTTAAAATCTTTTTTATTCTGCAAATCATTAATTTAACCCTTTTTCTTTAAAAAAAAAAAAAAAAAACAAAGAAAAAAAAGGGAGCTTAAAAATGGCGATGGATGTTAAAAATATATTATTATTGTCTTAATTTAACATAAAACATAAAGTATAATGTATTTTTACTTACTTCTATTTTTTTTTTTTTTTTAACATCAAAAATGGTAATCTTTTCTCGAATGGTATATGTTTTCGCGTGAAAGGATTATTATTTTCTTTGTTAAATGAAAATACGAACATTTTTTTTTTTTTTTGTTTGTTGAGTAAAACTTGTACCTGTAAAAGTAAAAATCTGTGTTCAAAAATAAAATAAAAAAAATAAATTTATAGCCAACATAAAATATAACATAAAAATATTAAATTTTTGTTTCTTTTGATTTATTTTACCCATTCGTTGAATGTTTGTTATGTTTGTAGAGCAGAATATTATATGAAATTTGAAATTGTACACAAAATTTTAACATAATGATGTAATTGGGATAATTTTCATCAAATACGCACGGTTCTTATGATGGGAAATAAAACGAAATAATATTCATGAAATCAGATTCTTGTTTTAAATTTCATATTTTTGTTTTAAATTGCGTATTTTCTACTTTTAAATATAAGTAAAATTTTGTAAAAATTTTATAAAACAAATTCCATACTACCCAAACTTAAAATCATCAAAATTTAAAATAAAAATTAAACACACATAGAACCTAAATACATCATCCTTATACCCTGAGTACAAAGTTTATGAAACCTTTTTTCAATTTTGTTGTTCCATACAATTTTTTATTTTATTTTTATCCAATATAACGCTGTGTTGCTTGTAAAACAGTATATAGAAAAATAAAAATAAAAATAATCAACGAATAAAATATTATTCATATATTTATTACCCTGTTAAACAAATTTATACTTTTAAATGTCAAAATGATTTCATCCCTTGAATAAAATTTTATTTATTTTTTAATCTATAAATCGGTTCAGATTTAAGGAGTTAAAGGTTAGACGGTTAGATATAAATTTCCACACAGTTCTATTACTTCAATCATTTATATTTATACTTTGCTTTTACTTATTTAAGACTTTACTTATAATAATATACTATATTATATAATTATATATAATACTATTATGCATAATAATATATATATTTTTAATGTTCACAGTTCTAATGGTTGTGAAACATAACCATCTTTTTTTTTTATTCTCAATATCATTAGCTTGTTCATATAAAAATAGTAGTAACTAGGTACACAAAAAATATATAGTAAAAGAAAATGAGGAAAAAAAAGAAGAGAAAACAATTTTAAAGGAAGCAGAAAAAAAAACTATACATTTATTTCAGGATAAAATTTATTTTATTCTTTTATATAGTTTTTACAAATATTAAATATTTAAAGAGGAATTAGAGGTCATTATTCATGATGTTTACTGTCTGGGGCTTCAAAAAGGTGTACAATTAAATGAAAACAATTTTTCCCAGTATATATGTATAGTTGGTATATAAATGTATATATTATTATAATTGCAATTGGAAAGAGTTCAATCGATTTTATATACACTTCACTTTTGGCTTCCATTCATAGCTAATTTTATAAAAGGATTTAATTATCTCATATTACATTTTATTTGAAATTAAAATGAAATAGTACATTATTCGTAAATAGATTCATTTTAATAGTAGTAATAAAACAAAAATTTTACTGCTTTAACCATAAAATGTACATTATTAGTTTTTTTTTTTTTATATTTGTATATAAATGTATATATATTATGTTGGTTGTGTAATATGTATTTATTTACTTATACTTATATATGTATATATTTTATCATTTTTCATTAAAACAGCAAGTATACATTTATAGTAGTCTGAAGGCTTCATATTAATATAGACCCTCTATTATTTACCGTTATTATTAACCTATAATTTTCATCTTGATTTTCCTTTAATCACATTAAGTGTTAAAAGATCAAAGCTCTTTGATTTTTCTGATGGTTTAGTAGAGATTAAAGTTTATTGGTTTTTTTTGAAACTTTAATATATTATGCACATTTCACAGATTCAGTGAATAAAAACATTAAGTAGCGGAATAGAATAATATTTTGATGTGATTAATACAGTCTTTTTTTAAATTGCAAATTAAAATTATATAAATTTTGTTAGAAAAAAGTTGTAAAAAATATTTTCGATTTTGACTACATATTTTTATTTATCAACACAAACCGAAATAACTTCTTATAACTTCTATTAAGCTTGTATTTACAGAACTCGTAGTAAATAGTTAGTTATGTTGTTGTTAAGGACCAAGTTAAGGACTGTTAGAAATATATAACAATAATTTATGTTAAAAACCAAAAATTCATTTATAAATTGGACAAATAAAATATTAAAGATATTTCTGGATTAATTATTAAATTGTGTTTTTCAAAATATTTCATTATTATTTTTATGTCTTTAAGTTTACTATAAAATATGAATATATAAGAAAATAAAAACAAAAATTTTGTTTACATTCACAAAAAGTGTCATTGACATTATAATTCTTCCAAAAATTGATAATACAATATTGTAACTCCCCACAGTCTAATTACTTAAATTGAATTGAACAATTTACAAATAAAATTAGTTATACAAAGAATAAATATATGTAATGGCATCCCATGTTTTTAATGGACGTCATCAATAATAAATTAATTTATCCTTTATATTATTTGTAGAATATATATCTGTGAAAGAAAAGAAGTAGTTATCTTATTTTCTTCATTTATAAAGAACACATTATATATAATCAATTAAATTCTTTACATTAATTTTGAAAAAAATAAAAATTTATTTACCCTCACTATAAAAACTCTATTCTCATTTTATTGACATTAATGTGAAAATTCATGTTGAAAATTCATGTTGAAAATTCAACAAAAAATTCGATAAATATTTTTTTATTTGTACAAAAAAAAAAAAAACAAAATTACGATAATAAATATTCGTTAATAATTTACTATTTTTTTTTTTATTATTATTTATTTTCGAGGGAAAGAAAATGTTCATATTAACTATATAGAAAAGATAAATTTTGGAAGAAAATGTGAAAATGTCAACAAGAAATAATATCATTATTCATTAAAATTTTCCGTTCTTTAAATGTCATTTCGTTGCTGAACAATAATTTTTAATTTTTCAATTTTAAAAATACTTTACCAGAAACAATACATAAGTGACTCATTGAAAGAAGTGATATTAAAAAGATTGAACAGAAAAAAATATATATTTTGCAGACGCGCGATTAACTTTAAACTCTGAGCTACAATTTTTATTTTTAATATTTTAATAGCGCTTCCCTTTCTGTTGTTGTTGATTACAGCTGATGTAGATTGGCGAGACATTGAATCTATTAAATTCCGAAATTGTGCCGGTCCTTTCTAAGATTTAGATATTTTTGGTAGTTCCGTCCATAGATTTTCCAATTTTATTTCATGAAAACTCTACTCTATCAAACATGATAATAATATTTCCGTATTGAAAAGCGCAATACAATGTATATTCATCCTCATCATAAGGCAGCACATAACAGTCCGCATCATATGCAAATAAACTTACTTGGTCATACTGCACTATAAGAAAACGATCCCAATACGTTTCTACTTCTTCTTCCTGCTAAACGGCGTAACAATCTTGTTATTTATAACTATCAAACGCAAAAAATTATAATTTTCTCGGTCACAAAAATAAAAAAATAAAAAAAACTTTAAATTTTTTGAAGAGCAGGTATTATATATAAAATTGGTTGAATGGAGCATGACTACAAAATATTAATATTATTATAAGGTTGAAATCAATCATTCATCAGAAGTTTCATAATCAAGAAATTTTGCAAAATAAGCTTTCTATATAGTAATTCTTAGTTAATGGCTCCACAATATAAATTAGATACATTAAGATTAATGAAATTTAATTAAATACATCCATGCTGTTCTAATTTAATCAAATAAAATGTTTCCCTTATCAGAACAAAAAACTTTTTTTTTTCATTAAGAAAATTATATTGAATGTTAAGAACTTTTTCACCGAATTGAGCTTTATTCAATTATTATTATTATTATTATAATTTCTTTTCTTAATATTTTCCTATTAAGTTATACACAACAATATTTATATTACATCCTACATATTAATTTTCCTATTTTATTATACTTAATAAAATATTTATTTTTGAAATAATTTAGTGCGCTAAAATTTAAATAGTTTTTTGTTCAACAAATTTATTCGTTTATTATTTTCTTGGAAAAATCTATTATACCTATAATTTGATCTTTTTCCTTTAATCCTCTTATTATTTTCTTAAATGTTTCAACATTGTCTTTTTTTTTTTAATTTTTTTTTTTAATTAACAGTGCTCGTGGAATATAAGCTTCAGATAACAGTGTAAATCTGCTTATGAATGAATAAAATCGTCATTAATACTCTTTAAAGTTTAAAGTACTGAATGCAAGTTGTAGTCTCAATAACCAAACCGAACTGAATAATCAATATTGTTTTATTTAAAACACAAACTTTGTCGGTTAAAATTTTGGAAACTTGTACACACATATTATCAACGTACCCCAACTCATACCCAATACATCTTGATGGAAATTTGTATGTAAGTAGTTGTCAATTAGAGAAAACTAAAATAAAATGCTTAGCCTTCGATTAAGTCTAAGGATTCGGGACGAGGTCTGAAAATGAGTTTCCATGGAAATTGGTATGTGCGTATGTGTATAGTTTTAGAATTTTAAATAATGAAATAAGTAGTGTATAATTCAAATTTTTTTTTATTTATATAAATTTATTTGACAAGTTTATTGCTAATGCTTAAAATTTTATTTTTATAGCTTTAACCGCAATCAATCTATGCAATCTTTAATTGTTTTTTTTTTTTTTTTTTTTTGAACAACAATTTTAATTTTTCTAACTCAGTAAATAATCAACAACACTATCTTTTGAGGAAATAAATTTACAAATTCTCATAATAAAATAAAAGAACTCTTAATTATCCTTTTGAGTAAGTATAGGACTGTGTAATCTTTCCTTCGACATTTCCATTCATCCCCCCCCCCCCCCCCTCCCAAACAATAATTTCTAAAAATAAATAAATAAAACTACCCAATTCTATTAATTTCAATAATTAATTCAAAATCCTTACAACTTTTTTCCAAAAATCTTATTTTATTATTATCTTTTTTGTTTAATTAAATTATATTGTTTACACAGAAAGAAAAATGTTAAAGCAGCAAATGAAATCATATTCAACATGAAAAAAAAAAAAAAATTTACTTAATTGAGAATTTTTCAAAACATTTTTTTTTTTTTGTTGTAAATAAACTTGCAATTTATTCAACTCGAGCTGAAGTACATTATTTATTTTTAAATTAACTTTTTTGTAAATCAAATTTACAAGTTATTGTGTTGTATGGTTGTGTATATATTATGCTCAAATATAAATGTACAGTAATTTCAATGGTATTTTGTTACAAAGGTCGATAACTTTTGTTTTAATATTGAACTCGACTCGATAAGTATCAGCATATATTAAGAATACACATAGATTGTTAGCTTCATACAACATTATTTTTGGTATTTTTATGTGAATGTGTTAGTAAAACAAAATAAAATACGTGATAATTATCAATGTATGAAAAGAATTTTATTTAGTTTTAATAACATCTTCACATAAAAATACCAAAAAAGACTGAAAAAATGTTGTATGAAGCTATACATCTTTCTGTATTCTTAATCTATGGTATCAGCTAGCACTAACTTTCTTTAATAATGTAGAATTGATAAATATATTATATTTGCAAAAAGAGCATAGCTTCAAGCTTTTCCTAAACATTGAAAAAACTTCGGGGTTTTTGTATAACAGGGCAACGCCATTATATTGTAAAAAAAAGTACTAAGTCTTTCTTATTATAGTACAACTCACCAACAAATTTTTCCTCTTTCACAAATGATTCTACTAGATTTTTGCAGAATCTTACAGCCAAAAGAAGTTTCAACGTGTAATGTAACATGTCCAACGAGAGACGCCCAAATAAAGATGATTGTTATTTATAACAATTATAATATATTCCTAACAAAATATAAAAAATTCATTTTCTTTTTTTTTTTTTTTTAATTTTTTTTAATTTATAAACTGAGTTCTATAACCCAATTGAGATCATATCTTAGTGATACAACAATATTATAAAAAAAAAATTCTCCTGATGAACTATTATGTATTAAAAAAACATAAAAATTTTATTTAGAAAAAATAAATAAAAAAAATAAATATTTTTGTTATATTGAGGGATTATTTTCATTCAAACTCGTGCCGTTAAAAATAGACTCGCTAACGGTGTTAATATTAATAACGGTATTATTGTGTGGGTGGAAATTGGGAGGAAAATCATCATCAATAATAATAAATATTATTATTTGAAAAAAACAAAAAATTAAAAAAAAATAAATAAATAACTGGCTTATGTACAGAAAGATTTCAAACTGACAAGATTATCTATAGAGTTCTGTATATATATATTATAAGTCATCTTTTATTCATTCTATAATATGCTCTCCACGTGAATCTAAGAACAAAAAACCATCTTCCAGATAGAAGGATAGTTTTTTATATAAATTTTTTAATCTGATGTTTTCGTTTCTATCTTCAGTTTTTTGTTAGGTTTGTTTTAATCATATAATATAATTAATTTTATACAATCGAATCAAAAAAAAAACTCTTCGAACAAGAACTGGATAAAGCTAAAAATACTAATATGTATCTAATATGTTAATAACAGTATCTACACATGTGATGAGAAGGAAATGTCAAATTCATAGAAATTAATTTCATTAATTTTTAAAATTTTAAGGTGAGAAATAAAATCTTTTTAGTGTGAAATCTTTCTCCACACTTAATTTTTATTCTATTTAATGAAAATTTTCATATTTTTTTATATTTTCACTTTTGTTTTTTTTTTTTTTTTTTTTCGTTTTTCATTCTTTTTGAATAAACATTATTGAAAGTGTAAGCCGATAGCATGTATACTTTTTCTGTATATGTATATACATACAGAGGCGTATATCACCCAAGAAGTGCTAAATCATCGAAGTTTCTTCTTTATTATAATAATAATTCGATACTATTTAAAATTACATAATTTTTGTTAATTTAATAAGGATTGGCTGTATATTTTTATTTTTAAATAGATGAAAAGCTAAATTTAATAAATTTTTCGTTACGTACATAACTTTTGGCGCCAAAAATACAAAAATTATAAAATCGTACAGAAAGACATGAAAAATATTAATTTTGTTGGCATTTCATTTCCGTTTTTTTAATAAAAAACTAAAAAAAAAAATGTATTTTTTTTTTTTTTTTTAATACATATAAAAATGGGAAAATGAAAACGCCAACAGACAGTTTTAAAAATTGAAAGAAAAAAGATGAATTCATGGTATATAAAGACAGTTAACAATAATAATAAAAACATAACTTTGAAAGTAATATGGAGTGTATATGGATGTGCTCAGAATATTTAAAATTATTATTTTTGTTTTTTTATTATATGATTTTTATAGAAATAGGTACTTAATTAGTACTTAAATATCACACTATTTTCGCAATAACTTTAAAAGAAACGGATCTGGGAAATAATGAAAATTCAACAAAATTGTATATACCGAATCTTAAAAAAAACCATTAAACTTAAATGAATTTTGTCTTAACAAAATTTTATCATAATAATTTTAAAAAAAAAAAAGGATAAAATTGTTAAAAAAAATTTGTAGAACAAAATATTTTAATGGTAAATTAAATTAAATTCAATGTTGTTCTGATGTAATCTTCTCCGAACACAGATTTAATTTAGCAAAAGGATTTTCAAACTTTTCTCTTTTTTTTTTTTTTTTTTATTTATTGTTTTCCCCAAATGTAATAAAAACAAAAAAAAAGTTAAGAAACTGAAAACATAGAAAAAAAAAAACAAAAGACAATAAATTATCAATCATGTTTTTTATTTATCCCCAACAAGGAAAAATGTATTGTTTTTTTTTTTTAATATGGTTTCAATTTCATTTTTCTTTAATTTCCTCGAATTTAAAGGTTAAGGATTGTAATTTCAATTTTCTTTTTGTTCTCGTATAAATTGAAAAAAAATAAAGGTTGAAAAATAATAAAAAAGAAAATTGTTTTGATTGTTTCATCTTTTTTTTTTTTCAATCAAATATAATTTTTGATGTCCTTTGATTAAAAAAAAAGAAACTAATTTTTCTTTTTGCTCAAAAAAGTTAATATATTTTCTGATTGTAACAAGGTGAGAATAAATCGGTTTCTATGCACAATAATTAATAAAGCAGAACAAATTATTATCTGACTTCCTGCTCATTACGAAAAAAAAATTCAATAGATTTGAAACAGGAAAGAAGTCAGGTAATAAATTCGAAAATTATGTGACTTTCCTCCACTAATATTCCAAAATTATGTGGTCGAGTAATTCAATGAATAAATCTGATTTTCTTAAGAATTTATTTTAAAATTTAGTTCTATTATAATATTAACACAAAAATGTAAAACTTCTTTCTATGATGCTGATAACTATATATTAAAAATTTACACCATATATGGATATATGTAAAAAATATCTGCTGATAAAACTGTCTAAAAAAAAAATGTATGCTTATTAGTGGGCCGTGCACCAAAAAAAGCCGGGATGTACTGGTGCAGACAATAACAATTTTGGGCCATCGAGTTTTACATACTTTTATAAATTTCGTTTATCACTTTTTTCTTAAAGTTAAAATTTTTTAAATGTATGCGTCTAACATGGAAGAAACTTCAAAGTCATCTAATACCTGGATATTTAGTTTTTTGAATCAAATTTTAATATATTCTTGGTTGCAAATTTGTGTGAAATTAAAAAAAAAAACATTACTAACATATGATGGCATATATTGGGTAATTTATCACTTAACCATATTAAAATAAACAAAACATAACAAAAAGGAGAAGATTTTGTTTCTACAAATTGAGAAAATTACCACTACTTATTTATTATATCTAAATTTTAACAGAATGTGTTAGATTTGTTTACATTAAGATAAAAATTATTGCCATATGAAATCTTTTCCAAACAAAAAAAAAGCAGTTTAATAGTGACATCAATTATTGTAATGGCTATATATTCTAAGGTGCAATTTAAATTCAATAAAAGCTTGAAAAAATTATTTTTATTTCCCTAAATTTTTGTATTAGAAATATATGTATATTGTATATGTATACAAAAACTAAACCTTTTTTTAATGTTTTCTGCTTACATAATAAAAGCATACTTCCATAAAATGGAAAACATAATGCTATCCATGAAAATTTATGATCCCCAAAATTACTAGCTCCACATTAAAAAGTATATTCTAATCTTACATGTGACAAACATTTAATACCATAGAATAAAAGCTACAAATAGATAAAAATAACACCATTAAAAATGTGTCTCATATAAATCACACTCTTTGTAATATAGAAAAAAAAATTTTCACTCTTCTGTGTTATCTTGAGTTAAATATTTAGGTTACCATTATTATTATTATTATTATTTTTTTTTTTTTTTCATAAAATGGTAAAAGATAAAGAAACTTTGTTATCGCATGATACAATGGTTATATTTTTTAATTTGTCTAAAAAGGGTGACTATATATGTATACAAATGGGCTTAGACAAAAAACAACACCCAAAGGGCTTAAAAGCTTGCAATAATGGTTTTTATTTTTTTGTTTTTTCAAATTTTTGTATAAAGTTCATCTGATATGCAGAAGAAAATCTTAAAATGTCGTAAATCAAATTAATAAATTTTTTGGACTACTAAAACATGTTGGGGCAGTGAAATATATGTTATGTTCATAAAAAAGTTAAAAATTGATTATGACAAATATATTTTAAATTAATCTACGTAATAAATTAGTGTCATTATTAAGAACAAGGATACAATTAAAATTTACATAAATGAAAAATAATCAAGGTTTGGTAGGAAGTTAAAGACATATTATTATTGTTAAGAAAGGTGTGCAGTTGTTGTGGACTTAACTGAAAATAAATATTTTATTTTAATATTTATTAAATTTTTATGTAAACTAAATTAACTCATGTCTTGGCTTTCTAGTAACACCTTAAAGTTTTAATAATTTAAATTGTGAAAATTAAAATTATTCGCCACCATATTTTGAGGGTTTTTTATTTGAGGGGTATAGAATCAAAACTCGCTATGTGATACCCCTGACAAAAAATGAGTTAGCGATTGATTTTTATTATTTCGGCTGCGCTGAACTCAAATATCCAACCAGAATTTTTTAAAACTTATTAGAAACCATTGTAAATCTCCTTTGAAATGTGAAGTTAGTTTCAAAACTAGCCATTCATTCTATTCAGTTAGTATCAAAACTTACCATTTATTGATAGTTAATTAGAAACAAAACTGGTCTTTTTGGAACATTGTCTTTTTATTGTTTGAGTAAAAAATATCTAAACTAGCTATTATTTTTGCGCGGGAAAAGCTTGTTTTTATTTTATGAAAAGCAGTTTTTATTCAATTTCAATGTTGATCTCATCTCAGGAGGGAGTAAATTCCCAGCAGTTTAAAGTGCTTAGTTTAATAAAGGTTTAAAAAAATATTAATAACATGGAATCAGTTGGTGAAAAAATTAAAAAATGTTTCCCAGGCAAAGGTCGAAAAATAATCGAAGACTTTTATAATAAAGCACCATCTCAAGTGAAAAAAATTTCGTTGTTTTTTCCTGTTGTTGGACATTCTTATTTACCGTCGGATAGACTTTTCGGGCGAATTGAACAGAGATTAAAAAAGTTAGATACAATAATATTACCCAGCGAATACAAAGAAATTTTAAGTGAATTTGGTGATGTAATTGAACACGGAAATGAAAGTGCAATAATTTATGATTGGAAAACAGCTGCAATGAAAAACTTCAAAACAACCTCATCTTGGCATTTTAAAATTACTGGAAGCAAACGTATTGTATTAGAAAAACAATTCGTCGTACCTTCAAGAAAGTACAATATACTTGTTCGTGGTGAATCAAATTACAGTTCCGATACACTTTAATTTTTTTTTTATATGAAATACATAGGTATAACAATTTTTTTTTATTTATTTTTATGTGATTTGAAGAAATTTATGTTTATATTTTTGTTTACGTTTAGGTTAATTTTATAAAATGTTTAAAAACGCAATATCGTTTCAATTCAACATAGAAATCTAAAATATACATCCAAATTTTTAAAAAAGAAGTTTCAAAACCAGTCATTTTGACATCGGAAAGAATCAAAACTTGCTAAATACGACATTGCGTAGCAAAACTCGCCATAAAAAAAATTGTTGTCCTCACAAAATTGCAAAAATAAAAAAGATTTGTGAACCCCTTTTGAATATGAAAATTCATATCATAAATATTTGTAAAAACACAAGTTCAAGTTTCCAAGTTAGTTTTGAAGCTTTAATATAGTTTTTTGTCATTATCTCGATTTAAGTTTTGGGTCACATAGCGAGTTTTGATTCTATACCCCTCATTTGTCTCTGGTATATTATGACTCCAATAAGACATATTATAAAGATATAGATTTTAGATCTGTAGACAAATAAGAAATCAACTAATTCCATATGCTTCGATAAAGCAGGGATTTCAATATTCTAAAATAAAGAAATATTGAAAGTCATAAATTTATTAATAGAAGCTTTGAATCTAACTAGAACTACAGTCTATTAGTTTTTCTTTACAACCGAAATATGGTTACTTTCTCTTAATAAAAAAAAGGTATAATGAAATTCACATCAAAACATAAGCATCAGAATGAATATTTTGACATTTAAAGAATCAAAAGCTTTCATATATTCAAATTTATATCCAATTAATTAAGATTATATTTTTATAAATTTATTTATAGTTTTTGATTTTTATATTACATAAATTATTTAATATTCAGCATAAAAATGCATAAATTTTCATCACTTTATTTTTCATTTCTGTTTGGATAATATTTGAATATGATTTGAGGGTCTCATTATATTTTTAATACTATGCTAATAAATATTTTATATGTTCAAATTAACATAAAATGAATACTTAATTTTCTATATTTATATTGAATTTTAATATTTACAATTTCTAATTTATTAGATCTTTGGGCTAAAAAATTATGTGATTATATTTAAAATATTTAAAACAAATTCCGGTTTTTAAATTAAGAAGTGTCATAAAAAAATAGAGCATCAAAAAAAAGTGAAAGAATTTTAAAAAAAACTTATGTTTTATATTCAAAAACAAAATAAATAAATTTGTATAACTTATTTTGTTATTTATTTGAAAGATTAGAGAACTTTGTGCCCTATCCTCAAGAGAAATCTGCTTCTGATTTTATTATGTTTCTATTTTTTTTTTTTTTTTTTATTTTGGCAGATAAAAAATTTTCCATTGCACTTTAGTTCACTTTTCGGAAATATTCAGATCAAGACAATTCTCCCCTGTAACATATAATAATATTAATGGTTGGTATTAAAATATAGGTCTAAAAAATTAAAACAGCTTAATGTCAAATATGGAAAAGAAGAAGCATAAAATAAATTATAAATTTAATAAATATGCTAAAATCTTACAAATTAAAATGTTTGTTTATAATGTGTTTAAATCATATTATGTATAATGTGTACATAGTAAATAAAAATAATTTTTTTTTATTCATTCCTATATAAAAAAAAACATTAAAATAAAAATTGAATAGTTTTATATACTTAATTAAAGAAAATTAAATAAAAATCATTGTCAATTAATGAGCATAGTAAATAAAAAATAGTTTTTTTTATATGTTATGGTCAAGAAACAAGTTTTCAATTTTAAATTGCTTTCAATTCAAGCAAATTAATTTGGGCATAAAAAAAAGCTTAAAATATTAAAGAAAAAATTTTTATTACTAACAAAATCTATAAATTTATTATGCATTTTCAAGCTTAATTCAAACATTATTTTTTTGTTTTGAAATAAAAAGAATATTAACATACTTTTCTGATCAGACTTTTTATGACAATTTTTTTTATTTAAAACCCATTGATTTATTTAATTTTTATTGAAACAGAAAAGATTTATATTTTTTATTCTTATTTTAATTTTTGTCTTATATAGTTAATTATAAGATTCAAATTTGATCATAATAACTAAGTATTATCAACATTTTATCGTTTACCCTTAGAGTTATTTTTATTCGTCTGTTAATAGTGTAAATATTGTAAATAAAAATAGTTGAAAGTTAAAAAAAATAAAAATAATAATGTAATAATAATAAAATCAAAAATTGAAATTTGTTTCAATTTTTTTTTTCAATTTAAAACGTAATTTAAAAAAGAAATAACTATTTCCCATTATTTATTAAGACATTAATAATATTTTAATTTTATGCCTATTTAAGGAGTGCTCTTTTATTGTGGAATTTTATGTTCAATGTATAAGATTTATGCTTGAAAAAATACGTTAAATAAATAAATTTAATTTTTATGACTTCATGTTAGGTACAGAATATATGTTTAATAGTATATAATATAAGGAAAGTTTTAGTACAAATGTTGTGACAATTTCGTCATCGTCTTAAGAATATAAGATTTATAAATTGCAATATAAAAAGGATTTACATCTCAAAAATATTTCAATTTTAAAAGTTGTTTTCAAATGTGAATATAAATGGGATACAAATTAAAATAAAAAACATTTTCGGGCAAACTTCAATAGTTTGAATAGGCGACAAGCGTTTAAAACAAGAACTGTTCCTTGAAATATGTTAATTTTGGCCACCATATGATAAGTACGTATTCTTAACCTACACTTTGACTAACACATTAAAAATTTATCGAATGGTAATGAAAAATTTTTATTAAACTCTATATTTATGAACAATTTTCAATATTTTTTCAGTCATTGAAGTCAATTTGGAACATTTGTTTTTAATATCAGAAATTCTTGAAGACATTTTTATTGTTTTATTTTAAGTATTAAAAAATTTCTTTACACATATAATGAATGATTATCAAAGGATTAATTAATCGAGATTAAGGAACAGAGGAACGACAAAAGAAAATTAAAAATGTATGCAGTTATGTTGATGGTGATTAAGTTTGCTATGGGAAAGTTATGTTTCAGTTCAAAGTTCAATAAAAAATTCAATCAAATAAATCGTAGAAAACATGTTATATTTTAAAAATTAAAATGTCTAGCATTTGATTAATATTGTCGCTACTGGAATGTCGAGGCAATGCGAATTAGGTATACGTAATTTTTATGTGAAATTTCATCTATTAATATTATTACATTTAATACAAATTCATCATTAAACTTTTTTATTTTGATTAAAAAAAAAAATTTAAAATTAAATAAAATTTTACGTTAAAGCGAATTTATTTTTTATACCAATTGCGTTTACCTGTCTATAATACATTTAATCGTAAACATTTAATAAAATAAAATATTTTTATGATAAATAAAACACCCCCGAGAATGTTTTTTACTTTGAACTTTAATGAAAATTTTTAAATTAAAATATATAAGTATTTCAATATTATAGTAATGAATATTTTTGTTTTTTGTTTGTTTTCAATATTATTTTCCGATTGTGAAAAAGAGAATTATTTAACTTTATGAAAATTTTATTCGTCTGCAACTTTAATGGATTTGGTTTTTTTTTTGTGGACCACAATACTAAAAGATACTATATAAACAGAAAGAAGGAGATATAGCTCTAAAATAAATCTCTTTATTTCCATTTGATCCTTAAAACTCAAGTTTTAATATTTCAATTAAAATAATATCAGCGCACTAAGCAAAATGGTCGATGGCATACAATCATCGTTAATGATTCTTAAATTTAATTCTGAAATACCGAAAATTTCATGTTTCCAAGTATTATGTGCTATAATTTTATAGGGGCACTGAATTATGACCGCATGAATTATGACCGCGGAAAAAGTTTGTATGGGCGGGCAAAATTCATTTTTAAAATGAATTTTGTCCGCGCAAGAAAATGTCTTTTGACCGCGCGGTCAAAATTCATTTTATTTATAAATTGAGTCGCGGTCAAAATTCATTTTGAAAATGAATTTTGCCCGCACATTTTCTCGCGGTCAAAATTCATTTTTTTATAAATTGAGTCACGGCCAAAATTCATTTTGAAAATGAATTTTGTCCGCACATTTTGCCGCGGTCAAAATTCATTTTTTTTAAATTGAGTTGTTGCCTGGAACGCGAGTATTATGCACAAAAGTTATGGAGAAGATACAATTCATTTTAAATGACTTATTTTAAAAAATGAAATCAACCCTCCGATAAAATATTGTGTTCTAAGCAAAAGGGCAAGGGCGCTAGCCGCAAATCCCACTGACCAACCGCTCGCCCGCAGCCCTGTTGCCCCGTTTCCCTTTTGCTTAGAACACAATATTTTATCGGAATATATTGTGAGGTACACAAGGGGAAGGGGGGGCAGCAGGGCGGCGGGCGGGAGGTTGGTCAGTGGCCCTGCTGCCCCCCCTTCCCCTTGTGTCTACCCCACAAATATTTTATCTTTTTTACTCACATACGATAAATAGTGTCGTTGATTTTAGGCCTTTTCCAAAAGGATGCCGTACAAAATGTATGAAAAAGCTGTTTTTATTTTCAATATTTGTTAAGTAATATTTTTGATGAAACTATTTCTGCATAATACAGCCGCAAATTTTGTCGCGGTCAAAATTCATTTTTTTTTCTAAATAGAGTCGCGGCCAAAATTCATTTTGAAAATGAATTTTGTCCGCACATTTTGCCGCGGTCAAAATTCATTTTTTTACTAAATTGAGTTGCGGCCAAAATTCATTTTAAAAATGAATTTTGTCCGCACATTTTGTAGCGGTCAAAATTCATTTGTTTTCTAAATTGAGACGCGGTCAAAATTCATTTTGAAAATGAATTTTGACCGCCAGTCGCGGTCATAATTCATGCGGTCAAAATTCATGGAGCCAATTTTATAGTTATCGTTATAATGTATTGCACAAAAATATTGAAGTCGAATTAGAAAGCATTAATAACACATTAGGCATGAGCTTCGACTTTAAATTAAATTGTTAAGTTTCGCTCGCATATATGAATAAAAACCTCGATAAAAACCAAATTATATTACATATTACATTAAGTATCATAAAAATGTATTGCATAACATCGTCTTCATAAAATTCATTATCAAATTTATTAAATAAAAGTAGATTATTTATTTTAAGATCTTGTATATGTTTTTTATGAATTAAAAAACAAAAGATACTTTTTCGACACCTTTATTTTATCTTCTCCAAGGAAAGCGTTTTTATTTTGTCTAGAGCCAACACCCAAAGAAATGATAACATTGTTAATATTATTAAAAAAATATATATTATTATACATTTTCTTTCATAGCTACATAAATCGTACATACATATTTCTAATTTGAATTAATGAATAAATTTATTTTTTATGATAAAAATGTTTGAAGGAAGTTAAAAATTTTATATTCTTTTTTTTTTTACTTATATAATGTGGATAAAATCTTAGCTCTTAAAATGTATGCACACAGCATCAACAATGTTAACTTTATATTTATCCTTTTGCTATCAGTTCAGTGTTTAGCATTATTATACGATATTTTCTGTTTTGATGACTTTTGAAAACTTAAATTATTCGCTTGAGAAAATTTTCATTTTTTTTTTTCCTGTACAAGTTAAATAGTTATCAACCCCAGTTCTTAATTTTTTATCGAAAATTTATTCCAATTTATTTTTATTGAAAACCCACCAATATGATAGCATTATTTTAGTTATTTAATTTAAATATTGTTTAACAGTAGCTAGACAAGTTTATTAAGGATTTACAGCGGTAAGAAAATTAATATTAAAATAATAATTGTACAAGTAGAGAGGATTAATGAGATAGTTAATTACTTTTTGATGTATTTAAATAAATTGGAATATTATAACTAAATCTTGTAATTTGAAAAATATAAAATAAAAATAATTAATCTGAAAGCTAAGGATCGTAATTTAAATATAGTGATAATAAGTAGTCATTAAGTATATCTTCCAGAATAAAATATTGGTGCGAGTAAAAATAAGTTAAATGTAATTAAAAATGATTGAATAAATTTTGCGTTAAATTTTAATCAAATTCCTAAATTGTAATCCTTTTTATTAATATTATTTCTTCTAAAAATAAAACTATTCGTTGTGCATTTTTTGGATTATACACTGAATTCAATATACAGTCCCTAAAATCAAATATAAAACTGTATAACTTTAATATTTTTATATGTTTTTTTTTTTCTATAAAAAATTCATTCAATTTTTAATAAAGATTAGACATTTGAACATTTTCCTGAAATTTTTCTTCAACAATTTATTGCTGTTTTTAATCAAACTGATGGCTATAAAGTTGAAATATTTTAAATAACTTCAAAATCAATTTGTTGTGCAATAAAGCACCATTCACAAAATCTCACCCCAGATAACAAGTAGCAAGAAAAATGTATTTTTATGTTGTTTTTTTTTTTTTATATTTCTTGCATTCTAAAGTTGATATTTTTGTCGTTAATTGCAGAAACAGCAACAACAAGTATGACAAGAACTACATTTGTACAAATTTGGCTATCAATATTCGTTTCAAACAAATCCTCTTTTAATATAACAGAAATTATTTCTTTGTGACTATACTATTCATAAAACTGCATAAAAGTATATTACCTACTAAACTTTACATTTTCAGATTTATTTTGTCCAATTCAAATCAAGTGTCAGACAATCTAGGTCAATTTCTTTTTGCAATTTTGAACTAAAATTTCACATGATGCATTTTATAATAATGTAAGTTCAGAGGCAAATTATCTTTAGTGTTTGGAAGTTGTAATACGAAAAATGAATCCTAATAACAAAAATAAACTTCATAGAAGTTTAAGATAAGATTTTATAATGATTCAGAACAAAAAACATAGAGGTTGATACAATCCAACTTAATCCAACATCTCATTTACCTGAAACTTATTAGCACTCACAAAAACTCAAAAATAAAGTAACTGTCATTAAACCTAAATTTATACTCTGATTAACAAATAGAAATATAACAAGCGCAAAATGAAAATATATATTCAGCCCCCATAAGAGTTAAAAATTATTTTGTGATTTTTAAAAACACTGGAGGTTTTCAACACCAAATTAAAATTAAAAGACAAAAAAAAAAAAAAGATTTACAATTTTTTTTTTTTTTTCAATCATGTCTTTTTTTTTTTTCATGTGTCTGCTTAAGGTGAATTTTTGGCGCTCACGTTGATAACAAAAAAAGTTAAATGCATTTCAAGCCGCTGGCATTATATATGTTTTTCTTTAAAAAGTTATACGCACCGCTAAACATATGTTATTTTTAAGAATTTATCATTATTATTATTATTACTATATTACAGAAATATGTGTAATTCCTATCATATTTTTAATTATTTCAAAAAATTTGCATAAGAATAAAATCATTTTATAAATTTATATAAATATTGCTGGATATCAAAAAGAAAAAAAAAATCATTAACAGTGTTAGACGAAGTATTGATATTTTCCAAATTTTGAAGGTAGAACAGTGAAAATGATTTCACTTATGGATTTTAATTTAAAATTTTGTCATTATGTAAATAATTTAAGGATAAAACTAAGTATAATAAAGTTTCAATATCAGTTAGCTTTGAAATTCAAATATATTCATCAATCACTGCAAATTGTTTGGTAAGAAAATTCAACAAGAATTTTAGTGCCTTCAATTCAGTGAGATCCCTTAAATACAAAATACCTAAAAACTTCAACATGGGGACTTCTAGAACATGGGGACTTCTACGCTATAAGAGGTACATATGGTTATATACTTATAGTTAATAGTTGAAATCTTATTTTCAAAATTCGAGCTCTACTATATCAAAAATTAAATTTACATACATTAAAGTAATAAAAATTTATTACTTATTCAAACAAGTATTACATGCTATTTTGAGCCTTAAACATTTAACTTGTTAAAAATTTATTGTAAATAATATTAAATTTTTTAAATTTTTGCGAAGGCGAATCATAAATTCCCACTATATATAACATTTTATATATATTTTGTGTATATTTTTTTTTTGCTGTTCTAAATTTAAACCTGTTAAAAAAAATTAATATTTTTTTGCGGTTTACTTTTCAAAATTTTGACATTATTTTATTTTTTGGTTTTGTTTTTATCTTTAACCTAAATCAATTTCAATATTATTTATTTAATTTTTTATTTTTTTGCATTTTTAAGCATTAAGTACAATAATAAAAAACAGTATTTTCCTAAATTGCCTTTTATTCAAAACATTTAATTTTAAATGACATTTATGTTTTACTTAGTTTAAAATTAATATATCATAATAATAATAATAAAAATATTAAATTATTATTTGAAAAATTGAAAGTAAACATTAATTATATATTATTTCATAAAAGAGATTCAAGGCAAAAATTACAATCTATCTATTAAACCAAAAATAAGACTTCAAAGATCTTATAATGACATTTTGTAGTAAAGAATCGTATTTTAAAAAAATATTAAATCCTGGAATGGCGAAAAAATAATCAATTTTTCCAAGTACATATTTATATATTTGCAAGGTATGGTAAACATTTATTTATTTTTTTTTACATTTGAAATTTGAATGTTTTAATCTATTTCAGTTTTGAATTATAATTTGTTGTTAAAATGTCTTAATTCAATTAATAATCTCAGCAGAATTCAAAGCAATCGCAAATTGATGACAAAATTTTATTCATTTTCATAGTACTTATTTATCAACTCCTTTCTAAAGAAATTTTATTCTTTCTCTAATTTGCAATAAACATTTATGTAATGTTTGGTGAAAGATTTTTTTTATTTCAAAATGAAAATATTAAGAGTTAAACTGTTTTAGCATAAACAAACATAAGTATTCTTGAATAAATTTAAAATAAATAAATAATAATTTCCAGAGTTAAATGTTGTCCCCTCGAAATAAGATATATATGGTTGGGCTCACTTTAATCTTTATTCAAAAATGTAACTTTTACTTAAATGCTGGAAACATTATGTTTTTTAAATGTTTACATTAAATAAACAATATAATATAAATCCTCAATTATTATATTTATTTATTTATTTGAAATAAAAACTAAAAATTTTGTCTTTAGGTGATTAGGAATACTTAACTACGGAAAACATAAAAATTACAATAAAAAATATTTATTCAGCACGATTTTTTTTTTTTCAAAACATAAGTATCTGCTATTGTATAAAAAATATATATTTATTTTTTTTATATACCTACCTATAAAAGAATTAAAAATTCCTTATTTATAATAAAATTTAACAAAATATATATATTTTTTTCTATTTATACACGTTTAGAGCTACATATACATTTGTTTTCTCAAAACAGTAGCAACATAAATTTTTTAATGATTAATAATTCTATAGCTTCCTGTATTATTTTCGATTATAAGTATTTAAATTGTATACATTTTTTTTTATTCGATAAATAATTTAAAAAATTATTATTATTGGAAAATAACTTTCTAACTTATCAAATTTTTATATTAAACAGTATTATGAAATTTTTTTTTATGAAACACGTTCTTTCAATAAAAATTAAAAACCGTCTCTACAGAAATATGTACTTATACTTATGTATGTACAAAAAATTATGTTTGAGAAAAAATTAAATAAAATGTAACATTAAAAATGAGGAGCATTAGCATTTTTTTTTTATGGCTTTATCACAACATTAATTTTCTTTTCCTCACCATATTTAGAAGAATGAACTCCAATATATGAGCCGTTTATTTTGAAAGTGGTTTAAGTCCATTTTTCAAAAAAAAAATAGTTAATGATAACATTAAGCACAATAGTATATATTCTTTTTATTTATAAACAATTTTAGTCTAGTATCATTAAAACCGCTTTGATTTTGACACTTGAAAATTAGCTTATGGAAATATTAATATGTATTTTTAAATCAATTCAAACACAAAACCTTAAATATCTCAATACAAGAACAAATGGACTTAAACCACTTTCAAAATAAACGTCTCATATTATATAAGTGAAACAAAACTCCTTATTTTTTCTTAAGAAAGACTTTAATAATATAGAAAAATTAACAGGTCAATTTAATTCTTCAAAAGATAAGATCTTAAGAAATCTGTATAATGTAAAAAAAGGATTATGTTGTACGTTTTGGTTGTTTCTAAAGTTTACGACTCTTACACTGGAAAAATAGCAAGCAGCTATAATTTTTATGTATCCCTTGATATGTAATAATGTCAAAACGAACTAATGGAGAACCTCAGTAAGATAAAATATTTTTGTCATAGCAAGCCAAACTAGTTCGTACTTTTATTTTTTAATACATGATTATATAGTAATATTCATACAATTATATAGTAATTATTCGACATAAATACATTGTACATAAAAAAAACTTATTTTTGTAATTTTTGTAATAAATAAAAACTATAAGTAATACCCATTGGTTTTTTTTTGTTGCAAACTTTTTAAAATTTCAATATAGTTTATAGTCTAAGTTCTAATCAAATTTTCTAAATTCTAACATACAGGTGTTTTCGATTTATTATTTTCACAATTTTTTTTTTGTCACAAATCAATTTATTTTATTTAGAATTTTTTGTTTATATACTTACAAAAATGTGCAATAATTCTAAAATTAATATAGCCATAATTTCTGCAGAATTTTTTTTTTCTTTGTTAAATTTGTATTTTCCTGTATATTGCTTCAGCATAAAAGACATAATTATGTTCAAAATATCAGTTTTATAAAAAAAAACAAACATAAAAATGAAATATTATTTTTAAGCATTCATAAAATATTTTTGATGATCTTTTTAGATGAATGATGATGATTATAAATACTTTTTTTTTTAAATAAAGATAATTTCTTTTAAATAAATATGTTTTCTTATATAAGTACTGAAGTCATATAAAATAGTTGTCTTAAAATAAAACTATAAGAAATTTTTAAAACTAATAGCATGTAGAATTTTGAAAACATTTCAACATCCTATTTTATTTTTCGTGTTGCAATCTTGAGCATATCTATCCCAAAATATTTATAAATAATGAAACATTTATTAATTTATATAAATACTTATACCTCTGAATAGATACTCTAAGAAAAATACTTTTATATCTACAAGCGAAATATTTTATTATTAATACCATTTGAATGTTTTTATAAAATATTATGAGTTTTAATTCGTCTATTTTAAATCAACAATTTTATAAAAGTATAATGACAAAAAATTTTACACTTTATAATGAAACTTCATTTAGGAAACACATTATACATTCGATATATTTCACAGATTTCAGCTTCATATTTTTCTAATGATACATAGACTTATGCAGATTTTTTCGTGAACTTGTAAACTTTTCCATCATACCTTCCTAATCTTATAAAATAATAAGAAATATAAGTTAAAAATTTTTACTAGTTGGTATACCCTATTGAAAATGAAAACCAGCTCTTTAATAATAAAATCTAAAAAAAAAAAGATAATAAACTTTGTATTTTAGGTTTCGGCAATTTCCTATTGACAAATTTCCAATTAATATACATACATAAGTCAGGATTTTGAACATATTTTAGAGACCATAAAGAACAATTAATTTAAAACTTTTACAAAATAAATCTAAAATAATTTAAATTGTTACATAGAACAAATTTACAATTTATTTTGTATTTACTGATTTGTTGATGCGTGGTAATGATAATGTTCAAGATAATTTATTATAAAAACTATATATATTTTTCTTAAGTGTCTTGTTTAACAAGTAATTTCCTTGCTTGGTATGATTAAAAATGTTTACAAAAAATTACAGAAAGAAAAATTTGTAACATCATATTGGGATCATGGTTAAAAAATATGTCCTTTTTGGTTCAATTTTTAAATATATAACACATTATAGCTAAAAGATAGAGATATAAAACTTTAATAACCCTAAATTTTTATGAAAATAATTTTTCTTTTTACTTTCTACCTTAAAAAAAGGGTAGTTAGTAAGTATAACCATATAAAGATATTTACCATACATTTAATATTCAAAGCTTAAGTGTATTTCAAAGCTTTTATATATTTATATTTTAAAAATTAGCCAACATGATTAGGAATCATAAATCTTAATAAACTATGTAATGTACTTAATAAAATAAATTATAGAATATTTTATATCAATATAAAATCTGTTAAATTGGACTAAATTGATACATTTTTTTTAATGAATTGATTTAAAAGCTAAATTTAAAATACTATGGTCTGGCAATAAAGTAATTATGATATATTAAAATTGGTTCGACCAATAATGACATAATACTTATTGTATAAATTTAAGTATATCGAGCAATTTTAAAAAATTTGGAAATATATTATTATCTGATTTAATTTTATCATAGACAATGTATTTACATTGCACATCATTCGCATTTAAACATATTTTTTAAATAATGTTGGAGCCCAATAAACTCCATAAATCATAATTAATTAATCAATTTGTTTTTCATATTTTAATTATCTATATTCTTAAAATCTCAATAATTATTATTCTTAGATTTATAAGGTATTATTAAATATTTCAATTATTTAAAAAATAAAATCATTTTTCTCTGTGTATGATTGCGAAAATATTTTTAATAGGAACAAAATATAGTTGATTTTTTTTTGTTTATGAAAACCGAAAGTACTCATATGTTAATTTTGTTTTAATTTTCATTTATATACAATTTCTGAATTTAGGATTATTTTTAATTTAGTGTGGGTTGTTTGCATAATTTTTATGTTTTTTTTTTTTTTTTCAAATTTATGCTGTGATTTTATTGAAATGATAATCATATATATGTTGTGTTTTCCAAAATAAAAACCAAGTCGAGACAGACAAAGATTTCATAATGGAAAAACATTGATAAAGCGATTTATGCATAAATGTATAGACATTATCGCTCAGATGAACCTCTTTTGGAAACTTGAAAAAGATATATTTCTATTTTTGTTAACAAAGTTTACTTGTGTAGTTATTTTTAAAAGGATATTAAATATATGATTATGTTAAAAAAGATTTTCTATATTAGGAGTATGAATTATTATAGAAATTTTATATTAAATCATTTTATATTTTTAAGATTGCTTCACCACTTCATTAATTTTATTTTAAGCTTGAATATATATGAAAATGAATATAACATTAAATTTAAATTTATGCTAACGAACTTCAATTTATATTTTTGACAAATGCATTTGAGGTTGAAATAAAAATTGTTAAAAAAAAAAGGAAAATTTATAAGTTTTAATTGCAAATAATGAAAATATAAATCGTTAAATTTTTCATTATTCAATTTTTATATTTTAAATATTTATAAAATAATAATACAGGCATATAGTTTTGGAGAATGTTAGATCTGAAAATCTGTTCTGTAACACAATGATTTTAAAAGAAAATTGATCACTCTATTTGCCTTCTATGTCCTTAGTGGTTCGTCGTCGTTAAAAGGATACCTCAGGATCAGGAATAAGGTACCTGTTTAATCGAGAAACATTTGAATTGCTGTGTAAACCCTGTCCATAAACCGTAAACCATCTAAAAAAAAAAAATTGCAGTAAAGAAAGCTGGATGACTTGAGCAGACAGTTTCAACCTTGACATTCACATTTTGACAGTTCCTATAATCGTTAATATAAGTTTGATGATTTTGTACATTTGTATAAAGTAGTTATATGTATTTATGGTTCAACACCAAATTTCATTTTATCTGCATGGCAAAAACATTTTTCTCGTTTAATTCTTACTTCTGAATTCAACCAACACAGGTTTAACTCAATAAATTATCATTTATTTCATTTAACTATAAAATTCGTTAAGTAAATATCTTATTTACATTAAAAATAGACCATAAACTTACTATATATACTATTTGGTTTTTTAAATGAAAAATGATTATTCACAATAAATTCTCTTATTTCACAGGCAATAAAATTAATAAATTTATAGAAAATAAAAATAAAACTTTTTTTCCACGAAAATAAGTTTGTTTTAGCTGGGAAAACTAATTTTATGGGTCATAAATCCTTTTTAAAATAATAAATCTTTAAATTGTAATGAATATTATCACTTTTTCATGGTTTGCACAGTTGAATTTTTTTTTTTTTTGTAAATAAATAAGTGGAATAAATTTGTCAAAAAAAAAAAAATTCAAAGTTCAATTGTTAATTATTATGCAAAAGTTTTTTTTGTAAGTAAGTAAATTAACAGAGCCAAGAATTCTTTAAAAATTACATGCAAACAATATAATTTTTAAATTTATCTTATGATTTTATGACCAATGGACAATTGAGCCATATTACACAATATTATTTGATAATTTATCATATTTGATTGTCTGTATAGTTTGAATAATGATGTGACAAATGATTTCACTAAAAATTTTCCACCAAAATTATCTCGGTTTTGATCATTACCGATTATATATATGGGCATAAGAATTATAATAAAAACTATATGAAAATAACAAAAACACTATATAAATTCTGAGAAATTTCATTACTTATCTCCATTATAGATGTACTGGTTGCATAAAATGATATTAAACTAAACATTCTCTTTTTACTTTGTATTTCTTGCAGCACTAGAATTCACAATAGAGCCAAGTGATGTAGTTGTACCAGAAGGACATTCAGTACTTTTACAATGTAATGGTAAAGTACAAAAGGATATAGCAAATAAAGAAGGTATTAAACTAGCACCAAATATAAGATGGCGAGGTCCAGACGGACAAGATATTGGTATCGTCGGTGATACGTTTAGGTAAGTTATTCCAAACAAAAAAACACATTTAGGTTACTAAATCTAGCTTTTTTAATTTTCGAATTTAAAATAACAATTTTATGGTTACAGAACACAATTAAAAAATGGCTCATTGTACATAAGTTCAGTGGAAGAGAATCGAGGCCTAACAGGTGCATATCAATGTTTATTAAGTTTCGATGGAATTGGTACAATAGTTAGTCGTTCTGCGATTGTTACAATTTCAAAATTACCCGATTTAAATCAAGATTATCTCGAAGTACATATATTACCTGGTCAAACAGCATATTTTCGATGTATTACTGGTGAACTACAATCTGGAATTCAACATCAAATTCAATGGCTTAAAGATGATGTCCTTCTTCTTATTGATACATTAAAAATGGTTGTGCTTCCAAATGGTGCTTTAGAAATTGATGAAGTTGTAAATTCAGATCGTGGACAATATCAGTGTAATGTTACTTCTGGAACAATTTCACGTGTAAGTGGTAAAACCATGCTAAATGTAAAAACTTCCAATAGTGCGGAAAGTTTAGCGGCTCCTTCTTTCATTGTTGGACCATCTCCAAAAACTGTCAAAGAAGGTGATATAGTTACTTTGGACTGTGTTGCAAATGGAATGCCAAAACCACAAATAAAATGGCTAAAAAATGGCGTTGAAATTGACATGGGGTAAGTTTTTTTTAAATATACATCCATTCATAACTTACTTGCAAATCTAAAATTATTTTATACAGTCATTTAGATTCACGTTTTTCAATCATTGGTTCCGGTTCTTTACAAATTTCATCAGCGGAAGATATTGATTCTGGAAATTATCAATGCCGCGCCAGTAATAGTGTTGAATCATTAGATGCTCAGGCAACTGTACAAGTTCAAGTTCCACCCAAATTTATTCAAAGTCCAAGTGATAAACAGGCCTACGAGAAAGAAGAGTTAGAACTAGAATGTTCTATTCGAGGGATTCCAAAACCTTTAATTCAATGGCTTAAAAATGGGGACGTAATTAAACCAAACGATTATATGCAAATAGTTGGAGGGTAAATTCACAATCTAATTTTTTCTTTTTTTACTTATACAATACTTATACACAACTACAATTTTTTTTAGACACAACTTAAGAATATTGGGATTACTGCAATCTGATGCTGGTATGTTCCAATGTGTTGGTACTAATCCAGCCGGAAGTGTTCAAGGTTCAGCACGATTAAAAATTGTTCTACCAGGTAAATTTGAATTAATTGAAATTCTTTGTAAACTAAATGTGTAGACTGCTGCTAATCCAATATTTTCACTACTGTATAAACTATGTAACAAAAACTGTAATACTATGTACGTCCTTTTGTACCCTCAGCTAATAAATTCCTATTATATGTATATTTTTAATAAATTTATGTTGTTTATATTTTAAGTTTGTACATACATAAGTATATATTATTTTATTCGTATATTAATCTAAAATTAATGAGTCACAGCTTGTCAAATAATTAATTTTTGTGTTATTATTTTAAGTTTTTCGTTTGTTCGTATTAAAGTTAATTTATCTTCCGTAGGCGGTTAATTTTTAAGAAAAGTTCCATCGGAAAGCTTTTAGTTGTATAAGATCTTATCTTATCTTATCCAGATTATTTTTATGCCATTTTTATATACATATCTACATAATGTAGTATAATGAACCAATAAATCTTTATACAAGCCGGTCAAAGAATCCTCCACCCTCTTTTATTTTTGTTCTCGGACATTAACGTGAATATAAATGCAATCCTTGATGCATTTTTCCGAAACATGATAATTAGTAAAGTCATTCATTTTGAAAGAAAATCTTCATACGCTTATGCGAGTTATAAATTTGTTTCGAAACAAAATTGTTTTTTTTTTTTGCCATAATGTTGCTTTATTTTGTAAAAAATAAGGGAAATTTGCCGAAATGATG
Source organism: Hybos culiciformis (assembly GCA_964007475.1). Taxonomy (NCBI): domain Eukaryota; kingdom Metazoa; phylum Arthropoda; class Insecta; order Diptera; family Hybotidae; genus Hybos; species Hybos culiciformis. The sequence goes on from OZ023274.1 coordinate 82,282,191, forward strand.
AATAGATACGATTTTACCTTGTAGAAATGAAGTAAATCTTACTTTGCAAAAGAAAATATATAATAAAACATATCATTTCCAAATACACAATGCGAGTTAAATACTACTTACTACATTATGAAGACATAATTTAGTTAATGTCAAAAATATTTTGTATGTAACCAAGCAATATTTTATTATTTATCATCTTCAATGAAAATTGTAAATATTTTTGTTTTTCAATTTAGACAAAATAATAAATAAATATTCTATTTTAATTGATAATATCATATTACTGATATGATTATTTATTATTTATAATAATTAAGTTTTTAATTTAACGTAATAATTATAAAAGCTAATTTATTCAAATAATCAATTACTAACTAAAACATTTCATAAAATTAAACTTATTTGGCGTAAAATTATTTAAACTTTTTATTTAAACTTTAAAGAGATATAATTAAAAAATATTAAAGTGAAACATCTGAGCTTATATTTGATCAAGCTTAATCGAAACTAAATTTGAGTAAATTCTAACGAATAAATTATCATTTTCCAATATATGCCAGTATAATTAGTTTGAACTGAATGTTTGAGTATAATTGCATTAAATACATGTAATAAAACTTTTATGTTGTTATATTTGAGCTTTTCGGTTGATTTTGGAAGCAATCATTTCCATAGTGCTTTAAATTAATTTTTTTTTTTTATTATATTAAGTATATTATACTTAAAATAGTTTTTTTTTAATCATATGTTAATATTTATAATTAATTATTTACATTTTAATATCAACCTTTTTTTTTTAATTTTATTTGTTTTTTTTCATTTTTCATCCTTATTATTATTTTCAAATCCTACCACTTCCTCCATCTCCAATAATCAGGAAAATTGAAGAAACAATCCCAAACGACAAAATCATTACAAAATGCACCAAAGAAAAAGAGCGGCGAATCTTCTAAGGGCTCCGATTCAAGAATTTTATCAAAAAGTGCTTTAGACAGTTTGTTGTCTAAAGATAAAAAGAGAAAATTTTATGATTATCATCAACAACAGAAAGATGATTACAATGATGAAATAGAACCCGATGACGACGATTATTACGATGATGAAATTGATGAACAACAAGTTTTAGATGATGACGATGATGACGAAGAAGAAGAAGAATTAACATATCCTTTTAAGCCTGGTGATGATCCAGATAAAATTCTTAATACTTGGACAAACCAAAATCATAAAAATGACAAAAAGACTATTAAAAAGACTTATTCTAGTGACGAAGACTCAATACAAGAATCTTCTTTTATTCCATATCCACAATTAACAAGAAAATTAAATAAACCTACTTTAGATGGTAGCCAATCAACAAATGTACCACTGCCAGGTCCACCAAGAGACTTAGAAGCACAAATTGTTAAGCCGCGGTTTGTTGCCTTGAGCTGGATGGAACCTATTAAGAATCCCGATGAAGTTATTTCTTATTCGGTGTACTATAAGATGCACACAAGTGAAAGGTAAGAGCAGCAATATTTTTTTTTTAATTTGGCAAACTACATTAATTTTAAATTGATTTAATTTTTAGACCACAATCTCAGTAATGATAAATCCATATAATCTACATAATTATATATATAACATTTTAACAAACTGTTGAAAATAAGAATTTACAGTAGCTACAATGAAATTCGTAACATTATGTTGCATTTATCATTTATATTTTTCTAAAATAAATTTATGATTTAATATTTAATTAAAATGTCTGAAATATGTGTATAATGTATATGTAAAACATATTCATATATGTATTTAACTTTATTTAAAGTTTTCAAAAACTATTAAAAACAAATTGCTGAAAAATCCTAATACAATCATATGAAAGAAAAAACTTCTTAACTTGTTTTACAAATCCAATTTTCCTATAAATATATATTTTTTTATGATTTTTCAATAGTCTATAACAGAGCAGCAGAGTATCTGTGAAAAGTAATCTCAGAATTTTATTTTTCTTTTCTTGTCTAGATAAAAATTTTGTACGTGAGAAATTTTTTAAAAATAATGCATTTTCATCAAAAAAAAGGATAAAGTTTTCTTGAAATTTTCTTAGAATTTTATTTAGATATTTTATTTTTTCAAGAAACATTTTTCCCATGTAGATGTTATGACAATATGATATCTTTATAATAATATATACTTCGAAAAAATAATTTTTCCAAAAAAGTTTTCTTCGTCAGATTGTTTTAATAGGCATAAACAGAAAACTTTGTTATAATAGCGAATACTTGTCAGATTTAATTTTGGTCAAAAAAAAAAAAAAAACAATGTCAGAAGTTGATAATTATTTTAAAAAAGACACTAAATTAATTTTTTCTTAAATTTCTATTTCAGTTGAATTTTAATTATGTTATATATTAGAAAGAAACGTCGGATCTATGTACTTTTTAATATTGATTATTTTATATTTGATGCAGTTGTCTTGTAGTTTTAGAAATTTTCAGCAGTGTCCAAAAATTTATTCATAAATTCTAATTTTTCAGGGAACGAAAGATAACGACAAAATCGAGAGATGATCAACTAGTTAATATACAATCTTTACTGCCAGGTAAAACTTACCAATTCCGTGTTGTTGGTAATAGTAATCATGGAGCAGGGGAGTCTTCAGAGGTATTATTAATTAGCATTATTTTAAAATAATTTCTTTTCTAATATTATTTTTTTTCGTTGTACAGGTTTTAGAAATAGGCACGCAGCCAGAAGAAAATATAGCTGGCTCACCCCGTAATCTCGAAGGATATGCCTTGACCTCAAAGGAAATTGCATTAAGATGGGAACCACCAGCTATCACAAATGGTGTCATCTCAAAATACCGAATTTATTATGCTGAGGTGCAATAAAAAACTTTCTCAATAATTTCTGTTATTCTTGTAATCTTAGAATATAATATGTACCTAATGTATATATGTATGCAGTATATTTTTTGCAAAAGAATTACATCAATAACATCCAACTTTAAAGTTTATATGACATTCTATATTATTCTATTTCTATTATCTTTCAAAGGATGACAGTGGTGCCGAGATGTATACAGATAGCCCTATATTGGAGACTATTCTAACTGAATTACGTCCATTTACTGAATATAGTATCACGGCTGTGCCATTTAATCAAAATGGAATGGGTGATATATCAAATGAAATAAAAGTCAAAACATTTTCAGCAACCCCTTCAGAGCCACCAAGCAATGTTACGCTGGACGTCACAAGCTCAACGGTAAGAACACTTCGTAATTATTGGAAAGAATTAAAAAAAAAAATGTTCATCATTATTATAATTTATTTTATTACATTATTTATTGTATTTATTTGCAGTCAATAACTGTTCATTGGGAACAACCACCCCCTGAGGATTGTAACGGTCAAATAACTGGGTATAAAATTCGATATCGCAAACTTAAAGAAGCACCACTAGTTAAAACAACACCAGCCAATATTCGTCATTTTGAATTGTTGAATTTAGAAAGGAGCTCCGAGTACCAAGTAAAAATTTCGGCAATGACTGTGAATGGGTCAGGACCATTTACAGAATGGCATCGAGTTGTAACATTAGCAAATGATCTAGATGAAACTCAAGTGCCTGGAAAACCCCGTTGGATTGCAGTGCGGCCTGGAGCGGAACAAATTGCTTTACATTGGGCGCCGCCTTCGCAACAAGAAATCAAAATTCGTAGTTACATTCTGGGTTGGGGAAAAGGAATCCCAGATGAAAATACTGAAGAATTAAAAGAAAGTGAACGTTATTATGAACTTAAAAACTTAGATCCAAATAGTGAGTATGTGATATCATTGCGAGCAAGAAATATAAAAGGAGATGGTCCACCAATATATGATAACGTTAAGACCAGAGATGAAGAACCACTTGATATTCCAGCACCTCTTGAAGTGCCAGTGGGATTACGCGCTATAACAATGTCCTCATTTTCAATTGTAGTGTATTGGATAGATACTACTCTGAGTAAGAGTCAACAGGTTCTTGATAGTCGACATTATACAGTTCGTTACGGACCGGTAGGAGCGTCTCGTTTTCGTTTTCATAATACCACAGACTTAAACTGTATGCTTGCCGATTTAAAACCGAACACTCAATATGAATTTGCTGTTAAAGTGGTTAAAGGACGTCGTGAATCTGAGTGGTCAATGTCAGTTTTAAACTCAACTCTACCTCATATACCTTTGTCTCCACCACGTGATCTCATAGTTCGCCCAGACGAATTCAATCCACATAATGTTTTATTACAATGGCAGCCACCTAAACATGTTATGGGTCAAATAACTGGATATTTAGTATCATACACAACAGATACATCAAAAAGAGATAGTGACTGGCAAACTCTTCATGTGGCCGGTGATACGAATGACGTTCCCATCGTTAACCTTAAACCTTATACAACATATTATTTCAAAGTACAAACGAAAACAGCTAAGGGTAAAGCCCCTTTCTCAGCACTAGTTTCACATACTACAGGACCAGCAGTTGTTCTTCAAGATAATAATGCAGTAGTGAAAGCACTTGATAATCAAATAATTGTTTATATGATTATTGGTATAACAGCGGTTGTACTCTTTATTGCCATGGCCATAATCATTTTGTTGTGTAAAAAGAAACCTCAATCATCGCCCGAGCACACCAAAAAGAGTTATCAAAAAAATAATTCAGGTGTACCGAAACCACCTGATTTATGGATTCATCACGAGCAAATGGAATTAAAAAATATTGAGAAAGCAGCACATAGTAATCATACACCTGGTAAGTGAATTATTGAACTTTAATTTCATTTCAATAAGAATAGTAACTTTTCGAATACCTTACGATCTCAAATTATTTTTTGACGGTTTCGGTGTGGTTTGGATAATGAAAAGAAATGTTTTTTCCTTCAAACAAAATCCAAATTTCGCTTTTAGTATTGAAACCTCATTTGAGTTTCAAGTTTGTAAAACTTAAAACTTAATTAAAATGAAGTTTTAAACATCACGTAAATTATAGATGATTTGGAGGTCAAAATCAGTTTAGCTTTATTATCCTATGGTATATTTTAAATATATTTTTTATAATGTAGCATATCAAAGTAGTAATGTAGAAATAAAAGCATGATTGCATTGTATATTCATACCCCATTTATTTAGAATAGAAAAATAAAATTTTCTACCAAATTATTAATTTTGAAAACATTTTTGTTTGGAACATTTCCGCCACACATCAATTCACCTGAGTTTCAAAACTATGCTGATACAGATATTATTCATTATTATAAATTTATTTTTTTTAAACTCAAAAATAAACATTTAAATTGCATGAACTCAAAACATATAATTTAAAATTAAAACATTATTATGTTTCTGTAAATTAATCTTTACATATCTTACCAAAAATCCTGCATGATACACATATGTAAGCCTAATTTTAATCATGTCGCATGCTCTCTCAAAACATCAATCTTTTCAAAAATATGTGGTATACTTTGCAGGATGCAGTGACGGTGCATCTAGTAGTGGTGCAATGACACTGCCACGGTCTGCACTTCATGAGTATGACACTGAATCGAATGGACTTAATATAACAAGTTCTTTGGACAAACGTTCTTATGTACCGGGTTACATGAGTGAGTTCATCACTAGTCAAAAATTCCAGTATTTGGCGAATTTTAGCAAATATATTTTTTTTTTGTTATAGCTACATCGATGAATTCTACTATGGAAAGACCACAGTATCCTAGAACTCAATATAATATCCCAAATAGATCACATATGACAGTAGACACAACGCTCTCACAACAAAGTTTATCACAACCACAAAATAATAGTTTAGCACAAACGCCAGAACATCCTTATGGCTATGAGCAAATGCCAACAAATTACAAGTAAGTGAAATTCAAATTACGATTATATAAATGTAGTATAGTGTAGAAGTATTCACACACAGTGCATGCTAATAATTTGCATAATTTTTTTATATAATTTTAGTAATGCAAACGTGTCATCACCGTATGTACCATCCGGGATGACTATGGAAGGAAATACAAATTCAGCAAAGCGTGGCCAATCACATCCTTTAAAAAGTTTTAGCGTTCCAGGACCACCTCCTCTGAATGCATCAACACCAAATTCAAATAAACATGGTAAATTTATATTAAAAATGAATTATTTTTTAACAACATTTTCTTATTAAAAAAATTCTTTCAGTCCCAGTAATTCGTCCACAAAATGCCTCACCATATAAAAAACCCATTTATAATACGCAAACAACACCAACAAACCGATTACAAAACGGTCAAATGGTTGCACATTCAAATGATGAAATACAAAGGTTAAAACCATCAACGTCTACGGAAGAATTAAATCAAGAAATGGCTAATTTAGAAGGTTTAATGAAAGATTTAAGTGCAATAACAGCGAATGAGTTTGAATGTTAACCAATTTATTTTCTTAGGAATATAATATATTAAATTTTTATGTAATTTTTAAGAGCAGCTGTTATAACGAAATGAAAAGATATATTTTTTTTTATCTTATGTTTGCAAAAAGAAAATATTTGATTAACCACACTACACTTTTTTATTGATCTTGCTCTTAAAAACATTTGAAAAATATTTTTTGACGATTCCAATACGAAATCAAATGTAGAAAAATCGGGTGAAAAAAAAAGAACTGTGATAAAAAAAAATTGTCAAGAATGACAATCTATTTTAAGTATCTTAAAAACTCAAACGTAGTTTTTACAAGATCTTTAGTTATTCAACTTAATCACACTTCAGAATCATAAGCTGTAAAATGTAGAAAAAATGATTACAAAAAATGTGAGAAAATATATTTTTTTGTTCTTAAATAAAATCTTATTTCATATATATTTCCTACGAATCAAGTTTCTTTAATTTTTTCTATCTCATCAAGAAAAAACAAAGACATCTTTAAACAAATTAAAGATTTCTTAATAGAATTTTTTAAATCTTAAAAGAAAGAATAACACAGATGAACATTGAAATTATTAAAATGGAACTTTTTTTTTCACTTGAATTTGTCACTTTGACCTCAATACAGTTGGGATTGTATTGTCGGTAAATGTTCGAATGAATTTTTTCAAGTTATTACCATTATTTGTTAAAATAAAGTCTTTCTTAAAGAATATCGAATGATTCTGCCATTTTCTACTGAACCTAAAATTTAATTATATTTTTCATAATGTTAACAAAGAAAAAAAAACCTAACATTAATGTAAAAAACTTTAATATATAAAACTTATACATAAGCTAAGGTTTAATTTAATATAATAAGTAATAAAATTTTGAAAGTTATGTAAAAAATAAATAAAAAAAAATTCGTAATTTTGAAACCGAAATTCAATTTCATAAAATCAATAAATTTTTGATTGAAAAATTATAAATTCCATAATTCTCAATGTAATTCTCAAAAATCATTTTTCGTTTTAGCATCAATATGTTGGAAGCTTCTCTATCTTCAAAAAAAATTATTATTATTCTTATTAATAACATTACACTATTACCAATAAATTGTTAAAAAAAAAAATTCCTGATTTGATCTCCAGAAAGAACTGCAATATTTTTTTATAAAATTCTATTAAAAACAATATTTTAAATGGAAAAATTTAAAACAAATTCTACATGAGTGTATAGAATAATTCGAAAAAAAACTTTTTATTTATTTTAACGTCGAAGTATCGTTAAAATTTTATAAATCAGTTTTTTATAACATAAAATTTTATTTTTAAAAAAATTTTAATGACAAAATATTTTTGTATTTTGTGAGTAGCGAAAAAAAATATTAAAGAATTTCAAAAAACATAGAATGAATTTTTCAGCTATCCATAAATTTAATTTAAATATTTTAATTCAATTTATTAATTTGAATAATTCAAATTTAAATTATCTTTAAAATCCCCGAGAATTGTGTATTGAAAATTTTGGAATAATTTAAGTTACCAAGGGAACACAATTTCGTGAATGTTTTAAAATGTAAATAGTTATAATAAATTATTATTTTTTAAAATGAATGGTTAAAAAAATAAAGTCTTAAGTTGACACTAACATTACTTAATGTAATTTAATAAGTATACTAAAATACAAAATTTTTATTTTTACTTATAGGAAAAAAAAATACAATTATTAATTAAACTACAAAACATGTAAAAGACAAAAATTTAATTTTATCCCGCAGAAATTTTTTATAAAAATTTTATATTTATGATGTTCAATATGATTGTGAATGTGAGCACTCATTTTTCACGTTTTTTTCAATGAAAATATAAACATATATATTGCTTTCATTTTTAATTTAATAAATAAAAGTTAAATAAGAAAAAAAAAAATTCTATACCTATATTTTTTTGTAACTTTTATTTTATACTTTAATTAATTAATAGAAATCTTCATTAACATTTTCATATAGTTTTTTTTTATCAACCTACAGAATTTTGCGCTTTTAAAAAATGGCAGATGGAAAATAGCATCATCTGTATTTTAACGTGGAAATCAGAATTATCAAATCACATAAGTTGTGCCATTGTCAACCGATATTTATTGTGATACACAAAACATACAATTTTGGAATCACTGCTTTTCTCACTAACACCAAAATTGCTTGAATATTCAATGTCATACACATAATGTACCTTTTCATATTTATGGAAATATCTACCAATTAATAATAATTAACAGATTATTTTTAGAATTCTTAAATTTATTGCTATAATTATTGCTGATAATTATTGTAAAACTTTTTTAACTGATCTTTTTTATTCCAAATCGCCGAACTTCATTGTGTTTTACAATTATATAATTTTTGTTAACTGACTTTAATTCCCTGTACAAGAACATCTAAGCAAGTTCAATGCTATGTCCATCAGCCAAGAATAACAATTTCGTACTAATTTTATTAATAGAAAAAAAAATCTTATTATTTTTAAGAAACTTTGATAATAACAAAAACAAACAGTAGTCTAATAATATATTCTGATAAAAGTTCGGATATTTTATAAATTAATTAACTGTTATTGTGCCATTCTCGTTCATTTAGTAATATTTTTATTTAAAATACAAACATAATTAACAAACATATATTTATTATTAGAAAATAACGAATTCAAAAAAAAAAAGACTAAATTATCAAATTGAATCGATTTATAAAATTAATTTTAATAATTATTTTTAAACGCTATATTAAGTGACTAAGCCATGTACAGATTTTTTTTATTCCGTAATTAAATTACTTAAACTTAAGATTAACAAAAAAAAAATCGAACTTTAAGAAATTATTTTTTATTAAATTCCTAAAATATTTTCACTTTAGATAGACATTTAAGATTTAAGATAAAGCTTATGCGAAAATAAAAAAATTAAATATGAACATTTTTAGTTTTATTAAATTCTATCGGATATCAGCCCCTATCAATATATTTTTTGAAAAGTTGTCAACAGCTTTGAAACTCATATTACAACACCAAGAGTTTCAAATTTATTGTTAAACTAATTCGAAATTATTTTCTCAATTTTCATCGTTAACCCTGTGACATATTCTAAAAGTCGTCTGTCATCTTTTGAACAATGAGCATAGAACTTCAAAATAATGTGAGAAAATTATTTGTTAAAATAGTTTTTATTGGTTTTTTAGAGCAGAAATGCATACTTAATATTTTAACATTAACATGTTTCTTAATGTACCAAATCTACAATTTATTCTTTTTGAAAAAAGTATAAAAATTACAACTTAAATTACAAATGTATTTCGTAATGAAAAAAAATTATTTTAAAAAAATCTTCTTAATTTCCTTTCAAAATATAAAAAATTATTAAAATAATTTTTATATAATGAATTCAAAATGCAAAAACATCACCACCATTGGCAAAAAACTTTAATTGGCTTCAATTTCAGATTCAACTGAATATACTTCCATTATACTTTCAATTAATTCCGAATGTTTATCTTTTGTTAAATCTTGGGCAAAAACATGATACCAAATTGATTCATCATCATTTTCATCTGTTGAAGGTACTTGAACACCATAAGTTTGAAGGGCAATTGATAAGCAAGCAAGGGCAATATGTTGTGGTTTGTATTTTAAAATATCTGAACTATGATGAAAATCCTGACAGAAAAATATAAAAGCAATTAGATTAAACTGTCAACTAATATCTAAATTAATTTTACAATACTAAATACAATAGAATACAATCTAATGTTGAGAGAAGAAATTTTAAATTTATCTAACTTCAAAGGTGGCATTTTTTTAATACTATTACATCAATGTTTTTATTCAAATATTTTGGGTATAAAAACCAAATTTTTGAACCCACCTGTAAAAAAGATGCTGCAGATTTAGCTATTGGTAATGAATTCCAAATAGTTGGTCCTAGCCAGTCTTTCAATGATTTCATATAATGGAGCAAATATTTATGTGGCAAAGTTGCATTTGAACTCAGTTCAAACTTTAACATTCTGGTTATCAATAATTCAGCCTGTACAATAGCGTCTCGCATTGACCAATACTCTTCACTCAATTCCAATGGTGAAGAATTTCGATTTAAAGTAGAATGAGCTACATTAATAACGTCGCGAAGTTTAACTGGGTCATCTTTAATTTTTCCAGCCAAATACAAACAGCTAGAAGCAATTAGCTAAAAAAAAAAATTGTTTTAGTTTTCATTCATTTTTGAAAATTATTCTATAAAAACTTACAAATTCGTCATAACTTGTGGAGTCAATTTCTTTATAAAATCTGTGGAAAATAATTGCAGCAGTTGCTGATGTTAATGGTTTCATTCTTAATTTTATGGAACATTCAAATAAAAATCTTGGAACTATTCCTTTGCAAGTTTTCTTCCTGAAAATTATTGAAAATTATTTTGTGAGAACTTCAAGTGGCAATTTTTTATTATTAGAAGCATACAAAATTAGCATGATTGCAAGTAAAAAATTAAGAAATAGTGTATTTTTTTGGCCAAAGCTTGCTGCGTTCATTTAAGTTGTAGTCAATCGATTTTCAATGATTGTGTTTGGCACGGATGTTCGTCCAGTAAAATGTACAATTAATTTTTCATTTTCATCTATTTTTGTTGGTTTTCCAATGGACGAATTTAAATGGAAATTTAATGGGCGAATTTCTTAATTCCGGATTTAGTATCTTGCAGCCAAACTTGCACCTATTATAAAAGCGATGATGCTTATTTGTACGATAATTGTATATTTAAACAAACAGCAAATTAAATAAATATTCATTTTAATTTTCTAAGTGAAAAAGTAAGTAGGTATACTAGGAAAAATTAAGTAAAGAAAATTATATTTTTTGCTTTCGATAGTATATCTGGAAGTTCTTTCTTTCGTGGTAAAAGAATGAATTCATTGTAAAAATGTAAAGGAAAGCTTCCATAGTGAAAAAAGGCCTTAATAGTTAATAATAACCACAAATTTTATAATATTCATTTACAATATTTACAATATTATCATGGTAGGTAGGGTTATAATCAGTAGTTTCAAAATCCTCAAATACAAAAATTTTTATTTAAAAAATCCTTAAATACAAGATGTTTAAGGACAAAAAATACTTAATTACAAAATATTTAATACGTTTGGCGATACTACAGTTTCCTTGAACCAGTCAGAATGGGCTGAAACTTGGAGGGGGTAGAAGCGGTGCCCAAACTCCCAAAACTGAAATCAGAGATAGGGCCCCCATACATTTTGTATGAGCAATTTTTTTTTTTTTTGCCCAATTGGCCCTATCCTTAAATACAAAAATCTTTATTTAAAAAATCTTTAAATACAAAATATTTAAGGACAAAAAATCCATAATTACAAAATCTTTATAATATGTTTAAAGATTTTGTAATTAAGGAATTTGTAATTAAGAATTTTGTAAATAAGGCATAAAAAAAAAGTAAGGATTTTGATACCTACCTACCTACCTACCGACCTAAAGATTTTGATAATAAAGGTATCGTCATAAAGCCCACCAGTCCATCCACTCAAAAACAATTTATTTATCTCAAAAATTATAACTTTTAGAAATTTTTTTGATACAATAATAATATTGGCACTAGGTAGATACCTATAGATGTAGGTTTAGATAATAACACATCAAATAAAGTTAAATATTAACGACACATTTTTAATAGAATAAACAAAATTATTTATTCATTAATTTTTGTTGAATTAATTATTAATGACACAAAAATATTTATAAAAATTTTTAATTTTCTTTTCTAAAAAAAAGAAATTTTTTTTCACCTGTAGTCCGTATGAATTTGAGTGCTGCGTTGTTGAACCGACATGACGTCTACAATATTTTTCATTTTTCCTTAATCTCTTGAAAGTGTTAAGTTAGTTTAGTTATTTTGTGAATTAAATTTTGCCTTCACCTTCACCTAAAAGAAAATATTATAAAAAAAATTAAATTACTTTTTTTTTGTTTCACAATGAAGGTTTCTTTTTTATTTAATTTTTTTTTTTTTAAAACACGCTTTGAATTTGAATGGCGTAAGAAATTAACCCACCTTTCGTTCGGAAAAAAATAAATTGCTTAAAAAAAAATCAAACAAAAAACTCTCAAACTTTCACTTTTTATTTGCCCGAGTTTTTTTTTAAGAAAAAAAGGCAAATTGCTTTTTTTAAATTTTTGCTTTTATTAAATTTTAAATTTTAATTTACTTAAAAATATATGAAAATTAGTTTCAGTTCAATTCAAGATTTTCACAGTATATTTTTATTAAAATTTTAAAATTTATTTTAGTTTGAAAATTTAATTCGGCATTTTTGTGTTCGCGGCGGCTTTAACGTACGCAATGAAAAAAAGATAAAAGGAGGAAAAAACTAAATGCAAAACAAAAACAAAATAACAAAAATAAAAAAAATTTGACAGTTAAAATTGTTTTGTGAATGTGTGCGCAACCAAAAAATGAGAAAATTTAGCAGCTATGAAGTTTTCAACAATCAGCTGTATTATGCGGCTAGCTTACTACATTTTCGAAATAAACAAAAATTTCGAACATAAAAAATTTGATTTGATTTTTAAATGAAAACAATAAAATAATAATAAACTGATTGTTTTTTTCTCCATTTTTATACAAAAAAAAAAAATATCTAAAAATAAACTGAAAAAATATTTGAAATTGGAAATAAATAAAAAATTACAAGCAATCATTTTCTGACAAGGCAAAATGGCAATAGCGGCAATATTAATTAATAACAGATATGAAAATTCCTTTTATAAGGCAGATTCCAGAATCCAGGTACCTACCTATCTTATACACCTTGTTCGCATCTAACAATATTTCCGGAAAAACAAAATGGCAATTTCCACTTCTAAAAGTGCTTTTCATACTTGATAAGTGGACGCCGCAAATCCCACTGACCAACCACCAGACCGCCCGCCCGCCGCCCCCCACCCCCCTCTCGTTCTGGGATGACCCCTATACTCTACAAAAAAAATGGGCTAACTCGAGCAAAAAAAAAGATTTTCCATACAAAATGTATGAAAACTTTGGGGGGCCCTATCTCCGAAACGGGGCCCGAGCCCCAAGAACTGATTTCAGTTTTGGGGGTTTTGGCACCGCCTCTACCCCCCCACCAAGTTTCAGCCCATTCTGAGTGGTTCACGTCATCTGCACTTTAGCCGAAAGAATTTGACAGTTCCGGAAAAAAAAGATAGAAGGTGAGAACAAGGTATTATCCGTATCTACAAAAATATCTATAATTTAAACCAATATAGTACCTAACCTACCTAGACCTACCTAGTTGTGCATATAACATACTCGTACATACTCGAACATACTCGTACCAATGGATGCAGGAGACTTAAGCAACTAAAATATGTACATTTAATGTATTAGAGTAGCTTAGAAGAAGACATATTGAAAAAATATGTGCAAAAGTTTGTTGTATTATGGGAAATTCACTTTCTTCTAGAGCTTTTGAGTCTATATACCCATTACTAATTTACAAACAAAAATACCTTCTTACCTATTGTAAGTATTTATTAGTAAATAAGATATTTTAACTTATAATTATTTCTTCTTTTTTTTTCAAATTCTAACTAAGAATTATTGCGCAAAATCTAAAACCATAACCATATTTTAATGAAAAAATATGCATAAACATTGAATACTACATTCCTGTCGTAATTTCGAATAGTATTGATTTTATTTTTTATTCTTATTTTGTTAAGAAAACTTTAATTCGGATAGGAAATAATTTTTTTTTTTTTGGTTTATTTAACACAAAATATAAATTTAAGTGATACCTATGTATTAATTTTAATTATTATTTGAAAAAATTAAATGTAATTAAATGAACGAATAAAATTCTTACGGTGGATTATAACAAAAAACGTTAAAATAAAAGTTCTGTCACTACTTAAGTGATTTGATGAAATTTTTATAATTTTTTTTTTATGATAAGGATAATGATTTTCCACAATGCATTACGTAAGTTTCAAGCGATGTTAATTTTGAAGAAATGAAATTATTGCTGTTGGTTGATAAATATCGCTTTTTATCAAAAACTTGTCAATTCGATAATGTGTATTTGACATTACGATTCGAATGCTTATTCACCTGACCTACATTATATGATAATCTATTAGTATTGTTAGCTTTGATTAAGAATTAGTTTCAGATTTGCAACTTGTAAACATTATATTTTCCTTTTTTTTTTGGAATATTTTGAAATATTGTATTTTTATTTGGAACAAACTTAAAATACAGTTAATATATTTTACATTTGCGCTATAAAAATATATGCCTATACAAATTTTTTAAAATGTATAAAGTTGAATGAAAATTCTTATTTTTTCTCATAATTTTTTTTTAATTCGTCAAATATAAATAAGGAAAAATATGAAATTCATCTACTTCAAATTATGGACTATTTTGACAGTTGATTCAATTATGGACTATTCAAAGTGAATTAAAGACATTAAAATAATCATTGCCAATAATATTGTCTAAAACTATGTGAATATTTAGGATGCATGTCAGTTGTACAATTACCAGTTGTACAATTTTTTTGTACCAGTTGTACAATCCAAAATACCACTTGTACAATTTAAAATTTAATTGTACATCTGGTTTTTTTGGATTGTACAAGTGGTAAAAAGATTCCACTTGTACAATTGACCACTTGTACAGAGAAGAACCATTTGTACAGACTAGTGCCAGTTGTACAATCCAGTTGTACATTTTAGACCAGTTGTACAATCTCGATTTTTTCGAATTAACCACTTGTACAATTTTTGACCAGTTGTACAATCTTTTTTTTTTTTGTAATTTACCACTTGTACAATTTTTGACCACTTGTACAATCTATATTTTATAGAATTAACGGCTACATGACATAACCGCGAATGTCATAATTAAACCGCGAATGTCATAAACAAAAATCCTCGCGGCCTTATTTTATTTTTAAAAGTGAAATAAGACCGTGACCAAAAAAAAAGTTTATCGGAGGTCTAATTTCATTTTTATAAATGAAATAAGGCCGCGTAATCTTGTAAGGTGAGCACAAAGGGCAGGGGGCAGCAGGGCGGCGGGCGGGCGGTTGGTCAGTGGGATTTGCGGCTGGCGCCGCAAATCCCACTGACCAACCGCCCGCCCGCCGCCCTGCCCTTTGTGCTCACCTCACAAGATCGGAGGTCTAATTTCATTTTTATAAATGAAATAAGACCGCGTAATTTTGTGAGATGAACAAACAGGGCAGAGGGCAGCGGGCCTTGCTGTCCCGTGCCCTGTGTGCTCACCTCACAAGATCGGAGGTCTAATTTCATTTTTATAAATGAAATAAGGCCGTGTAATCTTGTGTGGAAAACACACAGGGCAGGGGCCAGCAGGGCGGCGAGCGGACAGTTAGTCAGTGGGATTTACGGCTGGCGCCGCAAATCCCACTGATCAACCGCCCGCCCTCCGCCTGCTGCCCTGTGTGCTCACCTCACAAGATTTTTTATTGAAGTCTTATTTCATTTTGAAACATGAAATTACTACGCGGCCTTATTTCATTTATAAAAATGGAATTAGCCCTCCGAAATTTTTTTTTTTTTTCAAAGTGAAATAAGGTCGCTAGGACTTTTTTTGCGGCGAAGCGAATGGGATGCGGTAGCGGCACCCATTATGCACAACAGCTTTTCCATACATTTTGCTTATTTTTTCACGGTTATAACTTTAACATAGAGATTGTACAACTGGTCAAAAATTGTACAAGTGGTTAATTTTATAAAAATAAATATTGAACACCTGGTCCAGCATTGTACAAGTGGTTAATTTGAGAAAAAAAGGATTGTACAACTGGTCTAAAATGTACAAGTGGTGAAAACTGAATTGTACAAGTGGTACAATTGGATAAATCGATTGTACAACTGGTAAATTGTACAACTGGTCAATTGTGCAACTGGATTATTTTTTACCAGTTGTACAGAGAAAAAATACCAGTTGTACAATTTTTTTCTCCATACAAATTGAAAAATTGTACAACTGGTAATTGTACAAGTGGCACTCACCCAATATTTAAGCTTTTATTTACGACTTCAAAATATATGTCTGTGCATAAGTATTTTATTCCTATAATTTTCAATTATGGATTTCAGTATTTTTTAAATTTAAATAATCAAAACAATAACGTCAGGTGTCTTGTGATGAACTTTACTTTTAAACTTTTTTTTTTAATTCCCATTAAAATATTTCTAAAATAACATTCTTACGTTTCATAAAAATGCATTAAGATTTTAAAGGAAATTCCTGTACCCAGTGTAGCCATAAACAAAATAGGTAATTAAACATAAAATAATAATGAACAACTAATAAAAGTATATAAAAAAAAAGAAAATACACTCTTTAAACACATCATAAAAATCCATCATATAAGATGAGAAAATTTTAAAAATAAAAAAAACCTGAATAATTTTTTATTTTTATTTTTTAAATATCTACACTATATATTTATCTCTAGTTATACATATTTAAAAAAAAAAAATTTACACACTCTCCACTATAATGCCATTAAAATTATGTTTTTTTCTAATCCCACACATTCATCAATTTTATTTGATTTATATTTAGACCAAGAGCTAGTTTTATTATTTTATTCACTAACTAGATACTTATCTAACATGCATTCTACATAATTGTAATTTGTATCTTTTACTTTAAATATTATACAAAAAAAAAATGCCTTAAATCAAAGCTTGTTTGTTGTATATTGTTATTAAAGAAGAAAACATTAAAGCATTAAACAATTATTTTAATAGCTTTAACTTCTTCGGGCAAGGAGTTAAAATCAATTATATCAAAAAAATATATTTCAGTTAGCCGACACACATTGTGCTCTGTCATAAAACTCTGTCTGGTTGGATGGTGGTGAAATATGGATTTGACTGAGAAATACACTTGTTGAGTTGTTGTACAAAATGAAACTGTCGAGTGAAAGACGGTGTTTGTAAATTAAAACCATTTATTTTAAAGAACTTTGATCTAATGCATGAAATATCGTACCATCACATATACATGATGGAATGAACTTACAAAAATCTTCAATGAATAGGTACATCAAAAATAAATTTTTAATTATACTGTCTGGATACGAAAGACTTTTTTGCTTTAATTTTCAATTCAACGAAAACGTGACGAAAACTTAACTCTATTGAAATCCATGAAAACATAATATAAAAAAAAATATATTAAATAGAACTATGTTAAATATTTCATTCATGCGTTTATTACTGAAAATTTTATATATTTTAAATTGCTATCTAATTTTGGCGGACTCCGTTTTTAATTTTTTTAATTTTACTTTTCCTTTCTTTTAATTTGTTTTTTAATATAATATAATATTTATGTATATTTATATTGCACATAAACATTTTTCTTTTATACCGTTCGTTATTCTAATAAGAAAATCATTGACCATGTCGTTAATTTTTCATTTAACTGTAAGCTATCGAAGACAACGAATCTTGTACAAGAAAACCTAAAATAAAAAAAATAAAATTATATAAATAATTTTTATAACGAAATAAAAGTGTGTATAGATTTTATATTTTATTAAAGAATAATCTTATACATAAATAAAAATAGTTCTAATTTTATATTTTTTTTTTTAATAATTTCTTATTTTGTAATTTTTTTTTTACTCATAATTATGATCGTCGCCAAAAATATATTCTCTATATTAAAAGAAAAGTGTTCTCATTTTGCGAAAATTTTTAAACTTTTTTTGGTACGAAAATTATACAAAAAATGCGCAAATCGAATTTAACGTTTAGCTTGACCAGTTCGAATATTTAAAAAAAAAAGAAGAAATTTCAAATAAATCAAAAAAAAAAAATTAAGAATTTTTTTTTGAAAAACATTTTTTTTTCGAACTTTTAAGTGTCTTAAGCTCAAATAGTTAAATAAAAAAGTATATTCGATAAGCCAAATAATAAGAGTTAAAAAAGTTAAAAATTTTACCGCCAATCACAATTTTCACCATTATATAAGAAAATCATTCGAATTATGGAAAAATTTTAAATATACCTATCTAAGTATGAAAATGTGAAAAAACTTAATCGGTTAAAAAACAAAATAAAAAACAAAATAAAACTAATAAACAAAATTTCTAAATTATAAAGAAACAAAATTTTTTTTTTTTAATTTTGGAAAATTTATTACTTTTTCCTAAAATAATATGTGTTGTTACATAAATTATTTTCAGTAGAAAGGAAATAAAAAATAAAAATTTATACATGAATAAAAAAAAAATTATTAAAAATAAAATACATACACTATGTGTATATGCACTGTATATTATGTATAAATTAAGTCTAAAAATAAATAATCGCACAGCAAATTTTTGGGATTTATATTTTTTATTTTTTTGTTCCAATTGTCAGAAAAAAACGTTTAGTCCAATAACAATAATAATTAACTTTTAATAATTTTACATTAAGTTTATATATATATATATAATAAATAAATAAGTAGTAGTAGTAGAAAATAAGTATTTTTTGTGAAAGGTCCCTTTTTGGTAACATTGCGGGTATAAAAATAAATTGAATTTGCAAAAATTTTTAATTTGAGATTGAAATAAAATCAAAATAAATTTTTCATAATTATTAATTATATCCTTTTCTTTTAACTATTTTAGACAATTTCTTAACTTACGAAGTCTATGAAAATAATTTGAAAAAAAAAAAATTCCACCGACTATCAGATTATTGTTGATATTATATTCGGCAAAATTATATGAATTACCTGTGCAAATTACATTAGAAATTATAATATGATCATAAATAATATGAAGCCATGTTAGTGGTGTAGAAAATTCAAGAATAATTTTATTTATATTATTATAGTATTATTACATATCATATTTGATTGATGAATTAAACTATTTTATTTGTGATTTTGTTACTTTGACGAATTCTATGAATGTGTAATTTAGTAATAATAAATTGATAACAATATAGCCTATTTATGAATCAAATAAAATCTTTAAAATTAAAAAATATATAATTATACATATAATTTTAAATTTTAAATTAAAAAAGACTTTGCTTGCAATCAAAAAAATATGAATTTCAAATTATTTCAATAAAAACAAATTCATTTTCTTCATGTACAAAATACACAGCTAGTTAGGCTACATCATTTTGTCACACCGGCAAACTTTATTTCTAAAAATATAACTTTTACGAGAAAAAATATAGAAAAAAATATTATTATGTGTGTTTATAAGAAAAAATAAATAAATGTCAATGTCTTTTTTTATAAAAGAATAATAATAAAAATTTATTAAAATGAAATTATAAAAAAAAATACCTCTCACACAACTACTAGATATATTAAATTAAATTTAATATGAACAGGTTCATTTTGTTTTTCAATCCAAAAAAAGCTTATATACTTATTTCATTTTTGCACCAGTCTAGACATCCATCTACATAATTTGCCCGTGATCCACAAAGTCAACAGGATACTTTTAATATGCGTTTTGTAATTTATTTAGACTTTTTAGAAGAAAATACATAAATAATAATAAAATAGAAAAGATCTCAGAGAGAAGAGATAACAAAAATTAAACAAAAAGGAATCAGAAAAGATGTTAAAGCATAAACATAACGTAAACAAATTTTATAAAATATTGTCGCAAAAAATATTTTCTAAAATCTAAAACTTTTCAAACAATTTCTTTAAAAGAAAACTTTTCATATTTCTAAAACGGCAAAATGTTAAATGAATAAGCCCAGACATAAAATAAGAATTTATATTATTCGACTGTTATCAAATATGGAAAACATGATCAAATTCGTTACTATTTATTACTTACTATGTTTTTCTATATCTTAAAATAAAATTTCGTTATTATGTATATTTATTTATATTTTTTTTCTGTATTTCAGATTGATTGGTTTTTATATTAAAAATCAGAATTTTTACCTAACCTAAAACTAATCCGAAATATTAAAACAAATTTATATAATAAATCAATGTATTCAAAACACTAATTTCAATAAATTAAAATTGAGTAAACAAAACCATAATACTAAACCGTAACCAAGATGAAAACATTACATGGCAATCCTTCGTCAAGTTATTCAAATAATGATGAAGGTTTGGGACCAAAAAAGACATTATTTGTAATTGCAACTGTTATTGGCTGTATAGCTATATTATGGCCAAAAGTATTTTATCCAATGATGTTTGGTTCCACTCCACCGAAGCCTAACACATATGACAAAGGCTTCAGACCAGGAGGAACAGGTATTATTGAAAATTTTATTTAAATTTTTTTTTACAAAAAAAAAAGTATTTAAAAAAATTAATATTTTTAGAAAAATTTAATTTAAAAATAAATTTTAAAGATGATTTTTTAAGAAGTAACAATATGAAAGCAAAAGCATGTTTCAAAAAAATTCAAGCCTACGAACTTTAATTTTGATATAATTTGTTTTTTTTTTTGCACTATTTCATAAAAATATTTTTTTTAAAAGGGAAATGCTGTGAAGTTATATTAGATAAGGAAACATTTTTGAATGCAACTGCAGCCATTTACGGGCCGGAATTATTTCGAAAAGGGATTAATTTATTAATTGAAGAAAAAAGTAGGTCTAAAGTTTGCCGAGCAAAAATATTTACAAACATCGATGTCATTTAAAAGTTTAATTAACTTCATAAATGTTTAACAAACCGGTTTTTATCATAAGAATAACAGAGTTTTTATTTTAACTTTCTTTGGCTTCATTTTAAAACATTGCGATAACAATTAAAAAATTTTAAAATCATTACATTAAATCATTATTAAATGTTACGTCTGAATAGATAAAATAAATTAAAATTCGATGCTATTTTATTTCCAATACCGTCACACCTACTTTAGGTTATATAAAATTACTAAGGTTAATATGAAGTTGGGAATATAAAAAGTTTATAGGAAAGTCTTTTCTACTTAAAAAAAAAAACAGACAGATTATAAAAAAAAAGAAAAATTAAGATTTACTCCTGACAAAGTGAACAATGGTATTAAATCTTTTAAGCATAATAATGCATCCATCTTTTAATCTCGATGGCGAAATGTGAAATTCAACTATTCGGACGTAATGTAATCAAAACTTTTTCTTACATTATGCAATCAAAAAAAACTTTTCATTTTCTATTTAATCATTATAATTTAATCTTATACGCTTCCAGTGTTACCAAATTAACAAAAAAGAAAATTGCGTGCAATCACGTTCATTTTTATTAAAAACAAAATAATTAATACAAAATTAATTAAAAATCATTTAATTTCACTTTATAAGTTTAGTTTTTATTACAATTTATTATCATTATTACATTAATCATTAATAAATTAATCATTATCAAATAAATTTTTCATTAATTGGAAAATATTTATTTATTTGCCGCTGAATTAGGTTTGCGACAGGAAAGACCACCACATTTACGACCAGAAGGTGTTCATCCCGCTATGCGAGAAAGGGGAAGAGCTATACCTAATACTCAAACAGGTAAGAAAGTTCTAAAGTTATTATAGTTACAGATGAAATGATATTACACGCTTTCCACATTCTCTGTGGTTGTAATATGTTATCATAAAATGATTTAAATACATTCAATATTTAATAATTTTTGATCAGACTTTGAAAATATAATTCGAGGCCTTAGATTTGCCCATGAAGAAAAACATAAGCTTTTCTTACTTTTAATTAATTATCTTAAATTCACTTTAATTTATTATTTTGAAATTAATTTCTACATGTATACATTTTTAGTGCCAATTGTGGATAGACCAAGATCGGCTGCTAATCCACCACCAAGAATTATTGATGGAAGGGTAAGTTTTTTTGCTAAAAAAACCTTAAAAATATCTCAGCTTTTTTGTAACGTTTTCTACAATTCATAACTAATCTCCTTGAATATTTTATAGTTCACGAAATTTTTAAAATATCACCTAATCAACAAGGAAAATAATGCAGAATTCCTTAATATCCTTATGAAAGAACATTTTTTATCTTAATTTTTGTCTGTCAATTTGGCAAACCATAATCGTCAAATAGAGAAACCTTCACTTTTTGTTAAATTTATTAAAAATTCTCACAGCAGTGTATATAAAATTTAGGAATAATTGATAATTGAAATTTTGATGAACAATGAGTGTGCATTTATCTTTTTATTCATGAATTTATATTTAAAAAATAGTTAAATAAATATAAAAACTACAATTACTATGAATAGTTTTTCTTTAAAGAAAACTTCAAAAATTAAAATTTGGAAAGTAAACTTAATTTTTCCTTTACAAACCATGATTTTTTAAAACTTTTGTAATGCATATGCATATATTATTCCTATGTATAATAAATAATTTTTCCTTGCTATAATTAAAATTTTCCATTTATAAAATTTATTTTTATTGCATAAAATTTTAATAATAATAAAAAATTGTTTTAATTATATGAACATAAAACTTTGATCTGTTTATTTATTTTAATTTTATTGAAATAAAAATTATGTTTATCATTTTCTGCTAATTTTTGAATTAATAAAGATACAGAATTTTATATCTAAAGAAAAAGAAAAGTTAAATTTTTTTAATATTTGTACAAAACCCACGTTTTTTTCATTGCAATATTGTAAGATTTATTTTCAGCACGGTATTCTGACAAAAAGCTTCAATATTTTAACCTTATAAGCAACAATGATTTTAGTTGAATTCCACTCTTTTAATTTTCAACGTTATTATATACTTTTTTCAATCTCTAAAACATGTTACAATTAATAATGTTAAAAAATGGGGGATCAGATAGCATTTAAAGAATATCTGGAATGCATTTGAAGAATATCTCGATTCTGCGAATTACTATAGTTTTCATTACGGTTTCGATATAGGACAGAACTGTTTTGATATATAATATGTTTAAATATTAAGGAATGGTTTTGTTTACCAAATTTCTTCACATTTTATAAAAATTAAAAAAATTATTTCATTTTAATTTATTTTTACAGCCTGGACCGATTCCAGGAATGCGTCCACCAATGGGTGCTGGTTCAGTTCATCAACCACAACCAAAAGGAAATAGTATGGGTTTCATAATGCCATTATACACTGTTGGAATTGTTGCTTTCTTTCTTTACACAATAATGAAGGTGAGCTCTTATTATTCATAAATTATTTTTTTTTATATACAAATAAAAATTTAAATATCTATTTTATATTACGTATGATATGTTTTTTAGCTAATTTTCAAGAAGCAAGTGCCTAATGCACCATACGGTCCAGTTTCGGCAGAATCAACATTTAAAAAAGAAGTTTTTGGAAAAAATGACGGAAAAAGTGGAAACAGAGCTCCTCCACCAACACTGGGTAGGTTTCTCTTTAATTTTAGAGTTAAGAAAAACAAAATATCGAAATTATGATATAACCAACAATTAAAATATAAATCTATTTTTGATACATCCTTTACCTTTTATCAGGGTGGAAGGATCATCAGACAAGTAAGAACGTCTTTTGTATTTCACAGAAAACTCATTATAATTCCTTTTTTTTTGTGTGAAATTAAAGAAAAGAAATTATTATTGTGAAAACATTTCTATTTAAAAGAGAAATCCTTTTCTTTCTTTTTCCAGAAAAACTTTCACTATTTATGTAGTGAACAATTTCCAATGTGACAATTTTTTTTATAAAATAACTTCTTTTCTTTAAGAAAACAATTTTGTGCTATGTATTAATTTCAAAAACAGCTTCGTATAGCACGGAATTTTCTTGTTCATTTTGAAATATGTCCTTTTTATAAAATTTCGGTAATTACATATAAATGCTTTAATTTTTTCATGTTTACATTTTGTTTACATTATGCTGTATCTGTCTGCCAATTTTTAAAGCTGATAAACTCTTCTACGGATATTACATTCGAATTAAGAAAATTTTTTTTTTTTTGTTTTTCTTATGATATTTGCAAATTGTCCTTTAAGATTTTATTTTATTTTGATGAGAGTTTGGATTTGATAAAATGTCCTTTACACTATTTATCTTTCAGTGTAATAAGGTAATGGCTTAAGAATTTATTTTTTAGTGAAAAAAATTTGTACTTCAATATGCAATTTTTAGTGAAATGTATAAATTTAACTGGGAAGGGGATGGGAGTTTTAACTGAGTATTATTAAATTGTAATAAATAGAGCAGCCGTAAACAAGTGCAGAAATAAATTAAGCAAATAAAATATAGTCAAATATTAATCTATTTATTTAGGTATTGTTTGCCTCTTCCTACATTACCCATTTTTAAATAAAAAATTATAAAAAAAAACCTTCAGCAAAAGCGTTGTTTACATACGTATTATTTTCACTTTAGTAACTAATGTTATTTTTTACATGAAATTTTTACCATTAGTTTTTTTTTATGTTGAGTAAACCATTGCAAAAACTTGTACATTTAATGTAAAAAAAAGAAAATCTACCAAAAAAATTGATGAAAATTTTTAGGAAATAATAATAATAATCATCAAAAGCACGATCATGATGAAATGCATGAAACTAGTAAAAATAATTCATCAAATCATCTTTCATCAACAACATCAAAAAATAATAACAATAATAATAAAAATAATCTTTTAAATGAAAATGCCAACGGAATTGATTCTATTAAGCTTAAATCCAAAAATTTGGATACTGATCAATTGATGGAACTTGAAGTTTTAAAGAAAAAATTAAACGAAACTGAAAAAGCAATGGCTAAACTAATTGAGGAAATGAATAAAGATCGTTTAGAAGCAAAGGTTAGATAAAAATTGATCAACTAAAATGTAATTAATATATAATTGAAAAATTCTTTATTTTATATAATTTGACATATACTAATTATTATTTTATTATTATGGGTTAATTATAATATTGGTTTAATTTAATGAAATCATTACATTATAAAAACATTTTGTGTACATAATAAATTTAAGATTTATAGATTATAGAAATAGCCAATAATAAAATCTAATCCAGGTAAATTTTGACAATTTTTAAACTAAAAATGATCATTTAATAAATCTTAGAATTATTAAGAAAAAACATAATCTTGATCAAAGTTTTCCAAATTTGACAAAATGGTCAGGCAATTGTACTTAAATTGGACGATAATATTAATAAATTCGAATTTCTGCATAAAACATTTATAATTTTTTTGTTTCTTTCTGAATTTACAAGCCGTTTTGATAACAAACTTGATCGAGATTCTAAATTAGTAACATTTTTCTTATAAAATATAATTAATTCAATTATTAATAAAAATCAAAAATAAATAGATTATATTAAAATTAATTTGAAAGCTATAGAAATCGGAATCTGAGAAAAATCTGTTGAGTCAAGATTTTACTTGAGCTTTTAAGTAGAAAACTTTTCTCAGATCCCTTTTTAAATTTTACTATTTTTAAGACTAGTTAATTGATACAAAACTGAATTAATTTCATTAAAGATGCTCGTCATGAAATTTCTTAGAAAGCAGCAATCAAAAGTGATGGATTTAACATCGATCACGTCGACGACATCTACTTTTTTAAATTGAGTACTACTAAAGTCTATTATTTTCATTATAGTAATTATTATTTATATTTATTTTTATAGCAAATGATAAATGAATTTGGTTGTTATGTTTGTGAAAATTAGATATTTTGATTTTTGTAAGAATAGAAAACATTATTTTTGGAATTTTTGAAAAACTAATTCAAATTAATAAAGTATTTTATGTATCCCTGATTTTTATCCAAATTTATACACATTATATTAGAATTCGGTGACTAACTTTTATATAATATTTTTTCCAACCTGAATTTGTATTAAAACTTTTATCCATAAATAGTAGAGTACATCTAGTCCGCCGCAGTTTTATTTTGTATCATAATTATTTGTTTTCCTACATTAATTTTAAACTAACGAAATATATTTGACTATTTTTGTTAAATTGATAATAATAACGCCAACCTAATAGGAGTTTGGCAGAACTCTTACGCATGACATCAAAGATGATTTTTATTGCATTCTATTGTAAATACCTTTATACTCTTAAAAAAATATCTAATATTTACATAATGTATTATTTGAGGACATATTTTGAAATTTACATTAAAAAAGTAGTATTTTACAATCGATTGGTTTTTAAAATAAAAAAGAAATTAAAATTTTTGTTTTTCACTATTATTTTTTATTTTTTGTATAAAGTTATTATTGTTAAAAAATTATATTATTTTTCAATATAGTTGTAACAGCTATTCAAGGTTTAATTGATGCTGCTGACGAGCAATTTAATAGCCAAAATAATAAATCGACTGAACTTATCAAGGTTAGATGAATTTTTTCATCAAAGAGAGTTCCCTTAAATAATGTATTTTTTTTTTTAATTAATTATAAAAAAAATAAAATTTACCTTAATAAATTAAAGTAACAACACTAATAATTTCATTTGACACAATAATGGTTTTCATTAATATTACTTTAATTTTTTAATACTTTATTAATACATACATATTATATTAAAAAAAATCTCATTTCTCTTATACATTTTTGTTTTTGAACTATTAATTTTTTTAATAATTAAGCATGATTATAATTACTTTTTAATAATATATGTATTAGGTCGTATAGATTATAGTCGTAGATTATTAAACTGTACTAAAGAAAGATACATAAATAAGTATATATAACATATAACAAGATCAATGTTAATTTGAAGAGTAAGTGAGATTAAAAAGTTCTAAAATCCCAGCTTCACCCTAAATTTGAAAATTAAATATAAAAAATTACACTAATGGTATTAATTATCTCGTCTAAAGTTATTTTTGTTTCCACTACAAATCATATCTTTTCCTATTTCAGAAATTATGAAAAAATGAGACCTACAACGTTTATACCTTTATTACTTACAAATTCCAGAATATCAATAATTGATTGAAAAATATAACACATTTAATATATTTTAATTGTCATATACAATTTTAATTTAAGATATTAAAGTTTTATGTAATTGATCTTCTCTTCGTTCTGTCCAAAAAAAAATCGAGTAAAATTTAAAATGTTTTTAAATATTTTTATATACATCAAATTTACTCCCTTTTGAAATATTTTGCATGATTCATGACTTAAATATGCTTCGATAAGATTTATCGATAAATACTAACTATTTTAAATTTGGCAAAAATATTTTTTCCTTTTATTATGATTAATTAATTTCCATTAGGATACCAGCGATCAAATAAATGGATCTATTTCAAATGGACATGCCACTAGTAATAAATCTGATAATAATGATCTAGATTCTGGAAATAGAGTAGATATCATAAATGATGACAATATTGATCCTAAACACAAATCCCAAGACTTAATACGAAATGAGCAAAAACAGTTAAATCAATCAACATCTAATAGAAAAAAACGTGAAGGGAGTGAAGAAAGAGCGGTAACGGTGAGTAATGTTCTCCAATCATACTACCAAAATCACACATGGTAACACTAATTTGATCAAATTATGAACATTAAAAACATGAACATTTCATACTCTATAAGCTTAAATAATTACTTCGACTGAAAATTAAAAATAATAGGAATTTTATACTTTAAATATTTTTTGAAAAACGTACAAAAATTATATGTGCCTTTGCTCATTCACTAAATTGTGATTTGTCAACAAATATTAGGTTTGTTCAGACTTTATATCAAGTGTTATATACATTAAATATTGTATGCGACCTAATGTGTGCATTTTAATTGCTTCACTCCAAGCTACAATAAAAATTGATGGAATTCAGACTTCTTCGTATTTCTTTTCTTTATTTTATGGTGCAATAATACCTTCTTTCTCCAATTTACAAATTTTTTGACACACTCCTTATCTGTAATAAGAATAATTACCATATAATGCCAAAAAATTTTTTCAAAAAATAAATTTTTGAATTTCATTTAAATTAAAAAATTTTATAATTACTTGTGTTATAACATTACTAGGTAATTGGTATGGAACTTACTGCTAGTTGTGAGGGTGGGCAAAAGTGGGTTCGCCCTCATACACCAGATTTCTTTTTCTCACATCATGATCATGTAAGTTTTCATCTGCATTCTATATAACATATGAATATCATTTTGTATCTAATATTAATAATAAAGTATTTTTTCATCTTCATTTTAATTAATAATAATAAATGTACTTACCAAGTAATTATAATATTTAAATAAAATACTGAAATATAATTTTTCCATAATTTTCTCCATATTGCTTCCATACTAACAACATATGTATAATATTTATTTACGTTATCAAAAATACTAATGAAACAATATTATATCATTGTTAAAGTTGACTAAATACGGCTGAAATGCGCAGCTTTAGTTAAAATTAAATCATAAACATATATTCCTATCAAACATTTCTGCTTAACGTTTCTATGAAAATCTCATAAATTAAAAAATTATGAAGTATTAAAAAATAAATTTTTCGTCTTTTTAGTCCAACAATAATGAAATACCGTCAGAAATTCATTCAATTTATTTGGAAGGAGCTTTGCCTCATGAATCGCAAATCTTGGTGGCCGATTCAGAAACTCATACCGAAAAAATAGTTGATGCTGAACTTAATGGCACCGATGAAGAACCTGCTGTTGTGTTAAGTAGTAAAATGACACTATCATTAATAAGTTTAAATTCATCTGATGAAAATGAAGATTTGGAGGAAGATGAAGAAAATCCAGTAAATGAAGATGACATCATGAATTTAAATAGTGAGGAAAGCAAAGTAAGTTTAACTGCGTTGGTGGCTCTTTTGATGATGCTTGCACAAGGCTTTCTTGGGGCTGATTTCGGGGAAATTTTTGTATTATAAATAATATTACATACAGGAAATTCAGGTAGAAATTGGGTATAGTAGATATTTAGAACACAAAAAAAAAAATTACCCCTCAATTTCATCAATTTTTTTTATAATTAAATTCACGCAATTTTTATAATAATAATTGTCATTTTATTTTTTTTATTGAATTTTTTATTTTATTGGTGTGATAAAGTAATGTTGACTCTCATTGACTCGAATTGAAGTTTCAGATAGAATTACTTAATAACTAAATAATAGTTTTAATTTAAAAAAGAAAATTCTGATTTTACTTATTTTTAGCATCATTTCCCTATTACCATAGATGAAGAATACAGTCTGTATTCTTCATCTATGCTATTACCTAACCCAAAAAAGCCACATCATAAAATTTATTAAAAAATATTTATTCATTTGTTATTTTTAGATTGCTGAATGATTTATTAATCGAGAAAATTTTTATGGTATCAAAAACAATATAATGCTCATATAATTATTACCAAATATTATTTCGTATATCTGAATAAAAATTTTATTATTTTCATTATCTTCGAAAAATATATTGAATATGTGAAATCTAAAAATTATAAAAAAAAATTTGACTGATTTTAAAATCATTGAAAAAAAATATTAACGTGTTCTCCTGATTTATGTGTAGATCTACTAAAATGATTGCCAAATTTTATTAGAATTTTTTTTTGTAACGTAATTTTTTATTTTACTTAGAGTTGTCAGATATATATATATATAATTATTTAGAATTTATAAAAGTAAAAATTTGTATTCAACTATTTTATCAACATATAATTTTATAAAGTAAAAACGAAAATTTACAAAAACTGTTTCATATTAGACTACATTAAAAAAAGGATTAAAACAAAATTAAATAATAAAAAATTTAGAATCTAGTATTAAGAACATTTAGTATTCATTATAAAAAGAAAAAATATATTAGATATGTAAAATAGCATTTTATATAATATTTTATAAAATTTAAAGATTATCAATAATTATTAATTTTCAATATTGTTTGTTTTTAGTGTAGGTATAATTTTTCAATTATTTTTATTACTTCACTTATTAAATTTAAAATATTCATCATCAATATTCAAAATACTTCCAGATTAAAATTTACCTAATTATAAAAATATATTCGACAGTTAATTCATACTATTATTTGTTTGTTTTATTGTGAACGCGGTTTTGAAAATATTAGTCTTTTATAACCATAAACAGATATACAATGTTGCTAATAATTTTCTTAAAATCATAAGAATAAATGGTAATGTTTTTTTATTTATTGAACCATTATTAATTTTTCCTGTAAATATTCTTATTTAATTATAATTATTTATTTTTGCTAGTCTAAAAATTTTCAATTGTAGTCAGTTGTATTAAATGTACATTTGATATGGTATTCTGGAAAAAAAAATTTGTTATGTATATTTGTAATAATAAAAAAACTATAAATTATATGTTGTATAATTTATTATTTACATAATGTACATTATTTTAAAATAATATTTTTATTAAAGTTTTATTTAAGAAATTCCAAATAATTATATTTTTTAATAAATATAAATATAATAAGAATATTATGTTTAATAAAAACACACACATACAATATTAATATAATTATTTGATTCGAATTTCCTTTATTATCTGTATAAGGTTAATAATAATTAATAAAAGAAAATCTAAAAAAATAAAATTGAATTAAATAATTAATATTAATAATTATTTCAAATTATAACCGGTTATTAAAAAAAAAATAAGAGATGTCGTCAAGAAAAACACAAAACAATATAATGAGAATAAAAAGAAATGTATTTTGCTCAAATAATTTTATACATTGTTTTCTTTAATTTGGAAAAACTATGATAGGTTTACCTACTAATATTCTAAAAAATATATAAGCAAAAAGCATGTATATAAAGAGGAATCAGTCCCATACAAAAAAAAGAATTAAAATAGTGAAACAAAAAATCCATATCACAACCCCATGAGCTTTTTTTTTTGTATTTTTTGAGAATTCCACTCTCACGAAAGCTTTTAAAACTTTCAAAATAACAACAGTTCTATACAATTTTGAACGTTTTAAAAGCTTTTGTAAGAGTGGATTCTCAAAAAAAAAAAAAAAAAGCTCATGGGGTTGTGATATGGATTTTTTGTTTCACTATTTTAATTCTTTTTTTTGTATGGGACTGATTCCTCTTTATGCTAGAGATAGAGTCGACGTAATTCACGCGCGTGTACGCACGTAAAAAATCAAATTGTATGAAAATGTATGAGACCGGCTATACGCAACGACGTAAAACGTAGCTTACGCGCGTAAAAGTTGAAATATTTTAACTTTCCCAGTATTTTACGCCGTACATTGTGGAAATCATTTGTTTATAATTGTGTTGTTTATTTTGTTGTAATTAGAAAAAAAAATTGTGTTGTTTATTTTGTTGTATTTAGAAAAAAAAAATTTTACAAACAAATAATTATTTAATAAAATAAAAAAGTTCATAAATATAATTACCCAACAAACCAGAAGGGAGTAGATAGCAAAAAGATTAATCTTTAGATTAATCTTTTTTAAAATAAAGAGATCACAAGATCGATGCTCAAACGAGAATGTAG
Organism: Hybos culiciformis; assembly: GCA_964007475.1. Taxonomy (NCBI): domain Eukaryota; kingdom Metazoa; phylum Arthropoda; class Insecta; order Diptera; family Hybotidae; genus Hybos; species Hybos culiciformis. The sequence goes on from OZ023274.1 coordinate 82,314,161, forward strand.
AGATAGAAAAAAGATTAAACTTTTGATTAATCTTTTTTAAAATAGAGAGAGCGATAGACCATAATTTTTTTCGTTTCGCATTCGAATTTGAATTTCGATTTCGAACAATCAAAACAAAACAATAAACGTGTTTGTTTTAGTTGTAATTTATTGGTTGGAAATTAACAAAAATCAGGCTTTAATAAAGGTGAAAACACAATTGAGGCGACAGCGTAACGACAGCGATAGCGACTGTCAAAAACCATATATTTGTATGAGAATGAAACAATTGAGGCGATTTTTTTATATGAAAAATCGCTGTCGCCGTCGTCGTCACCCCAATTGTGTTTTCACCTTAGAAATGACATTTGTCCGCGATTCGAAATGTCTTTTGTCCGCCGCGGACAAATGACATTTTCCAAAATGTCATTTGTCCGCGATAAAAATTAATCGCGGACAAATGACATTTTGCAAAATGACATTTGTCCGCTAAAAATTCGAAAAATCAATCGCGGACAAATGACATTTTGCAAAATGACATTTGTCCGCGAAGTTTTCCATACAAATTTCATCGCGGACAAATGTCCCGCGGACAAATGTCACGGCGCCATTTATCAACGGTATCCCTATTGAAAGTATGACAAAATTATTTGTAATACTTTCAAAACATTACACCTTTATATTCTTCGCTTCTAAATCTACAATCTGAATCCCTGAATCCCTGTTGAATTAAGGAAATTAAAAAGGATGTATCACAAAACTTTAAATCACTCTCCTGAAAAGTTTTTATTTTCACTGATCATACTTTCAATTGGAATCGTCGATATGTAGTTCAATCAAACAAAATATTATCAGTATACGACTACTCCATCCGTGCTCTATCTTAGTTCAATTTTGCATGTTTTCAAAATTCCCATTTTCGAAAAAAAACTTAAAAAATGTAAACAAAAAAAAATCTGTGCGCAGAGCAACAAAATTTAATCTTCGAGTTCGAAAACAAAATGACAGAACGTACAATCAGATGTTTTATGTTGTTTTTTTTACATATGAATATTTTGACGTTTTGTGACTTGAGAAAGAAAATTACGTAAATAATAAGTAAGTTTTAATTTTTATAAATTTTTTTTTTTGATATTTAATAAATTAATAAGTATTAAAATTAAAATATATTAATTGATAAAAAACCTAAATCACTATTATTTTTTTTTTTTCTTAAAATTTCAAAATTAAATGACTATTAAATACCTAGCTTCTTGCTACCTGTCCTTGTCGTCCTACGACCAGACTCCGACGCCGACAAGAAAATACGCCGTGCGCTGCCCATCGCAACCGATTTTTTTGTCCGCCGTCGCAAAACGTTTTTGTCGACGTCTCAGGGCGTACGCACTTCGTCGCATTTTATATTTTTTATCGGCGTGCCAAAAAAATTTCTTATATTTTTTCGGTTTTTTAGTTATTTTTTTCAATTTTTTTTTTTTTTTTTTTGTTTTTTTTTTTTTTTTTTTGTTTTTTTTTTTTTTTTTTTTGCTCTTTTCTTTTTTTTTTTTTTTTTGTTTTTTTTTGCACGCCGATGGCGCTGCCCGTCGCTAACTTTTTTTTCTAAGCGCGTCGCCGCAGCCAAAAACTCGTCGGCGTCGGAGTCTGCCTACGACCCTATCAAATAACTAAAGAAAGTTAAAACTAATTGTTCTTAAAAAAAAAAAACTCAGTCAGTTGTGCTTTAACCACATAACTAAATTTTTTAATTATCAAAATATTTTAAGTTTTTTTTAATTTTTTAGTTTCTCAAAATGAATTCCAATTATTATGATGAGCCAGAGGGAAAGGATGCCTTTGGAAAAATGGTAGCAACAAATAAATATGCCACTGCTGCAGGCCTAGGATGGGGAACATTTGATGTGCTACTGATTTCACATACCCAGGGTTATTTGCCAACTTTATCACGTTATGCTATCGTTACTGCACCATTCATAGCATGTGCATCAGCATTTACAATGGGAACTTATGCTGCTTGCAATTTCAGGAATAAAGATGACAAGTAATTGTAAAAATATAAATTCCCTGACAAAATAAGGTTTATTGATACTTTTTCAATTACACAAAAATGCTCTGAATCGAATGTTAACAAAGTATCGGACATTACGGATGTTTGCTTGCTAAGAAATTCTGTGTTCGAAAAAAATTCCTACTTCGACTACCTACCTTCAATTTAAACTTCTTTCACAGTCTAATGGATAGATAAAAGAGTAGTTTTAAGCAAGGAAATTTGGGAATAATAAAAAAAAAAAAATTGTCTCTCTGTAAAATTATTTTATTTTAATTTTTTTTTTTTAGATTAAATTATGGAATCGGTGGATATTGTGCTGGAGCTGCATTAGGGGCTGTCAAACGTAATGTTGTTACAGGCTTAGTAATGGGATCAGTTTTCGGTATGTCATTTGGTTTTTAATTTTCACGGTGTATGCTTTTTCAATATTGTAAATCCAATATTAAATTGTTCTGACAATGAATATCATAAAAAAAAGTTTTCAAGTCGAGGATTGTATTGTTAATAATATAATATTTATTATTCTTCGTATTTAAAACAACAGAATCCTGTAAATAATAGCTCATTCCACTAAAAAAAAGTTATACTATTACATTAATTTTTTATTACATATCAGCGAAGCATACGAATAACTAACTAAAGTAATAGTGTAATGAAATTTTACAACAATTCATTCACTTTTATCAACAATTTTTTAATTATAATTGGTTTTTCTGTTCTATTAACTTTAAATTTTTTTTTGTTTTAAATATTTTAGCCATTGCTGGGGTTCTTAAAAAATTATCCAAAGAAGAAGGTTGGGAATTTTTCCCTCCATCACCTTACCATGGTTATGGTACTTTAAATACTGTAAATCACGATTATACATTAATGGCTGAGAGACCAAAGAATTGGACAACTGGTAAAGATAAAAAAACAAATTAAAATTTTATTTGAAATCAGCTGATTATAGTGAATTAAAGTTAATTTTTATTATTTTAAGTAATTATGTATAATAAATAAATTCAAAGAAATAAAACTTTTTGGATAATTGAAATAAGTACATTTTTTAAGCTAATTCTATTTATTAGTCATTTTATTACAGAAGCCACAATGTAGGAAGATGAAAATGAAATTATGAAGTTAAAGTATAATATTTTCTTTAATATCTTTTTTATTCGTTTCAATTCATCTGAAATTAGTAGGCGCGAAAAAAAAAACAATTTAAAAATATGTAATTTAGAATGTAGTCTGTAAAGAGATCGTAATATTGTTTCAAATATTTGCAAAAGTGGTACGAATGTTCCAACGCTTACCACATTAATGTTAATGTTTGACAATGATAAATGAAACGTTAAAAATACTTAGTTATATCTAGAATACGAGTATTTTTTTATTATTATTTTATAACATAAATTTTCTATAACTAACTTATGAAATTCAGTTTTTTTCATATATTATCATAGAATTATCATTAAATTAGGAACAACACGAAACGCCTCCGCACTCTTAACGTTTTTCTTTTTTCTCCAAAAGGTGTTTGCATTCATGTTACAAATTAACTAAATTATTATAATATTAATTTGATTAAAAAAAATCATTATAATATTATGCGTTCTGTGTTATAGAAAACCAATAGTTAATTTAAAAAGTCTGCAGTTAAAAAATTATAAAAGGATTTAAAAGAAACAAGTTATTGTACATTTGATTATTTTGCTCTTCTCAAAATTTACTTAAATATTAAGCAATATCGAACTAATAAAATGGTGCTGCTGGACTTATAGTTTAAAAATTAAAATTTTTACTAATTTTTCAATATGTATTTAAAATTATAACTTTTGATATTATCCACAAAATTTTGTTTTTCTTTTCTATTCAAATTTGCATGCTTCAATTTTTGGCCTTTTGTGGGTTGTTTTGAAATTTAAACTACCTAAAAAAACGTTTTTAGAATAATTTTTAAAAAAATCAAGTAGTAGTTTTTACTGTACTTAAAAAGGGCCGCTTTCCTATATGAATCTCGCTGCACATTTATTTTTATTTTTTTAATTTATATTAATAGGTATAATAATTTCATTAATTAATTAATTCATAAATTCAAATTTAACTGTATGGTATATATTTTTTGTTAGTTACAATAAATTTTATTGAAAATGTTTTATCACATTCCAAGCGGTTTCTGTTTGATATTTTTAGGAAATAAGTTATTAAAAATATGCACGGCTTATTTTTCTAAAACAAAAAATAAAATCTATATAAATCCCCGGTAATACTCTTTGTTTAATTTTTATGGTAAAAATAAATACTGATCTCTTTTCCACAGCGAAGGAAAGTAAAAGAGAGGCAAATGAGTTCTTTTAAGGAATTTCCGGCTATATAAAAGATTACCTTTTTGTTAATATGTTTTATTTTTATTTTTAAGTGTTATTTATTTTATTTGATTAATCGTGAATCACTCATAAGGACAGCACGCGGAATAACGATATTTATTTTCTATTAGTTTTAATTATATGTAAATATTACACTATTTAGTAAAAAAAACTTACAATGTAAAGTTAAAAATAAGATAAATTAACAGAACAATTTAATAATGATGACCTTTTTGGTAAACATCTTATATTTTTTTTTCAAATTAAAACAAACATATGATTAATTTAGTCTTAAAATAAATTTAAAAAGCATAAAAAAAATTATTTGCAAAAAGTTCCAGTTATTCTCAAATAATTATGAGATTGCCCATTATATACTAGATTTTTTTGCCTCAATAACCAAATAGTTCTATGATGGATGTGTTTAAATTGAAGTTCTTCATGCAAAATTTAAAAGCACTTTTAGTATCTCATACTTTTTTATTGTCTTTCCAAGTAGTAATCAGTTTTTTAATACATACGTACTTTAATGTTTATATGCATATTCAAATTGCGATATTACTTTCTTTTAATAATGACAAAATTTTCAAAAAACCCAGGAATCAGTCATCAACCTTTTTGGTTATTGCATACTTTTTTGCTAACATATATTTATATGATAAGCAATGTTAAAGAAAGAATCCTAGAAAATGTTCAAGTTCAACTACACAAAATTATTAAAATTAATTTTTTTTGTTCAATGCTTGTAAAACAAAAGTTCAAGTATAAAATTAATTTTTGAAGGTTTTTTTTTTATTTATTTAGTTAAATGTCATCTCATGTTCATATGTAATCATAAGATTATAAATATCGTAAAAAAAAAATGTTGAAAATAATTAAATTAGAAATTTTCATCTTTTTCTCACAGAAACAGAACAGAAGTGATTATTAATTTATTTAGTTTCTCATAGTAAAAATTAATTAAATTCATAACTTTTTTTTTATATGAAAACGGCGAGTTATATTTTTAACCAAAACTGGTTAGGATAATGTCGTTATATTTTTACCACAAACATTTTTTTTTTAATAAAGTCCAACAAAGAGAAGATATGATTAATTTAAAAAAAAAAAAAAGTTATATATTTTTTTAATAAAAATTTATGTTAAAAACCACCTAAACGAAATATAATGCAAAGAAAAATTTGTATCTGAATAAATGTATAAAATGGAACTTAACTTTTTTAAAGAAATAAGGTCAAACGCCTCGTGCTTTATTTTTTTTTTGCTCTAAACTGGATGCAATTTTTCAATTTTGGTTTACTTTTTTTTATTTTTTTGTTATTTCTTATCTTTTATAGTGTAGCACGAAATTTCCACCCATGTAATTGATTTACCAGTTTTTCCTTTATGCATTTTATTTATGACAATATTTTTTATGTATTTAGGATGTTATTTATTATAAACTATATGTATTTAGGGAAAGTTCTTGTCCTTAACCAGTAACAGTTTTAAGAAATTTCGATTAATAATATGATTTATTTTGTATATATTAATAATAAAGCCTTTTGTTTCCCCAGAGAATGCAATAGTTTTCCATAAATTTATAGATTGCAAATACTCATCAAAGTTTTTTTTTTTTCAATTTTTTAAGTTAATTTTTTTAAATAAATATTTCGATAATAAGTAAATTATTATGAATATAAATATTTTATTATTTCAATTATCGTTATACGCAGAGCTTTTTATCAAAATTTCAAAACAAATGGTTCTTAAATTTCTAATATAACAAAACTGTACAAGAATAAGAATTGTGTTCAAATTAATTACATAAATATGTTGTTCGACCGAAAGTGATATATATTTTTAATTGTAAAATAAGATAAAATGTCACTGAAAAAGTATTTTTTAATTAATTAATTATAGAACTTGACCCCTGAATAAAGCCTAAAAAATTAATAATATCAATTGACTCAAATAAGAACTTGGTTTTAGTAGAATGTACATCTAACTTCAAATAAATAACCGAAAACAAAACTAAAAGAAATGAAAAACCCTTTGTCTTTAAAATAACTTTATTTTTATTTTATAAAAAACTTCAACTTTGGTTTTTGTCCATCAACAATAACATAAAACATACTGAAATCTACCTTAATTTATATTGTTTATGTTTATATAGATATTTTTGTTTATTTTTTTTTTTGTTCCAATATATTTAGTTGACTTAATCATTTAATTTGCATTTTCTTAATAAAATAAATGAAAAATAAAATACCTAATATAAAAAATATGAAATGAGAAAACAGTAAAAAATTAATAATTTTATTGTCCATTTATTTTTTTAGTCGCCACTAAGTCGAAGAGCTTGTTTATATTTTAAACAGTGTTATGTTATTTAATGGTTTAACGTTCAACTCTATGTTTAGAATATAAATTATATACTTTATGATTCTCTAAAAATAAAAAAAAAATAAGAAATCAAAAAAAATTGATATTGAGTTCCTATGTGGAAACTTTTGATTTTTATTTGGTGTTTTGAAGTTAACCAACAAACTGAATACATTTATCTTGGAGTACTAACTGAAGCTGAACTTAAGAGATTAGAAAGAGTTTGATTTTACATTTGACTTAGTCATAAAAATTGTTTTTTTTTTTTATGGAAATGAATGACAAAAATAACAAAAAATTGGTTGTCAATTAATACCTTATCATTCATCATTAGAATCCACTATACTTTGCCGTTGTATTACCTTCAAATTTAAGTTTAATATATACTTTCATCATAATCACGATGTTGCCCCTGTTGTGCCAATCAAATTTATGTATGTAATATAATTTTAATTTACCAAAATTAATTTTAAATACCTGTAACTAAATCTAAGAACATGAAGTTTAAGTACAATTTAATTTTCAATTTGTCATGCCAAATATTTAACATTTTATTTTATAAGATATTAATAATATTTATAATATCAAATTAAAAATTTTTCTTGAATTTTTCTAGAAACTGTGATAAATTTTATGATTTTGATTTTTTAATGGTTTTTACCATAATTATAGATATGTACATAATATGTATCTACCTTTGTAAAGTTTTAGATAAAAGTATAGTATGTTCACTTACTTGAACAATATATGTGTCGAGTAATAAATTATCTCCTTCGAAATTTAAAATGGAACTGAATAAAAAACATCGGGCTATTAAAAATTTAACAAGATAGTGGCTTTGCCAGTGTTAAAAATTACTTTGCCTAGTAGAATGAGAATTTAAAACCACATTACACTATTCCTTGATCACTTGCTCATTGCCATTACGCTATACCTATCTATTGTACTTTGATTTTTGCTAAGAAACATTAAAGAATTGATACAATATTAATTTATTTTATTTTTCCTTTTAAAGAGTTAAAAAATACATATAAAATAGAAAATTTTTCAATTTTTCAGGAAACATAAAGTATCTTTTATTTCGAATTTTATGATGATGTAGCATAAAAATATTTAGAATTTTTTTTTTTAATTAAAAATTATCTAAATGAGTTTGAGGCGTCTTAATAATTTTTTAACATATATTTATTAATGGAATAACATTAACATGGTTTATTGATAAGAAATTGAACATTAACTGTTTTTTTTTTTTCATTTATAGTGTTTAGAATATTTTCTAAAGTTTGTTTTAATGCGTATGATTTTTTTTAAATAACCATTGCACCTTAATTGATTGTACACACAAAAACAAGGTTGTCAATGGATTTTAAATTTGAAAAGAAAGCATAAAATAATCGGCAATAAAATATACGACTAGTTGGTTTGAACTTCATTAAATATTCCTTTGATCTTATATGACTAGCTAACAAAATAATACTGTGCTTTTTATTTCTAAACTTTTAAGCCAATGAATGTATCAAAAGAGTTGAGCCTTACACAACACAAACCTTATTTTCTTTAATTCCGTGTCATTTTCCGGACTCAAAGCAACCTGTAAATAAATACATATAGAGGTAGGATGAAAAAAAAATTTTCTATAGTTATAAAATGCTAATAAACCAAAAATATTTTTTTACTCTGACTAGACAAAAATCAAATGTTTTTAATATTTTTTCGTATATAATAATTAAAGATAATTTTTTTATCCATTAAATGATGAGATTTTGATAGATGTTAATATTTAATTAGGTTTTATTTTTTAATTTATGTATGATTTTTTTTTTTAAATAATTTTCACAGTAGGATTCTTATTATTTGTTTAATCAATTTATAATTTCATTATCAAGAAGAAAATAATTTTAATAAATACATTTATTTGCCAGTTGGGTGTTTTTCTTCTTTTTTATTTTTAATATTAAAGTTTAATTGATCCCAAAATAGATAAAACTTATGAATAGTACCATATGATTTCAACGAAAAAAAGAAGCGCATAATATTATGTAAAGTATATAGGTATCGCATAAATAAAGCTGTAGCAGTGTGATATGATGTTAAATAAAATAAAGAGAAAACTATATAAATTGATTTTTAATTTTTAAATTTGAAATTAATATTAAAACATGTGGAAGTAAAATTTTATTTTCATAATATCAATAACTCTTTTTTTTATACTTTTTTATATGTACTAAAATCTACTTAATATATGAAAAATGCTTGATAAGATTTTATTAAGCTCCAACATGTTGTAATTTCAGAAAAAAGAAATTTCTCATTATTTTTGGCTTAATAAAGACAAATTAAGAACTTATAATAATGAACTTACTTACTTACTATCAAAAGTGTCGCAAAATTGTATATATACATAGTACATATATGTAAATCTTATAGTAAGTAATATTAACTCTTATAAAAATTATGGATATTATGATGATATATTATTCATAATTTATTATCATAAAATTCTGTTATTGTGGTATGAACTTTGCGGTATAACTGGATTTATGAAAACATATCAGAATTCTTTGATAATAATCTTTTATCTATCGTGTAGACTAAAATATTTTTATTCTAAAGTTTTCTTATGAACAAAACTAAAAAATACATAAATAAGCCTATCTTTGTGGAATACTATGTAACTATTTTATATGTTATTTTGCATAAAAGATGCGTTAATAATTCACAGTTAAAAATATTGTAAAATGTTAACCACAAGCCGGAATAAACTCTTCTGTCAAGATATAATTTTTTTTTTAATTTCAAAAAATATTAGTCATATAGGTATATATATATATAGGACTATAGGTACATATCACGGTTTGGCTTATTAGATTCGATTTTGAAAAATATAATTAACTAACTATAAAATACTAAAATTCTTCTTGCTGTTTGCAGTAATCTCAATATTATAAAATTTTTTATTGGTTGAAAGAATAAAGTCAATAACGTGAAAGAAGCCAAGAGTCCAAAAAGGTAGGTTAAATGCAAACATTTTTATGGTCGAAGTAAAACCGATTGCTATTAGTTTAAATTCTGAATCAATTTAAAATTTTTTTGTTTAACTCACGGTCAACTTTCAATTAAAATTCTTGCCAGACATTTAGCTGTTTCTTTGGATCGCGATTGTACTAAAATACTAATGCTCACTTAAGTATCCCTTAGTAAATTAAGAAATCCATACGAAATAGTCAAGCATAATAAAGGCCTGAATGAATCTTTTTATATTTTTATCTCTGAATATCTATTTACTTTTAGTCTAATTACACATCAAAAGAAATAAAAATTTGTGTTGAAGACCAATGAACTTTTAAAAACTGATATTGAAGAAATGTTTAAATTTTTGAAAAAAATTTATTATAAAATTCGATTAATTTGTTATTTACTTTTAAAAAACTAGCGTAAAATGTTTATGTTTCTCTTTATGTATAAAAAAATTGCAATATAAACATAAATTTCGCGCTTAAAATAAGCATTATGTTACTGAAATTAACGACACTTTCATAGCTTATTTTTATTTTGATTTCATTTTTCAAAATTTTTTGAAACAAAGCATAAAAAACCGTTTGTGTACAAAGAACTCTAAACTGGTCAAACAACTTTTTCTTCTTTCCAAGTTTTATTTTTAGTTCTCTACTCTATGTTCTTTTTTTTTAATATGTATGTAATCATTTTTTTTTTTATATGATTCCGCTTTAACTAAATGATAGAATAATATATGTTTTCTGTGGTTATATGGCAAAGTGAAATACTATTGTTAGAATTTGAAAATATTTAACTTGAGAATAAGGTATATAGATTATCTTTTGACATTTGTACTAAAATATCTTGAAAAAGAACAGTTTTTATACTAAAACATTAAAAAATATTGAGTTAAAGAAGACAATATTCAAAAAGAAAATGCAAAAAGCATGTATAAGGAGAGGCTCGTTATAAGTATGATGCTAAAAAAAAAAAGTATTAATGATAAAAGCGTTGTTACAACTTAACTGTGTCTTTCTCGACTACATAAAAGATTTCCGGTTTGAATCACTCCCTCTGTTATTTAGGTACTCATTATTTCTTTTTTTTCACTTTCAACAAAAAGTTAAAAGAAATTTTTTTTTCCATCTATACCCAGATATTTTTAACTATCTAATATATTAGTCATGTGATTTTGAAACCTTTTTTAGTTCTTTCCTCTTGGTTCATGACTTTTTTTTTAACAGTTCGTTATTTTCTCAAATACTCACGATATAAAGTCGTAACAAGACTGAAAAAAAAAAAATACAAAAAAAAAATAAATAAAAACAAACCAAGCTTAACGTATGGGTATTTTTTTTTTAACATTTAATGCACAAATAATGGTCGTGATGCATTTCATTCTCTTTGTAAAGATACATAAAATATGATGCACAGAGAGAAACAAAATTAAATAATCGGAATTTTTTTAAAGTTCATAAGCGTTCTAATTTTTTAGTCTTTGTTTAACAAATGTTGAACTAATTATGATGGGACCTTGTATACTTAAATTCATACATGTATTTTTTTTATATCCCACAGAAAGATTTAAAATATATTTGAAACTTATAATTAAACTTTATTTTTATGAGTCTTTCATATGGTATTTGGCATTTTGACATAAAATATATTTAAGTCAATTGTATGCGAAATATCATATGTTTTAATTACAGGATACTTCAAGAATCATTGACTAACTTGAAACGTCAACCAGAATGTTTTTTAAAAACTTCTTACAAGAAACTGCATGACAATTATTAATATTTTAAAAAATGAAATAATTATATTTCTCAGTATTTTTAACTGCCGGAAAAGAAACACGTTTTTACCTCTTATAGTTATAATAATTTTAACTCATTCTGTGTTTTATCAAATCATATTCTAGAAATAAAAAAAAATTAAAAAAAAAATCCTAGAAATGATTGAAAAATTTCGTTAACAGACGACAACTAAATAAACTTAATTTGAATCACAATCTCACTAATAATAATAACAAACCACTTGTTTATTTTGTCTTCACTGCGACTTTGCGAACTCTGAGAAAAAAATCCAAGAGTTGAACTCTTTTTTTTTTTTCAATTCTATTTTTAGATATATTTTGCAACATACATAATTAATTTTTCACACATAAATGTACCTACGCTAAATTAAAACAGTTTCATATTATTTTAATTTAATCATAAAATATACTTATAAAAAATAATATTGAGAACAAAAATTAACCTAACTAAAACAAATCCAAATTCAAAATATAATTTTTGACCTTAAAATTTTCGTAGAAGATTGATCTAAGATTGTAAGCCCATGATATTTTCATTAATGTAAAAATTTTGATTGTCTCTACAGTGTGCTACTTAACTTGATCATTCGCCGTTTGTTTTTTGACTTATTAATTGAGATACGAAAATGTTTGGTTGGTTACTAATGATTATGATTGCAGAAATCCAACAGGAAAAAGCCAAATTTATAAAATATTTATTAATTTGTGTTTTATACATTTTCTTTCTAATAAATCTGATTCTATGACTAATATTGAATAAATCAATAAATAAAAAACTTCAGATTTGTATTTTTACCTCAAGAATACTCGATTTTTGGAGTTATAGACGCAGCTCTCTGTTTTTCGAATTTTTTATAAAAATAAAAACCAAATACCTACCTACAGAGAAAATCAATGCGTTATACTTGTGTATATTATTCTGAAATAATTATTAAACCCAGTCCATGACCAATATCTTCATTAAAAAAATATATCTTTGAATTGTACTTATGTAGGTATAGTTGAGCTATTAAAAAACCATACAAATTCTGTTGTAAAAAACATAATCAGTATGTGTACTGTGGTGTACATAATTTTTGTGCATAACAAAAAAACTTGAAAAGGATTTTATTAAAAAAAAAATTCATGATCAATGCAGAGACAGATAAGGTATATTTTCTATATTTGATGGATGGATTAAATTAAGAGTTTCTTTTTATTATACAGCTCGTGGCATTTATTTATTGATCACAAAAAAAAAAAAAATGAAATGAAAGGGGAAAATTAATTCGTTAAGGTTTTTCTCATCACAATGAATGACTAACACTTGAAATATTTTAATTGTCCTTTAAAAAAGACGAACAAAAATTTGTTCTTAATTTGAACTTAATTTGAATATAATTATTTTTTTCAATTTTAATCGCTTACAGAAACACTGTCAACAAAAAATTAGATCGTTATTTTTTTCAAAATTTAATTAAACTTTGATGTACCTACGTATATAATTAGATGTATAAAATTTTTATTTTATATCTAGTTTTCGTCAAAGTTTTCTTAATATATAAAAACATTGCTCTTAAAACGGAAGAAAACAGAACAATAATTTGAAGTTGAAATTTGGGTTTTTCTTCAAGCTCAGTCATCTTAAATGGAATTAGTAAATTTATATTGTTATAAAATATTCGGGACAAGAACGGCTATCAAACTCTTGTTTGTGAGCCCCAGATGAATACAATCACTGTTATTAAATTTTGAAAAAAAAAAAAAAAAAAAACAGAACCCATAAAAACAAAGTTTTTATAATCCTTTATGTGAGAAAGTAAATTAAAAAAAATAATTATAGTACATTTTGCTACAATGCATTGTCAACGACCAACTATGGGTCAATTTTCACTTCTTTAATTTGGATACTATCAATTTTAAAAATTCTCAAGACCAAAAAATTAAAAAAATCAGCTTAAAAATAATGTACAAAAAAATCAAAATATTTTTTACAGTAAAATTTTATTTATGACCATTTTTAATGTGTTGAAATCACTTCATCTTCAGTAATTTTTTCTTTTATTTATTTATTTTATTTTTTTTTTTTTCAATAAATCGTTAAAAATGAAAATGTTGTAAAATTTATAGTATGAGTGAAATATCGTCAACAAAACAAAAATGATTCTTGTAAATCTTGAATTTTTTTTTTTTTTAATATAAATATAAAATATTCGTCTTTAACACGTTGGTTTGTTGAAGAATTTCCAGCGCAAAAAATAAATTTTACAATTATTATTGGCGCAAACATTTATTTCAATGCTTATATTTTATCATAATAATAATTGCATATTTTTATAAGTATAATATGTACATATATACATAATGTATCTCGCCTCAAATAAAAACATAATCTACATTACGTTATACCATAGATTAAGAATTCAGAAAGATTTATAGCTTCATACAACATTTTTTCAGTCTTTTTTGGTATTTTTATGTGAAGGTGTTACTAAAACTAAATAAAATTCTTTTCATAAATTGATAATTATCACGTATTTTATTTTGTTTTACTAAACATTCACATGAAAATACCAAAAATAATGTCGTATGAAGCTAAGAATCTATGTATATTCTTAATCTATGGTTATACATAACATGTACATGTATTTAAATATTGTTTGAAATTTCATCTGAATATTATAGAATTTATTATCTTTATTTTGTAATATGCTATTACTATAGAATGTTAGACACATAATAAACTTCAATTTGAATTTAACGTACCTCTATCTAGCTAGCAAATTAAGATTTGTACTGAAATAAAAAATCGGTGGAAACTTAGCTACATAAAAAGCAGGAAGATTATTACTAAAATTGCGTTATTTTGTTGAAGTACTAGTGTGTGTTTAAAATCTTATTTATTATTATAAACTAATGAATTGTATTATTATATATCTAATGAATTGTAGCAAAAGGAGTTACTCTAAAATTATGGTATTTACAGAAAATTAGAAATTGGTTCGGAACTCTCCGCTTAGTATGAAGTAAATAATTGTATAGGATTGTAAAAATCTGACCCCAGAAGTATGAGAAAATGTTTCTCCATGTTTAGCCAAAGCGGTACTTATGGTACTTTTTACCAAGATTAATGTTGCAAATTTGCAAATAATTTTAAAGCGATTTTTTACCAATATTCTTTGTAACAATTGTCGCAAATATTATATTTTTCCCTTTTTTTTGTAAAAATAATTCAATTATTTATCTGTTTTTTATTTTTATTTTTTTTTTATTTTGTTTGGAATTAATCATTACTGATCACGACATATTTTAATGGCACTCTTTTTAAATACTGCATTTATAATCTTTTTAAAATAAAAAGTCTAACATTTTTTTTTTTGATTTACTATTGCATCTTGCAAGCAATGTTTATAAGAATTTAATGTATAATCAAATTTTTCCATTCGATAAGAAGTTAAATCTAGATTGGAAACAATAGGAATTTATCTTTATCTTTGCGATTGACATCAAATTTTGTATAAAGCTCGCCTTGATATCAACAATTAAGTAACGTAGAGGCGAAATATAGAGTACATTATTTCCATATTTCAATATATGATTTACAAATTTTTTTTCTATTTTAAAAAATAAACGATTAAACAACCAGGAAACTAAAAGTGAAAAGAGCATATAATATCAAGGAATAAAAATTGAAGCAAACACAATAAGTTTTCAAGTCTCATATCCTTTTCCAAAAAGGTTTATTCTGCTCCAGAAGAATTTTATATTTCTCAGAATAATATGATTTTTTAAGAAGAATTTACCTCTTTCCAGAAGGACACATGCTATATTTTCAAAACATAAATCATAGTACATACTGTAACTCTAATATAAATTCAATGGTGAGTTTTCTGGCAAAGGATAAATTACATCTTTTTTTTTTTCAAAGGGGTAAAAAAGTCTGAAAAAAGGTTAATTTTTTTTTTTTTGTGATAAAGTCCCAGGACTTCAAAAAATAAATAAACGTTCTTCTAATTTTTTTTTTTTAAATATAAAATATATTCGCTTGATTGTACTATAAAACTTTTTTAAAAATTTGAACAAATAAAATTACAAAACGATCTTTTCTTTATACTATAATTCTTCATATAGCAAATTTTATATTCCTTATTAAATATTTGTAAACAGGCCTTTTTTACTATTGACTTAAAATATATAATATATATTATATACATATACGTTTAATATAGAACTTTTATTTTATAAAACACATGACACATGTGCAGTGACATTTATGTAAGTTTATGTGTTCAAGGTTTTTTTTATAGTTTCAAATTTTCAATTATAAATTACAGGAAAAAAGGTTACTTATTCGCTAAAATAAAATAAAAAAACTAAATTAAATATTCTTAAATTCATAGATTATTTTGTAAGATCATAGGACTTAGTTTGTTATTATAATTTGACATTTTAAAAATATAATTGATAGTATCGACATAATTTTTGAAACAAAATTTCTAAAATCCATTTTTATTGTAAATAACATATAAAAGAACTTCACATTCATGATTCGCTAGGATTACTTGATGATTGAATCTTTATTGGCCCTGTTAAAAATCCGCGGTTAATAAATATATAGTGCGAAGCGACATGTCTCATTTTGCATACACTACAGACTATATTTATAAATAAATCTAAAAAAGAAATAAAATATACGTCTTTCTTATATAACCCTTTATACTTGAAAACATAAAATCAAAGGAAATTATTTGGGGTGAATCCAAATATGTTTTCTTTAAGATAAAATTGCAAAAAAAAGAAATACAATTGCAGCCTGCGAAAGTATTTTTCTAATAAAACCTGGGTGTGCCACTTCCCTTTTTATCTCAAATTATTTATTGTTTGCTTAAAAAAAATTCTCTTAAATTAAAAATTAAATTAAATTTTGATAAAAGAATTATTTTTGTAAAAATTGCAGATTACATTTCTTTTTTACTGCAGTAATGCTGATGCTAATAAAAAGTTAATCTTTAACAACAAACTGTTTTTATTTTTTATTGGCTCTTTTTGTGCAAATAAACAACAAAAAATTTATTTTGTTTATATATTTGAATATTTTAGATAAAAAATATTTTTGAGAACCCTTTTGTTAATACCTAAAACATCTATGAAATAAAAACCTTTTTCGACTAATTTGGAAATAGTATAGGTGTATCCAGGGGCACTGAATTATGACCGCATGAATTATGACCGCGGAAAAAGTTTGTATGGGCGGGCAAAATTCATTTTTAAAATGAATTTTGTCCGCGCAACAAAATGTCTTTTGACCGCGCGGTCAAAATTCATTTTATTTATAAATTGAGTCGCGGTCAAAATTCATTTTGAAAATGAATTTTGCCCGCACATTTTCTCGCGGTCAAAATTCATTTTTTTATAAATTGAGTCACGGCCAAAATTCATTTTGAAAATGAATTTTGTCCGCACATTTTGCCGCGGTCAAAATTCATTTTTTTTAAATTGAGTTGTTGCCGGGAACGCGAGTATTATGCACAAAAGTTATGGAGAAGATACAATTCATTTTAAATGACTTATTTTGAAAAATGAAATCAACCCTCCGATAAAATATTGTGTTCTAAGCAAAAGGGCAAGGGCGCCAGCCGCAAATCCCACTGACCAACCGCTCGCCCGCCGCCCTGCTGCCCCCCCTTCCCTTTGTGTCTAACCCACAAATATTTTATCTTTTTTACTCACATACGATAAATAGTGTCGTTTTAAAAATGATTTTAGGCCTTTTCCAAAAGGATGCGGTACAAAATGTATATTTATTTTTAATATTTGTTAAGTAATATTTTTGATGAAACTATTTCTGCATAATACAGCCGCAAATTTTGTCGCGGTCAAAATTCATTTTTTTTCTAAATAGAGTCGCGGCCAAAATTCATTTTGAAAATGAATTTTGTCCGCACATTTTGCCGCGGTCAAAATTCATTTTTTTACCAAATTGAGTTGCGGCCAAAATTCATTTTAAAAATGAATTTTGTCCGCACATTTTGTAGCGGTCAAAATTCATTTGTTTTCTAAATTGAGGCGCGGTCAAAATTCATTTTGAAAATGAATTTTGACCGCCAGTCGCGGTCATAATTCATGCGGTCAAAATTCATGGAGCCGTGTATCCATAATATTCAGTTTTCAGCTGTTGTATATTATCAAAATAATTCAATAGGAAAAATCTCAATTTCGTGGAACTCAAATGATGACACATTTTCAGATAGAGTCTTTGTTTCCAATAATTGTAAATAAATTCTGAATTTATCTTTTTGAGTTTCAAATGTCATTAGTCATTATTAGGAGATGAAACGAAAACAAGAACAACCGATAAAATAAGTTAGCAGTGACGAGATGCGGTTCATATGTGGGAACATATATTAGGTCCAAATTCATATTGTTTTCGTTTCATCTCTTCAATATTTTGAATAATCCAAACTAATAAAGTTTAATAAAGCATACAATAAAACAACTGTAGGCAACTAAATTTTATTCAACATTCACTTGTATATGAAGCATAATGTGATGTTTTCGGAAATCAGACAAAAAATATGTTGGAAATATTCCAAACGATTTATTTTTATGTAGTTAGTTTTGTTTTAGAATCTAAATTGTACAATAGGACTTTTATGATAAGATAGATCTTTGAAATTTTCCTTTTTTTTTGTGTTTATTATTCAGGCGCAAACATATTATACATTTTTAATAAATTTTGATGTTACATACAAATAAAATAAACATAAATTTAGTTTGGAAAGTAATCAACCACGAAACATTTAGTCCCATTTTGCATTTTTTGTTGTATATTGTGCAATGTGTACAAATATTTATTTTTTCTTAAAAAAATAAATAAATAAATTTAAGTTTATTTAAAAATAAATATTTTTACCCTTTAGAAATTTGCTTTTACAAAATACTTAGTTAAAATTTTCGAGGAAATAATTATGCTTAGTTCTGCATTTTTTAACATTTTTTAGCTTTCAAATATATTTTTATTAATTTCGTATTATTTTAATATCATAACAACAAACTGTCATTACTTTATTACTATGTTTATCGTACAAAGTTTTGTGTCGCAGCAAAGATAACAGATTTGATAATTTTCATAATATTATTCCAACAATTAAAATAATGTTGGTATTTTCACTCTAAATATAGTGCCCATAATAATATATTTATTTAATTAAAGATATACCAAATAATTAAATTTACTTTATAAGATCAAAGAATTATAAATAAAATCATATTTAAAGTTTTATTACAACAGTAGCTTTTTTTTAGTATCTACTTAAAATAAAATAATCATGAAATAAAAATTTATCTCGATTCAGGAGTTTTCATATTTTGTTCTCATCATTGATTTAACATTAACCAAAAATATATAATGTTAAAGTTATGAATATTTTCTTTGTGTTTTTTTTTTTTGGAAAATATAGGTTTCTTGGGAAAAAACGGAAGTATTTTTGTTTTGTTTCTTTATGCC
The DNA here is from genome assembly GCA_964007475.1 of Hybos culiciformis. Classification (NCBI taxonomy): domain Eukaryota; kingdom Metazoa; phylum Arthropoda; class Insecta; order Diptera; family Hybotidae; genus Hybos; species Hybos culiciformis. The sequence goes on from OZ023274.1 coordinate 82,333,198, forward strand.
AAAGCGAATCTTATTAAGTTTTCTTTAAACGCCCAATTGCAATAAAGAAATCTTTTTTTTTTTGTATTGTTTAAATCAGATTCGGAAAACCTTTTCGAATCTCGGGCCAGATTAGAATTAATTAAAACGAAAACGCAAAATTGAAATTGTAATTATACTTGTTTTTTAGATTTTTATTACTAAATAATTTAGCACAATAAACGAATGATTAACATTTTATTATACATACACTACAATACTGAAAGTTAGATCGCGTAAAACTCTCGTGCCAATGATTGTAAACCACTGTATTTAAAGAATTATGTAATATTATAATTCATTTATAAATTATGCAAAACTAACTTTTTCCTTCTTAAAGAAGATATAAATTTGAGAAAAAATAAATTTATGTACATCTTCTCACATAATTTTTCCCTGTTTAATTTGACTATATGGTATAAGAAGTGGCTGACACAGCTTATAATTAAATTTACATATATTACATATTTAAGTTTTTTAAAGAATTTTATACAATAAGGTTGAATTATAAAATTATTGCATGTTTTTGCACACAATTTTTAGTGTGTCAAATCTCAATTGGTTTTCTGATTTCTCTGCTTAATTTATTATGCCTAAAATTCAATACTGGCCTCTTCATGGAAATAATGAGCGTGAATTACGAGAAGAACAAAATAGGTTTCTGTAGAAAACAATTTTTTTTTTCCATTAAAATTTCTGATAATGACGTTTGCAATCAATTTAAATTTCAACGATGTTATAAATCTTCGTATTTGGATTGATTTTCAGATATTTGTAAAATTTATTCCAAATAAGCGTTAAATTTTATTGAAATTAACAATTTTTATAACAAAAAAAGAATCTTATAGTTTATTTCCATTACTTTAATAACTATTTTTTTTTTTCTGAAACTCATATACAATAAATTCATATACAATACATACATTGAAAATTAAAATTTTTTTTTTTTTTAAACCTTAGTTAACCTGTTGCACACCCAAATAATGATAACCCAATTGAAATTAAAAACCCCTTTATCATTACTTAAATCTACTTTTATATTAAGGTAGGATCGTTAAAAATTATTCATGTTAAATATACTTACACAATTTTTTTTTTAAACATTAGGGTGAGGAAGATCCTTCCCAAGGACATTATGAATAAATTAAAATGTGTAGCCTTATTATTATAAATTATAATAGCTTAATGAAAATAAAACTGGTTTTATTATGTTTACAAAATTTGTTTATCATTACAACTATAAAAAAAAGTATGTCATTGACCTAATTTTGGTAATGACATTAAATAAAATAATAATAAACAAAACAGGTCATAAATATAGTACACAATACATTTTTCCTAAAAGAGCATTATGTACATGTGACATAATTACTACTAAGGAGGTAATTTTAATGTTAAGTTTTTTTTTTTTTAATTAGGAAAAAGATGGTTTTCATGCTTATTTAAGTCGATTGCTCTTAAATGGGCCTAGTCCTAAAAATCTGTAACAAGTTTCGGTTGTGTATAAATTGACTATTTTATGTAACTTGTTTGTGATCCTTGTTACAAAAATTACACAGTACTACTACTTTTACTACTGGTTTTGTGTAAAGAAGTATCGATAGGTATTTTATAAGTGACTTTTTAATAACCTCTGTGTGTATGGTTAAAGGCAAGCGGGTGATTTAATTATAGAAAATTATTCATATTTTTGATACACTTTACAATCAGTTTTACGTGTTTCCGACTTTTTTCAATTAATTAAAATTCTAAAAAATTATATTAATTTTATAATGATAATAATAGTATGGCTGTGATAAGGTATGGTAAAATAACACTTTTCTCAAGATTCGCTTTTTAAAGGAAACAACATAGATATATCAAATAATTAATTTTTCAGATTTTGTGGGAAAATAAATATATTTAATTTTTTTTTTTGCATTAGGTGGATTAACGAGAATTTATTAAAATGATATATGTACATACAAAATAATGATGAAAAATTTATTAAATCTAAAAAAATACAATATTTTTATAGTTATCCACCTGTCAAGGTGTGGTAATCACAGAATTAGAAGTTTATTTAATTTTCGTTATGAAATTTTTAGTCCAATGTAATTTAGTGAAAATTTTAATTAAATATATGTTATTAAGCAATTTTTGAGATTAAATTACAAATACAAATGAAATAAATAAATTTGAGTACAATACCCTTGGAAATTATGATTGTATATGCTGTATTTTATAATTCATAATGAAATTTGTCTAGAAATTCTTTTTTTTTTTGCATTTTTTTTGCCATTTCAAAATTGTAATTAAAGAACTTAGCTTAGTAACTTACATAAAGTTTTTTTTTTCCTTTTCGAAGTTTCATAATAAATTAGAATAAATAAAATTGTATTTATTTGGATTTAAAGAAAAAAAATTATTTAGAATTATGTCGAAAAATCAAATGACAAAACAAAGTTTTAAAGTTAAAGCTCATGCATATACAAGAATTTCTCATCAAGAATTTCATTTTTCAACTTAAAAATTTCTTGACTCGACCTAATTTTCTATTATTATTAATTAGGTATGGTGAATTTAATACATCAGATAAGCACCAAAACAACTTACCTAAAGTATGCCGCGCCAGGCGGTCTGCATCGAACTTCACCGTTTTAAAAAAAGGACTAACTCTAACACTTAGTTTTTTTACAATTCAAGGCATTATTATCATTGTATAATTTTTTTATGTATTGTTATTGTACCATGTAATGTACATAAATGTATGTAAAAGTATAGTTATTATATATATATTTCTGCAATTATCTAATTCATACTTCTATAATAATTCTTCCATATTTAATTGGTATTTTGTTTATTATTTCCAACACAGCGAAGTTATCATTAAAATATACATTTCATAGTAAGTATTTTTTAGTATTAATTTGATTTATTATTAAATTCTCTCACAGTTTTTTATTTAGAAATCAAAAGTGGTCAAATTAAATACGAAATCATCATTGCTTGACGGCTATCGTGTATAAATATTTAATGAATTTTGCTGCAATTTTTAATTACATTATGTAAAAAATTCAAACAGGTACAGAACATGCATATAATAGAAGAATAGAACAGTGATTATTTTTTTGTAAATAAAATCTTGATATAGAAGATACTATGCTAACAAAATAATAATTTTATTTCCAGAATTATTCATTTTTCCACTATGGTTATTTCTAACATGTTAATTACTGATTTTATAACATTATAAAAAAATGAAAGTAAAGTAAATAAAAAATTTTTTACGCCCTTATTTAGTTAAAAGTATTGTTAAATTGTTCATTTGGTACTTGATTTTGTTACACCCGAATTTTTTTTTTTTTTTTGGTGTTTTAACATTAATTAAAAACTACATAAGATTCAAAAAGTCAATGACACGGCTATTGAATGGAAAAAAATACTTGACGCAAAATAACATAATTATGAACAATTTGAAGTGCGAAAATATATTATTTTACTTAGTTGTTTGTTTGCTCTTTTTCAGTTCATTAGAAACCTTTAATTTTCATGGTTTTTATTAGTATGAATGAACAAACATAAAAGTTTTGTTTTTATATCTTTATCTGAGAACTGCATTTGTATAATGTTCTACCTAAGTTAGCTTAGGTAATTCAAAGAAAGTCTTCAAGGCGAGATCCGTTTTTTAAGATAAGATGTATGTTTGGAGAAGAAAACTTAATTTAAAATTTGTGTAAGTAAGTGCATTTTGATTCCGCACGATCACAATTTTGTCTTATATTTTGCGGCAATTATAGAAGACACTTGTAATATTTGACTTGTTAACATAACTATATGACTAGGACTTGTAACTATGTAACTAAGATATTCCAAAATGTGATTTATTCATTAGCTTTGTTCTATCGTAGCTGCAAACAAATATTAATTAGATTTTCAAAATTAGAAAACAAGTTGAATTCATCATACAATTGCAATATATATCTATGCAAATGGAAATGTGTATTTTTTTATCATAATGAACTTCTTCTTTTATTATCATCACATGATTCTCTATTGTTTTGAAATTCTTAAAAATATCTTTTGGTTATGTCTTGAATTAACATAAAAGATAGAAAGTGATTTATTTATTTAATTTTTTCTTTGCTTAACGTAACACAAACAAGAATAAAAACATTAATTTCTTTGCCATTTTATTGTGATGACTGAAGGGATTTTCTAATTATATTTTGAGGGCTTGGGGATTTTTATGGGATTTTCCATTCTTAAATAATTTTTGTTCATTTAAAATACTACTCAACATGTAGCCCTTCAAAACAAACAAAAAAAGAAAATAAAAACAAAAAACATTTTATATTATCTACAAATTATAGATAAATTAAGAAATAAAATAATATATATATTTAATACATACAAAAATTTACCGATGGCCTAGTTTATGTAGAAATTTAAAAGATTAACAGGGAAATTGTAATGATATGTAATGTTAAAAAATTACACGAAGTTACATAATATTTTTAATTCTTTTTGAACATTATGTTGACACCTTACGTTCAAAATATCTGAAACTTTAACTTTTATAGGAATTTTTATACTTATTGATTTTTCAACATTAAGCTTTAAGCTTTAAATGAAATTAGAGTGCATGTAAGTAGTTTTCAGGTGTTTAAAAGTTATTATAACGCTACAGAACTTAGTTAAAAAAAATTTTATTATATTATATTATATTTATTATATTCTCCAAATTTTATTTCGGAACAACAATATTTAATATATTTTTTTTTTACATTTTGAAACTTAATTTGACACTTGAGATTATTATAAAAATAATTTTTCATTTTTGGTATTTTAATCATTAAGAAAGACACTTTAAAAAACATAAAATTTCTCATGTATGTTAATTTGTAAAGTTAAAATGTTTTCCCCTCAAAAATTAGATAAAAATAATTTAGTTAATTAGTTTTTTAAATTGACTTTTAAAAATAATAATTTTTTAATAATAGATTTAATTTATTATATTGAAAAATAAGAAACTAGCATTGCTGTTTTTCATAGAATAACATCACGAGATGATAGTATTTTTCGAATATTTTGGGGGGGAGTCATTCGATTTAAATGTTATAGTAGATTATTGTATATGTAAACTAAATTTGTTATTAATTAAGAGTTCTGTATACACAAAAATACATTGACACGAGTCAATACTTATATCACGAGACCGAAGGTCGAGTGATATAAATTGACAAGTGTCAATGTATTTTTGTGTAAATACAGAACGAGTTGTATAACAAATTTTGTTTACATATCCAATATACTGTTTTAATGCGTAGGGGAGAGGTAGTTGCAAAGAGAGAATATTTTTTCTTCTCATTTTTTCTCATTTTTTTTTTTTGTATTTGGCTGTATTGAAATATTGTGAGAGATATTATGTTTGTTTGGTATTACGTAATATTCAATACGAAACATCTAAATGATTTCATTATTTATGCTGATGCATCTAAATTTTTTCATTATATACGCTGATGCATCTAAATTTTTTCATTATTTACGCAGATGCATCTAAATGATTGCATATGTATTGACGCATATAATACTCCATTTAGTGATCTAAATTCTATAGCACTTGATCTAAATTCTATAGCACTAAATACAACATAACGATCCCCAACGCATTAAAATAATTTAATAGATAAAATTAGTAACAATAGCAAAGTTAGTACAATTAGTAAACATAAAAATAATTAATAAAAGTATATTATTTCGAAAAAATTAAAGAACTTTATTGTAAGTTATTTGGAGTAAGTAAATAAATAAATATTTGAAATTCATCTGAGTCTCATGTTGGTCTTTAGATGAAATTAGTAGAAAAAAAATTTCACAAAGCTTATTCAATTTTAGTGAAATAAACCTAACCTCTGATGAATAACATTTCTTGAAAATATTTTTGAAATAAAAAATACAATAATTATTTTATTTAACAAAAAAAAAAAACTAACTAATTGAATAGAAAATTCGTGGTTAAATTTATGTGTAGAAATTACTGAAAAAATTATTAAATAAAATGATGTTTTATTGTGGTTTTTGTGGTTTTTGCGGTATCTGTATGATATGAATGAATTTTGATTGTGTTTAAAATATGAATGAATGAATCTTTTTTGACAAATTTTTCATGTGTGGCTTATCTACTTGGCGGGAATGTCTAGGTGCATGAGATTATAAGTATAAATTAACTTATATAATAGCAGTAATTTTTTTTTAAACTTGTAGATACATTATAATTATCTAAATATAATTTAAAAAAATTTTTTTTTTTTTGAAGAAAAATATGTATTTTAAAATTTAACTGATAAAATTTTTATTGTGGGAAAAATTATTCATATTTTACTTCCACACTTGTTGAGGTAATAAGTTTAAAAATTATACAAAAACAAGAAAATTATGACCATTATAATTTTTTATAACTTTTTTACATTTCCTACTTTCTAATTTGTTCCATTTTTCAGTTGTCGTCGATTTTAAATTGTCAAAAATTTATATGCTTTTGGTTTAAAATTGTCAAATGAAATAATGACGTACATACAGCAAATATTTTTTAATATTTAATCTAGACTTTTGAAAAACCAACATTAATAAGCATTATTATTTTTTTCATGATAATGTTTTATATTTTTGAGATTGTTTAAGAATATTAACCATTATTTTCAATAATTTATTGATTTAGCACTATTTTAGAATTAATTCCCTATTTTTAGGGGCTTACTACTTATACAATAGTATACTAATGTATACTTATAATTCAGATAATATTTTTAATTTGATAAAGTAGAAAATAAGGAATTCAATGAATCGAAATATAAATGCACTTGCCTTAGTATTAATACCAACAATAAACAAAATTTTCGTTTTACTACTAGCAATTTCAATACAAAATAGAATATTTTTCATAAATTTATCAACAATTTATCTTAGGGCTAGCATAACATAAAAAAAATTATGTTTATGATTTTTAATTATTTTTTTTTTACTACTTCTAACGAAATAAATATTTACTCTCCAAAAAAAAAAATAAATCAAATATAAAAACAATAAAAAACATGTTTTAAATTCTACGAAACTTGGAATTTGGGGGAACCCTTTTATCAATAAAAAGAAAATATTTCCTTGTATTCATTCTAAATTACCTTAATTGACTGAACGAACATCAGTCCATAACAAAATAAAATAAAAAAATAAAAATAAAACTAAACATGAAAAATAATAAAAAGTGCAACAATCTTGTAATTCTGGTACACAATTAAATTCTAATTGACAATGGAGTTTTTTTTTTGGGGATCACGCAATACCGAGTGCAGTGTGTGTAGTACAATTTTTTTTTAAAGAATTTTCAGATGTTTAAAAAAAAATTTTTTTTTGTTTCTTTTGAAAAACAAAGTTTCTTTTTTTTTTATTATTATTATTATTATTTTAAGATACATCAAAACATGACAAAAGATAATAAAAATTATAAAAACATTATGGGTGCATCTTTTATAAAAAGAAAAAAAAAACTTCTTTATATGGGAGGAGAAAGAAAAATAAGATTTTATTCTTGAAAATATTAAGTAGGAAGAAAAGTACATTTTTTTATTTAACTTTGTTACTTGGGTTTTTTAAAAAGATACACTAATCTAAATGACTCCAGATAAAAAAATTTCAAACTGATGACATTTCTTAGGGAAGCGTCATATGGACGTTTGGTCTTAGAATTGACCAAGGAGCTTGCCGTCCCCCTTTACTGAAGCAGCCTGTATAAGTGTTCATGGTTGTGAATTTTAAAAGACTCGCATTACATAATCTTGCAGAAATTATTTCTAAAACCAAAAATGCGAATGAATACAAATCACTTATAAAACGACAAACTTTGCAACTTAATAGCAATTTTTTTTTTAAATACAAATAACCACTTATTGAAAAAATAAATTAATAGCTTAAAAATTTATTAATAATTTAAGAATTTATTGAAAAAGTAAATATCCGTTCTTATACTGTTAAAATTAGAGTGATAAGCTTATTTGTTTATTTATTTACATAATATTTTATCTTATTTGATTAAAATTCAAATACCTTGTCCCAAAAAAATATTAACATTATTTTTATTTCTCACAAAACGAACTTTTTAACTTTTTATTTTCTTATCTTAATGTTAAAAAAAAAAAATTCATTTTATTCAACACTTGAAATATATGAACTTCAAAACTAGACAAAAATAGTTATTAAGGAAATTTTTGGATATTATCAACGGTTAATGATGGTTCCAATTCATATATACAACATTGATAAGTTGTCAAAAGTATACAATAATTCTTATTTTCAGTTTCACTTATTATTAAAGCTAATTTTCCACTCTTAATTTCAACTAATTGAAATTCTAAGCTTTTAAACCAACAAAAAAAAAATACACATTTTAGAAATAAGCTAGAGAAAATCGCATAATTTAATAATTAGCTAAACGAAAAATCTTACATATTAACTTGAAAAAAAAGGGGAAATCAGAAAGAAAAAGGTGTTAATATTATTTTCTGAATATATTTATGTGATGTTTTATTTCTAAATTATGATAGCGAGATGAATGAATTATTTTTATATTTATTATTATAATTTTTATAATAAAACATGGTTTTGATTCCCAAGAGGCCAATGACTTTGAAAAATTTATAATTTAATAATGCGCGCGTCTTCTTTCTATATAAATTAGTTATGGTATTCAATTTAAGCCGGCTTGAAAAAACAAGCAAAACATTAAAAAAAAAATAAATTATTATTATTATTATTATTATTAATATTATTACACATATTTATGTGTCAATTTTGTAATGGTTGGATTACTTTTAAAAAATATTTATGTTTTTTTTTTTTCAACATATTAAATATATATAATTTTTATAAAATACTATTTAATTTAAGTTCTTTAATATTTTTTATAAAAATAATAATGATGAACAAAAATTAAAAATGATGCATTTATTTTATATTTTTTAACGCTTTATCAGACAATATTGTCTGCACGAGAAGAAATGACCATATAATAATGGTTTATGTCCACTTAATGATTTTTTGATTATTCCATAAGAAATTTCTCTTATATTGTATAATTAATAAAATACTGTATATATACTATATAGAAAAATAATGAATGACTAATAAAAATGCTTAAAAATTTCAACATAAAATCTTTATTTTTGGATTGATAGTAGTCAAGATCATCTGATATTATAGTTGCTCAAAGTTTGATTTGTTAGCAAACGTAATGTACACTTCTACTATTTTTAATCGGAATGAATTAAAATATTAAATGTATAGTTAATATAAATTTTAAGTTATGAAACGATTAATGTTTTATTTCAATTGCACAATTATTGTAGCAAGAAATATTATTTTACTTTTTTTTTCCAGTTTAAAAAATGAGCGTCTAAATTTTAGAAGTAAAAAAGATGTTTCATCGGGTTATTGTACTGGGAAATATTATTATATACACAGTATTTAATTTTATTTATACTATTTATAATATAAACTTATCACCTTATTGTTTATTTATAAAAATATTCTGATAAAATTTTTTCTTATCAATGATAGACATATGTACCTATGTACATTTGTACATAAAATAATATTACCTGGACTTTGTTATCTTATCAATTTAGTTTTAGAAATAATATAATATTGATTAAAAAATAAATAATTTTAACAAAATTTAACTTCATTCAGGTAAATAAAGTTCATTAATATTGTAGTGCTACAATATATATAAAAAAAAAATTCTACTTTATCTGGCTTTTGTTTAATTAATTATCTTCCTTAAATAAGTTATACTCTTCTTTTTTTCAAATGTCTTACCAAAATTAGCTCCCATCTATAAATTCGATAAAAAAAATATTACAGCTCACCCGATCAATCCACTAACTCTTTTATAAACAAATCGATTTGATTTATTTATATGCACACTCAGCATACGCAAACGGATAATAAGGAAATTTATGATAGAAAGCAACTATTTATTAAACTTTAAGTATTAGATCAACATAGCAATAGCTAATAAAAAGGTAAAATTACAATATTTTGTGATAATTTTCCTTAAAAATTCTTCAAAATAAAAAGTTTATAAAACTAAAACATCAATGAAAATATCACATTCTTTAATTATGTTTATTTTCAATAATAAGATAATTTCCACTTGACCTATTATATAAAGTAGGCATAATGTATTTTAGATAGAAAACTATACAATAATTTCAAAACAAAACAAAAACAAAAGGGAAGTCTTATTATTTATTATTAATAGAAAATCAATTATAATTCTTGAAAAATTATGTAAGAAAAATCTAATATTATTCCGCCCAGAGATATGTAAAAAAAAAACAAAATTATATATCACCCTTTTTGGAATAGAAAAATATTTTTTTAATTGTATGTATATTTCAGATTTATCTCTAGTAAAGTCATAATTATCATAATTTTTTTTGAAAAAATGCAACACATTTTATACAGTGAAGCCCCATTATAGAACTTCTGTAAATGTTTTAATTGTAAATAAAAATTTGAACTGTCTAACCTAATGATATTCTTTTAAAACGAAATAAAAATCATTTAAGATTAAATCAAATATTTTTTTTCTCCACATTTTTTTTTTGTTCAGGAATAGTGTTTTTTTTACATGGAAAATAATTTTCAAATCTTTTTTTATTATTAGATAAATAGAAATTCATTCAATAATTTTTTTGATATTAAATTGACTCTTTTTTTCTTCTATGTTTAGCAATTTTAAAGAATTTTTTTTCCATAATGTTGTTAGATAGAATTCTAGAGCTAATATTATATAAATTATATTAAAAGTAGTTTATAAAGAAAAGTTTTCCCAAAAAGCTTTGGCAGACATTTTTGTCTAATTACAAATTTTCTTAGACATGTCTTATTCAAAATTTTAAACATACGAAGATAGTCGAATTTTTGAAACTTTGCGATATTGCGATTTTACTCGCATCTTTCAATTATATGTATTACTTTGTAATTTGAATTTAATTAACAAATTTTTTATTTAAAATTTTCATTACAAAATAAGTGCCGAAAAAAAGATTCTTCTAAATCAAAAATCTTTTTTTTCTCAATAAAATACAATCATTTAGAGGTTACAGACCCAATGATCCCCAATTTAATTTAGTAAAACGAAAAAAAAAAAAAAAAATCTGTTCTAATATTATACAGAAAAATTTACAATTTGAATGTTTAAATTTAACATCTCTAAAATTTATTGCATTGATGATTTTCAGAAATTTATGTCATATAAAATATCAATTTAGATAGTTTAAATTTAAAAATGACATGATGCATTGATGACAGTCAAGAGATAATTATAGAAGAAAATTAGTTTTAATTATACTTCACTGTAAAATTTAAGCAGGTATAAATGAATGCAACAAAATGTATTTTAAATTTATGAACTTTGTAAGTAACTAGAAGATTCGTAGGTATATCAAATTTCCTCGTTAAAGTACGTATTTGAATATCCGGTTATAGTTTTGTAGATTTTTACAGGCCACTGTACGATGTGACAGAAGGCTTAAGAACAAATAAAAAAAAATTGTTGGATATATATGAAACAAACACTTTGTTCTGATTAAGTGGTATTCTGGAATCATAGATCACGCCCGCGCCGTAAAAAAATATATTAATTTTTTTGAAGAGTAAATAAAAATTAAAGTTAAGCAAAAGTTGAACTGTTTTTGAACTTATTGGAAATTTGTTTAATTTATTTTTTTATACGGCTCCATCATGAATACAAAAAAAGTTATTGAAAATTACATTAAATTAATTTTATTGTATGAAAATTATTCTGTTTTGTAAATTACATGTATGCAATTTTAATGCGATTGTATGATAAATTGGAATTTATATAATGCCCTTTAAAATCTAGATGGATCATTTATAGTAAGAATAATAATTTATTTAACATGTTAATTAAGTATAAATTACAAAAAAAAAATGAGTTCAAACAAAATAAACTCTTCTCCGTTTAAATTGTTTAGCGATTCAAGAGTAATTATAAGCCCTTTTGCTCTTGATAACTGATTCTTTTCTTAAATTTCGTTCCAACCGTCACGTGGGCTTCACAATTTAAATAAATGGTTTAAATAAGAGACTCTGCTGCAGCATCTTAACTTATTGTTCTACGATCTATTAAAATTATTATAGTAAGGTTTCATTTATCAAAATTTGCAGACACAGATGTCCACCAGAAGAAGAATAATGTCATCATCCAACACTGCTGATCCAAATTTGCAAGAAAAAAATTCTAATACGATAACTATTGAATAATAAAAAAAAAAAGGAAAAAGAAAAGAAATGAATATGTAATAGTTTAATTTTTTTCCATATTTTTATTTTATTTTTTTATTTCTTTATCTACCTGATTATTATTTTTATTTTTATTTTTATTTTTTCTCTCTTTTTTATATGAATTTTTTTTTTTTTTGTAATTAGCGTAATAAGTTTAATGAATTTTGATTTAAGGTTTCAATACTAAGAAAAAAAATTAAGAAAAAGGAAAAATTTTTTTTTTTTTTTGTACTTTTTTTATATTATGGAATATTACAATTTTAAAATTGAACATTTTTTTAATCAAGATTTTAATTTTAGCGAATCTGGATGTAACATTGTTTATTTAAATTCGAGAAGTATACTGAGGAAGTTGGATAAAATTGCGGAAATATTATTTAATTATAAAACTACTGTGGATGTAATAGTTGTTACCGAAACTTGGTTGTTGAAAGGAGATGAGTTATTCGCAAATATTCCCCATTATGTAGGGTTCCATTCGATTAGGCAAAGTACAAATAGAGGTGGCGGAGTGAGTATTTTTTTAAATGAAAATATTTCTGGTCATATCATTTACGAAAACTCTGATAATTTTAATAACTTTTTAATAATAGAAATTCCTAAATTTAAATTTAAAATAATCGCCGTCTATAGATCTCCAAGTTATAATAATTCTATTTCCGATTTTTTGGAAAAAATTCATCAAATTACTCAAAATTTCACAAATTCAATCTTGATCGGCGACATAAATATAAATCTTTTAAACGAAGATGATGATAATGTGCAAAGCTACACAAACTTTTTAAACAGTAATGGTTTCGTTTTTCTAAATTCAATTTCATTTCAAATGCCCACTAGAACGACTGAACATTCCTCTACTATAATTGACCACTTTGCGACTGATCTTCTGTTGTATGATTATAAGTTAGCGATACATGAAAACTCAATTAGTGATCATAATATTCTATTTCTCCAAATCGATCAACGAATTAATAACGATAGTGATCAAATAAAACCCATAACCTACATTAACAAACAAAAATCGATTCAAGAATTCAATGCAATCAATGTAAATAATAGAAACTTAGAATATAACCAGTATATAAGCGATTGGATAAGAATTGTCAATTCGAATTCTCGCGAGTGCATACGAACTCATAAAAAAATTTTTAGAAAACCATTTATGACACCAGAGTTAATAAATTTATCAAGAGAAAAAGAGAGAAAATATAAACTAATGAAAAAGCATCCTACTAATTCATATCTGAAATCACAGTTCAAAATTATTAGAAATCTCTTTGAAAATAAAAAGAAAATAGCAAAAAAACTATTTTTAGCTGAACAAATTAATCAAAATTTGAACAATCCAAAAAAACTCTGGCAAATAATAAATTTTTCTCTATATAATCGTTCACTTGACAATAAAAGTAATCTACCCGAAAAAATTCAATTTAATAATCGTGTGATTGATGATGAATTTGAGATGATAAACTGTATAAATGATCATTTTGTGAATGTCGCGGGTTTCTATAATCAAATTGTTTCAAACAATATAGAAGGTGAAGACTTAGAGTTGAATCTACTTTTTGATGAAAGTCTTTTTTCATTCAAACATGTATGTGATTCTATAATACTAGAACAAACAAAATCTTTAAAAACAAATATAGCATCAGGTTACGATAGAATGTCCCCAAAAGACTTGAAGTCCTTGTCAGAGAGTAAACTAGGCGAACTTACAAAATTATTTAATAAATCTTTAGATAACAGCATTTTTCCAAACGAGTTAAAAATAGCAAAAGTCACCCCATTACACAAAGGAGGTTCAAAGCAAGACTTAAATAATTATAGAGGAATCTCAGTACTACCAGTAATATCAAAAATATTTGAAAGATTATTGTATAATCAAATATGGGAACATTGCACGAGTAATAATATTCTAAATAAAAATCAATTCGGTTTCATTCCATCTTCGAGCACAACTTCAGCTTGCATTGAAATGATAAATACGGTACAAACGTCGCTTTCTAAAGGCAAAATAACGGCGGTTGTAGCGATTGATTTACAAAAGGCATTCGATTCATTAGATCACGAAAAGGTACTCAGAAAATTTAAGAAAATTAGCTTTTCAAATGAATCCGTGCAGTTAATTTCTAGCTATCTCTCTAACAGGAAGCAGTTTGTTCAGATTGGTGAACATAAAAGCAACCTGCTAACTTTGCAAAGAGGTATTCCCCAAGGATCAATATTGGGACCTCTGGTTTTTGTTATTTACGTGAACGAAATATTTGATCTCCCTCTAAGAGGAATTTTAATACTTTATGCAGATGATGCCCTGCTAATTTTCAGTGAGAGCAATTTCAATGAATTGTTTCAATCAATGCAGACTGATTTAACCACTCTTCATAATTTTTTTAAAGAAAATAAACTCAAAATCAATTTCTCGAAAACCTCTTATTTGGTTTTTAAAAAGGAAGTTCCAGTAGGTCATCAGCTTATCGTTGGAAACCATATTATCTCGGAAGTAACTACCCTCAAATATCTCGGACTTTATATCGACAAAAATTTAAAATGGGAAACTCATATTCAACATATAAAGAAAAAAATTATACCATATGTAGCAGCTCTATATAGGGAACGTAATACTCTACCAAAAAACACACTTCTAAATATTTATTATGCACACATTCACTCACAGTTAATTTATCTTAATTCTATTTGGTCGTCCTGTCCTGCTTATAGAATCAGAGAGCTTAAAGTGCTGCAGAATAAAGCTTTAAAAGCCGTAAACAATTTACCCATATTAACTCCCTCAAACTCTTTATACAGTGAAAAAATTCTCCCTTTAGAAATGTTAAGAATTTTCGAGGTAGCTTTGCTGTGTTATAAATTAGTAAACAAAATAATAAAATCTGGTATAATATTATCCGAAGTTTCGCAAACACACTCGCATCACACTAGAAATACTCACAACCTCTCAACCCTAAATTTTCATCATTCGACTTCACTCTTTTTCGCAATAACTCAGTACAATCAAATACCTTCAGAAATAAGATCAATTGAGAACATTACGTCTTTCAAGTTTTCGCTGAAACGTTTTTTAATGAACAGTTCCTAACACAAATGGCGATTAATTAATTAATTAAGTTTTATTCAGCTTTTTTATGATATACATTCATATTACAATATATACAAAACTTACATAGTATTAATAAATTTAAATAATGTTAAATGAATTCATATATAATTTATATCCATAATATGTACAATATTTTTAGATTTAGATCTACTCATTGTAATTATAAACACATGTATTATAGTAAGATTCGGCACAAGTGCTTGCACTTTTTTGAATCTCATTCGAATAAATAAAAAAAAAAAAAAAAAAAAAAAGAGTCAAATTTTGTTCAGTTTAAAAAAAATATTGAATTTTTTGCATTCCATTATAATTTTTTAAAATAATTTAATTTCTATATATGCTCAAAAACCAAACTAATTTTTTCTACAATTTTTTAATGGAGCAAGGTGAATGAAAAAAGTTGAAATTTTAAATATTGTAGCATATTAACTAATATCGTTATAATTTATAAATCGTAACAAAGAATATAGATCATAATTGGTTATCATAACAATTAAAAATTATAAATGAATATCAAAATATTTATTAATAATACTTCTACAATTTCAATAAGAGGCGATACAGATGAAAACCCTTAAGGCCTTTGACATATAAATAATAAGTATTGATATCAGTAAGAAAATAATAATCAAAACAATTTATGAGAAGAGCTAAGTGTACATATATTTATATATATATATTTATATATGTATATTTATATATACATTACTTTTTAAGTAAAAAAATGTCATGCATTAATTTGAGCGATTATTTATGCTTTTTTATTAAAATATGCACATTATTATTAACCAGCATAGAATATTTTTTATTTTTTTGTTAGTTTTTTCACTCCAGCATAAAAATTGATACCTCATAAAAAATTCTTCTGAAAGATATTATATAGAAGTGCATTAAAGAATATTAAATATGCAATTGAACATACAATGTATATTTTTATTTTGATATTCTTTTCCATATCGATACTTCCGTTGAGTAACTATATAATTAATCAAATCAACTGAACATGTTATAAAATGGTAAATACATGTTTAGATACATGTTTAGAAGAATAAACAAAATAATAGTTAATTCCAGGTTATTTTCTGCATTTATGCCGAAATCTAAAATAAGTCTTGTATTACCATCAATATTGTTACAGTTCTTGAATTTTGACTAATATGTTTGTGCTTCACAAGGTTACAAATTTCAATAGTGCAGAAAAAGATGTAAAATTCAAGAAATAAAGAAAATGTGAGCATATTAATATAGTAGAAATAGAGTGGGCAGTTTTAAATGGTGTTATATACAAACACTTAATTTAGTCATTGTTATTAAATGGAAGCATCGAAATGATTATGAATAAATGGAAAATATTTATATACAATATACATAATTTAACAATTTTATTTGATAAATCAAAATTGTACATTCATATGCAAATTAGAAGACTTTCACTTCTAACGGAAGGCGTAAACTTAATTCTACGATTTATTTCAATTATATATTTAATAATTTTTAAGTAAAATCAAAGGAAAATATAGACTATAGTAGATTGCACAACTCAAATTTTGAAAATGATATTAGAGTCTGCAAAATGTATTCAAAATATATGTTATAAATCAGATATTGTTTGTATAATGTATATTTAAGTCACAAAATAAGCTTAAATAACTAATAATGAGGTTATTCTGAAAAGGTGAATAAATCAAAAAGCAAAAACCCGGTTGGTTCGGTTTAAAGCATCAAAAAATTGAGTTATTTAGCGCAATATTGCTATATATTGGTGTTAGATTAATTATTTGGCAACCAGACTTAACATGCTCGTTCACTTAGGTTGATTTGTTTCATCAATTCATTTAAAAATTTCTAAATATTAATGTTCACATAATGTTGTGTTGTCTTTCAAATAAACTTGTAGACCTGATTTTGGAAATCAATTTGAACTTTAATTACAAAAAATATTTTTGATTAATGGTAATAAAAATTAAAAAAAAATATATTTTACAAATTTTTGAAAAAAATATTTTAATATTAAAATTTATAAAATATAATTTTTTTTTTTTAAATAAAATAAAAAGGGAGTGTTTGATTGGAAGTGTGCATCTTATAAAAAATTTATTAATCAAACTGATAAATTTTTATCATTTTCTGTAATGTTGATTTTAAACATATAGCAGCAGTTATTTCGACCCTTATATTTTCGTCAAGAATTTCTATTTATTCTCAAGGGGATGAAATTTGTTTTGTTGCTAAAATCAATGTTTTGATTAGATTTAAACCAGATATTCAATATCAAATAAATTCTTGCTATACCCATCTGAATATTATTTATTTACAAATACTGTTTCAACATTATTCAACAATTCAGTTAAGGGAAAAAGGATTCACACGTGAATGTAATTTTTTATTATATTTTCAATATAAATTCTTAGAATATTATGAGATTAGCAGGAAAGCCTTATGTTGAAAAAAGTAATAAATTTTTTTAACCCTATACAAATGTGAAACAAAATTTATTATTGCTTACAATTTAATGTGTAGTGTTCAGCTTTCAGTTTTGGGTTAAAGTTATTTAACTTACTTTATGTTTGAAGAATTATTCAATACTGTGATGAGTGATATAACAATTTAAGCTTGTTGTAAATATTTTATGTGTAAAACATGCAATTGAGTTCATCCAATATAGTACATCCAATAAAGTACTTAACATTTTGGTGAATGTGGAAAATAATTGTTTTTGATTTTATTACAGTACAAGTTTTAATTTAACTATTATGTTAAAATTGCTAAAAAATTGAGTTCTTTTAAGTTGTCTTAAAAGGTGACTGACTGTATCTCCAAATATAAGTTCCTTTGAGAAGAACTCACTATACAGAAAAAAAATCAAAATTAATGTTAATGCATCACAAAGGGATAGCTCTTTTCCTGTTTGTTTATATCACAAACTTCTAACACACGGGGATGAATTTCCTACACGAACTGGTTTTACTTAAAATTCAACAATAAAAGAAATTTCATTATGTAATGGAATATAATAAAAAAAAAAGAAAGAAAAAAACAAAAAATTTCCTGAAACAAGATGTGGTCATTCTACACACATTTTTATATTGATGCAATAAATTCAATAATTTATTATTATTATACCTAGTTCTTTTCTTGTATTTTTAATGAAATAGAAAATATTTTTGATTTCAAGTTAGCTTCTGAATCATTAATAAAATAAAATAAGCAATATGTTTTATTGACAACATTAAGTTAAATAAAAAATTTGTTATCTGATTTATTTTATATAGAATATTTTCATATCGAGATATATTTTATTCTGCACTTATAAAAATGTAATATGAACATAATGTACAAGTTTATCGTACATAAATTTTTGTAAGAGTTCTTTTTCACATTCAACTGAGGTGTAATTATTTTAATATTATTATAAAATTGGTTTCAAGTTCTCAAGTTTTATTATGGCACATCATGTAATTATTTTAAAATAAATTAGAACTGCATATATAATTTAATTAATTTTAAATTCTATTACAAATGCGAATAGGTAATATAAAGTGCAGTTTTAAGAACCTTATGCATTAATTACTTTTTTTTCATTTTCTTGAATTTAATTTCTAATTACATATATTTATTTTATATAATTATAATCTGTTAAAATATTAGACAAATAAACTAAATTTCTGAAACCTAAAATAAATTTTATACAAAAAATTATTATATACCTATCGACTTCAAAAATATTTTCATAATCCTAGGTTGAAAAAAGGAAAAATTTATCTGAAAATAATTTAACATTAACCAAATCAATGATAATAATACGATATACTTCATCCGGTCACATTACGTCATTTTTAAAATGCAATCCAACAAAAAATGATTTTATTTTTAAATTTATTGAAGACTTAAAAAACAATACATATTAAAAACCTAAAACTTATCATTAGAAAAATTGAAAATCCCACAAAAAAGATAAAATTATAATTTTATAATGAGTAATTACCGTATTAAAATAAAATAAACAAAATATCATATTGACAAGTAAATTGATTAATTATCGCGACAAGGGAATTCATGACTTGAAATTTTATACATTGTTCGTTCTTTTTTTTATTTTTTTAATAAAATTTTTATATTGATTGAAGAGAAACGATTATAAAATTAAAAGGAAAAAATAAAAAAAAACTTTATTTCAATTCATTAAAATTAAATAATTTCATATTTTAAGAATGTATTTTGATGGTGATTGTGAACATATTCATTTTTTGATTAAACGATTTTTTTTTCATAATTCTTTAACGTAAAATGAAATTGTTGAGAGATAAAAAGTCATTTTATTGCAAGCCCCTGTTTAAATTGAAGGGAGAATTTTTTTGACAGTTTACAAAAGATCAACTTACAATGTACATACCCAGTTACATACAATGTACATACCTAAAAGATTATTATATTGAGTAAAATAAAGATTAATCTTTAAGCTTTGCTTTCAGTCTCTGTTTAAATCCTTGGCACAATTAGGAACTAAAATCGACATCTCATACTGATTATTGGACATATTCGATTATAACTTTAAAAAAATTCAAAATTATATAAATTTTATATGAAAATAAGTCGATCCTTCCCAGGCTAAGAACTTGAAACTCCGCAGGCCGAATTCGAAGCATCTTATTTACACAGGAGTAAACGGCATTGATACGAAATATGTGCATTTTAGTGTGTAACATTTTTTATCGAAAACGGGTTGAAAATATAAAATTATAAGATATCCCTGAACAGATTGCTCCAATAAAATATGATTATGATAAAAGTATACGCTTTTAAGCCGAAATTATATCAATATTAATTTTTATTCGTTCGATCAAACTAAGAGGTGTAAATTATATTTTTTATTTATGAGTAATTTTGGAATAATAATGCTATTATTATAATAAAAATATCGTTATAAATTAAAAAAAAAAAATCGTGAATAAATATTTTGATTCATATTTCCTAAATGTTTTGTAACAAAAATGCATCGTACCATAAAATCGAATTAAAAAAAAAATAAACATAAAAAATTATTATTATTTTTATATTGTTTTGTTTGTGCCCTTTTTTGTACAAAAAAAAATAAAAGTAAAATAATTTTTGCACAGCTGGCATTAAATTATGCAAAATTATATTATTTTTTAACATATTATACATAATATATATATATACACTAGTTATATATATTTATTTATTTTTATTTATTACTACTATTATTTTAAATCCAACGTTTGACCTTTTATGACCACCAGCTTTTTTTTTTCCAGACCAGCATGTAATTTCATAAGGTGAAAAAATCTTATATTTTTTACTTGCCAAAATAAATAAGCGGTTACTGAATATCTGAAATAATTATGACAAATGAATTTTATTTTTTTATTTTTTTTAATATTATTATACTACTAATATAGTTAGGTAAATAGAAAGTAAACGAATTTAAGTTCCAGCTGGTTGATAAATGACAATTTGAATTTGTTACCAAAATGCTAAAAGATATGAGAAATAATCTCACATTTTTAAAGACTTTGAAACTACATGATGATATAAAACCTAAGTTATAATAATAAGAAATTATATTAAAAAAAAAAATATTTCTTCAATATCCTGAAATTTTTGTTTGACTAAGTAGTTATATTATAGAACTTACATACTACAAATTTGTGACTTCTTATGATATGATCTAATAAATATACTATAAATGGTAAATTATGATAAAATTTAAATTCCAAATAGGTCATGAAATGAAATGTTAAGCCCGTATACCAACATTAAATTATAAAATTAGAATATCCTTTGAATTGATTTCCATTCATTTGAAATAGGTATAACATATAAAAGCAGTTGAAATTGAAATCATTACATAGAAGCCAAAAGGTGCACTCAAAATCATTATTTAAAAAATAATAATAATAATTTTTTGCACTGATTTCGTCATTCTAAAGAAATTGTACGTAATTGAAAATTTAACAAAAATATATGTATAACTTGAAATTACGGTCAAAGGCTATTTTTTAAGCAAAAATAATGAACACACGGAGCAATCTTGAAAAGTTTTTCATTGGTAGGTATAACTTGTTTCAACAATTTAACTTTTTATTTATTTTTGTTAATTGAAAATGAAATCTTAATTGCTTCCGGAGAAGTTATAATATGAAATAAAGGGTAAAAAAATTAAAAAAACCGCAGGTGTCATAAAAAAAAACAATATTAATCATCAAACAAAAAAGAAAGAAAGATATCTTCAGTGGACTAAAAGTTTTTATCTATAAATGTGAATAAATTATTTTTGGTGGGAAACATATTAATTCAAATGCTAATTAGTAACACTTGAATATCCCTTCAAGCAAAATATTGAATTTATTTCCGAAATAAAAATGTAATAATTTAATAAAATTGGAATAACTAAGAATTTTTAACGATAATCATAGAATTTTTAACCTCATCTGACCCAGGTGACAAAAGAACTAGGCAAGCTAAGTAGAATTTTGATGGAATTTTTCTCAGTAATCAAAATTTGACTTTTTGCATTAAATAAAGTTATCATATTTTTATTTTCGTGTTTTAATAAAATACATAATAAAAATTTTATTTGGTTTATATCGTTTAGGTACCTAATTAAAAAAAAATAATAGGGTTTTTTTTAATTTATAAAAAAAAAGAAAATATTCACAAATTTTTTTTTTTTTAGAAAAATTTTGATTCATTGTAATCAAAAAGAAAATTAGTCAATTTTGAAGAGAATGAACTTAAAATTTAGAATCTACCACAATTACACAGAGTATCTGAGATAAATTGGTTATTCAACACTATATTGAAAAAATTACAATATTAATACATATTAAAAAAAAATAATAAAGCTGAAATTAGATGTTTTAAGGTACAATATTACAAAATAAATTTAATATTTTTCAATTTAAGCCTGATTAAGTATCTTCATACTTTTAGCTTTAAAATAAAAAAAAAACTTTGATACCATTCATTTCAAAATAGAATCTTTATAAGAATTGAGTATCAAAGTTTGATAAGGTTGAAGGAAAACTATTAATATGATTTTCAAGAGATTTTTGTGAGATTTTTGACTTTCAAAAGTTTCCTTGCCAAAGTTGGCTACGGTAAATATTTATCGCCTTCAATTTGATAGTGTTCTAAACATATTTTCTGTTTTTAATCATACAAACATTGAACCTGAACACCCAGTAAATTTTAAAATAAAGAAAATTATTTATTTTTTATTCTTGAAATATCTTCTCATATTATATTTTAACATAATTATACTTTTAATTTTATTGAATTCATGTATCTGAATGTAATGGCTAACAATGATAACTTATAAAATTAGCTACACAATAACATTCATTATTTTATTTTTCTCAAAATATAGTCGAAAGATCATGTAAATCTCTCCATTGGAAAGAATGACTTTTGTAACTTGTTAATTATCTTTGAAATATACTATACATATTATAATTTTTAAAACAAACTAAGAACATTTTCTTATATTGAGAGACTTCTATTCAAAATAAAAGGCAAGTGAAATTAGTATTGTTAGTTCCATATATAAAATACATGTTAAGTGTTGACTACAATGCATGAACAAAAATTATCAATTTAGTACAAAATAATCAATTGGGCTTAAACGAGTAGAATTTAAGTAAAGTCATAATAAAAAAAATTAACAATTTCATTATTATGAACATCAAAATAAATTTAGCGAAGTATGTTATATGTATTTTTGACATACATAATTTGTCACAGGATTTTTACTCAATTCTCGTATCTCAATATAATCATCATTTCTTTTTGGTTGCAAACATTATGTTTAACGATCTTTTATTCTTTAATAATAATGTATTTAAAAAATAAAATTTGGTTCTGCATAAAATTATTTTCAACACAGTTATTTTGCCAATTAAATATTTATATATGTAACTAACTATATAATAAATACAAGAAAATTATATAGTTAGTTTAAAAAAAAAATCATAAAATTACGGGTCAGTTGTTGGATATGTATAATATTATGTACATTTTTAATAAAACTAAGAAAATTTTCTATTTTTTTTTTTGTCACAGGGAGATATGGACTTGGACATGAACTAAATAATAAATAGTGCTTGCTTTAAATTAATATGTTAACATAATTTTTTTGGTATCATAAAAAATTTCCATCTAATTAAACAAAATTTCTTCAAATTTAGTTTGTGAAAATGAAAATATGATCCCAACCCTGATTTGTCATTATTATAGCTTTACAGCAATCAATGTTCCATATATTTAATCAATGCAATAATTCAAAATAAAAATATAAGAAATTGACCAACAAATATGTAACCTCGAATTACAGAAAATGGTTTTGATTTTTATCTTTAAAATTTATGGACTATGTATTTGATGACATAATTTTATTATTTATTTCTATAAATTGAAAGCTTGTATTATTTTAATGTTTTATAATATTAACTATAATTTCAACTTTAAAAATGCCCTCATTTTACTGCAAAGTACACTCTAATTTCAGTTACATTTTATTTGAATCTTGCTCATTATATAAAATACAACCAGTTTGTTAGCACCCATATTTTATTGCATTTTTATAATTTACAAAATGCAAAATTTAAAATAATATTATTTATAATTATTTGTAATTTAAGCTTACATTTATTTTTATATAAATTTGTAAAAATACATAATTTAAATTGTTTCATCAAGTGTTCATTTGTAAAAGTGTAGGTATATCTTTTTTAATTGACACTCGCTACTTGCAAAAAAATTAAATAAATAGATGCGAACGTAGTAAAAATATTTTTATGAATTAAAATTGATTTCACTATGTCAAGGTTTGCGTAACATGCCGTGTGTCAATTTAGTACTCATAATTGTATAATTGTATATGTATGTAACTATGTAACATAATGTACATATAATGTATGACTAAGTTTTATAATACACTGTTTTTTTTTTTCATAAAAACTATTCAAAAATAATACGGTAGATATAGATTGATATAACAATAAACCTACATAAATATATAAAATAGTAGATAGTATAGTAAATGTGAAAATTCCTTCTTTATTAAAAAAAAAAAAAACAAAAAATTCAGTATGTTAAGAAAAAAAAATTTGACCTCATTTTAAATTCAATAATGAAACTACTTTTTACATACCGTCTTGAGGTGATTGCTTAAAATGGATTTTTACTGCATTAAGATAATGTTAAAAGATATCAAACATTAATATTAAACATATTTTCATATTAAAAAAGCTAGCATTCTTAAGACTAAGAGGAATCCGTTTAAATGAGACTCATCTTATTAATTATCGCTCGACTTTGAAAAAAAAAGACTTTGAAAATATTGTTTTAATACTTTTTATAATTTTAATTAGCATTATGATAAATTTGGTTTGCGCTACACAGTCCGCTTGAAATGTACATTCATCTCCTACCTCCAATGATGATTTTTGAGGTTTCAAAAATAATCTTTTTGTTTTTATTTAATTTTAAATATAAATATCTAATAAAGACGATTTTATTTTTCTGTAAGTCCTAAATATGTGACACTTCCATCATATTCATATATTTGGCCTATGTCTTCTCTTAATCAAAATCTATATTTTTGCTAATTGTTTTTATTAATAGTCACAATCAAGCATTACTTCTGTTTGTAAATTTTTTTTTTGTTCAAAACTACACATTTTTTTCTTTTTTATGTAATTAAATTTATTATTAAATTGAATATACATTATAAATTTTATATTTATATATAAAAATATGACTTGTCTTACTTTTTATAATAAATATGTTTTTTAACATTCATATTTTGTAATTTGAAAAAAAAAAAAAATGTATGTAATTATTCGAATTAATTTAGTTTAGAATAAATAATATCCACATTTGGAATTTTGTATTTTATAATTACAAAAATATTTTCTTAAGATAGTTATTTTTAAATTCTAATTTGATTATAAATGTAAAAATATGGAAAAAATATTGATTGCGCTTAGGAATCAGTCTTAAATTTATCATACATATATACATATTTGAATCGACTGATGCCAATGTCAATTGATCGACTGAAAATAAATATACAAAATATTGGTTTATCTTTCAGTTTAATATATTTGTAATTGAAAAATAAAATTTTATTTCATAATGGCCGTATAGGTAAACAGAAATTAGTTATTTTCGATGAAAAATAAAAACTACTTCAGAAAAAATAATGGAGATGCAAACGATTAGAATTAGAGTAAACTTTATATATCATATTTTAAATATAAGTCCTGAAAGAATAGTGTATAAAATATGGTCTTTTACTTCCTGAAATTTTTGACAGCTCATTGAGCTTAGTGTTCACTTCATGTTTGTAATCAAGAACGAGGATGTAGACAATTGTTGGAGTTTTCGTGATATAACTATAACATTCAAATAAACTAATTGATATTTTTCATTCCTTTAAAATTATATTTATGTGAAATGAAAAATATTATGGTCACACATTTATTTTTAAATAACAAATATAAGAAAAATTTATATAATATTTGATATTGTTATAACAATTTTATTATCGATTTCAAAATAAT
The DNA here is from genome assembly GCA_964007475.1 of Hybos culiciformis. Lineage (NCBI taxonomy): Eukaryota > Metazoa > Arthropoda > Insecta > Diptera > Hybotidae > Hybos > Hybos culiciformis. The sequence continues at coordinate 82,359,265 of OZ023274.1, forward strand.
GAAGAAAGTTCACGGAATTGTATAAGAACTTAATAACATCAACATTACAATATGTATAACTATTTTTGATACTTAAGTGTATTTTAATTGCTTCATTGTATGTTTTGTTATATACATTTATATAGTTTTTTTTTTATTTATAACTTTTATTCCACTTATATTTTTGTATTCTAGTTTTTTCTACATTGAACTTTATGAACTTTAAAAAGCCGTATACAATTTTGTCTAGTCCACGGCGTAAATAAACTTTATAAATAACATATATATATATATATATATATATATATATATATATATATATACATACGTACATATAAATTTATTAAAAGGTTTTTGGAACGAAAGTATTAAAAAAAAAATTAAGGCAAGTACAGGTGACTTGAGTGTCACGTCATAGTTTTTCATATCAATTTACGAGGAAATCTGTCAAAAAGAATAATTATAAAATTTTACTGGGAGTTTGAAAAAGATAGGATTTTTATATTAATACTTCAACTGATTGTCATGATTTCTGTACCAACTTAAAAAAATCGAAAAAGTATGAATTGAAGAGAGTTAGTATTAAATATAAGTGTTTGCCCTTCCCGCTCAAGTAGTTTATGTTATATTATTTTAAAAAGTTATGATTTTCACTTAGATATATACTTTTCCAAAGATCCTTGCAACATATAAATAAGAGATAATGTCTTAGTAAAATCCTTTGGAAAAAATTTCTTATCAAATTCTTTTATTTGATTGTTTTTTAAATGTATATTTTTTGATTTTAAAAGAGAAATGACGTAACATTGAAACAATTAGTGAATAAAATGTGATTTTGAACAAAAAAAAATGTTTTTTTTTTAAGAAAAGCTCTTAATAATAATATTATTCACGTTTTTTATATAAAGAAGTTATTAGGTTTCTGATAAATAAAGATTTTTTACACTTATGATTCATTCATTCATTAAAAAAAAGAAACAAAAAAAAAATCTTGTTTGTGAAAAGTGTATATATTATAATATGTATGTAATAAATATAGTATTTATTGGCAAGATATACATTGTTATTAAGTTTAAAGAAATTTTTTAGGAATTATAAATGAATCATTTGCTTAAAATTATTGAAGAGGACTACATACGATAATATTTAAATTAAATGCAAAATTCATATCGAATAAGACTATATTTAACTTTAAAGTGCTTCCGACGAATTTCCCATTATTTTCATTGGAAAATTGTGAAATGTTGAATTAAATAATCATATATTAGTTCTGTATAAAAAATGATTATTTTTTCCTCAGTCTTTCAAAAGCATTCAAGAACACTTTCTTATGTTATATGTACCTAACTTATTATTTAAGATAGGTTTAAGTATTAGCAAAAGTCTGTCTGTTATACAAAACTCGCAGAACAAATATTAAAAAAAATTTTCTTGATAAACCAAATGATTATGTGGGTATGCTATATATATATATGAGTTTAATAAGTATACTGAAAATAGGGTATGTGTAATAACTTAATAACTAAACTAAAATAACAAAAATTGATATGTTCCATATAATAAAAGTATATACCTATACTTTTTATTTCATTTTCCTCTAATTTCCGTCTTTTTCCGCTAATCACTATTTTACTATATTTATGGGTATGTTGAATGATAAAAATTAATAAAATGTCTCTAAATATAAATTTTATTGATGTAACTTTGACGATAACTTAAACTTCTACAATGTTGAATTGAGATACATACCAGATACCATATATTTTTTGTATACAACATACATACGTACTTAAATATTATATCCCATAAAATTGTTAGAAAAAAAATTTCGTCGAACATTATATCAATAATCGATTTTATTGATTGAAGTTTAATTTATTTATCAATTCAAAACTCAGTTCAATATGTATATATCTTATGTGTGTATGACAATGCAGAAATTGCGTGCAATTAAGTAATAAAAATTAAGTCTCGAATATATACATATAACAACATCAGAGAAAAGGAAAATTATATTCAGTTTGTTAAGAATTTAGATAAGAGTTCAAATCAGCAATAGTTAGTGGATTGAAATGAACTTATGTTTTTGATGACATTTTGTTAAAAAAAATTTTTAAATATTTTATATTAGATATCTTTTTTTTAATTTTTTTAACATGCAACAGTACAGTGCATTTTAATTTTAAATTACTTTATTCAATTCAATTATATTGTATTTTACAATGTAGTAATATCTTGAATTATTTTTATATTAACAACACTTTTCTTTTTTTACAGAGGTTGAGAAACATCTGGTTGAATTGATTTATTTCAATAAATACATATTATTGACGGAATGTATGCTTTATTGAACACGTGATGCTTCAAAAAAAATTATTTTTTATTTATTTATTAGAATTAACATTGTTACTAAGATATTTTTCCATATAAGCTTTTCAAACTCTATAAAACCATGTTTTGTAAGACATTCAGTTTTTTTTAAAGGCAATGAACTTCAATTTACCTTATTGTACCAATTTTTCCTAGAAAATTAAATTAGATAATATTTGGATTTATAAAAGCAATTAAATAATGTTTTATATAACAATCACCATTTTAAAATTAAGTTCTTAAAACTTCATATTAAAAATAAGTTGTTTTGGTTTATCAATTATATAATAAAAATTGATCAAGTCAAGTTTTTATGCAATCGTAATGTGATCATTTAACTGATACCTAATTCTTAGAACTGATTATTGACATTAAGAAACAATTCTTGTAGATATATATTTTAAATAATTGAAATTGCTGCCAAATGCTAATAAATGATTCAGTATTATATACCTAAAATTGCTGTTTTAAGATAAATTAAATCATTTTTTATGAAATTTGTGGCTCATAGAAAAAATATTTTATTGGATAGAAATTTCTAATAAAGGTTTTTTTGTTGCTTAATAAAAAAAAACTCAATAAATTATCTGCTACAAATTTTAATATGACAAAATTCATATGAAATTTTATGTAAAAATATACAAAAAAAAAAATAAATATCCAATATGTTTACCTAATCAAATTTCCATCGAAATTGATATTTTCATAATAAAGAAAATCAAAACAATATTTAGTTTCAGAAAATATTTTTTTTTGCTTTTAGTTATAAACAAAATTTAAGTTATATGTTTATTTTTTTTTGTGATAAAAAGGGTGAAACATTAATCTAATTTATTTCGTTTATTTTTGAAATGAAACTAAAAGTTATTGTTAAAAAGTATAAATAAAATTAATGTGATATTTTTATTTATAACGACATTCCTATATGGGGGTTCATAAGTAGTTATATTTATATACATATATATGTAAATTCGACCAATCATAGGCAAATTCTTGCACATGTAGTACTAGTGCTAAATTATAAAATGACGAACTTATAAAATACTAACAGCCAAAATTTTAAAGAGTAACATTTTGAGATTAGAACCGACGATGGAGCAACCACGCAGTATAAAACACGATCGAGAAGTTTTTTTTATTTTTAGTCGTCACATTCAAAACTGAAAATTATATGTTGTGGGACCAACAACGCGAAGTTGCAATTTTTTCTAAAAGGAATGAGAACAACCAGCATTAAAAGTTTTTCAACAGTATAAAGTTAATAAAATATACAAACTTTTGAGTTGTTATACTTAGTGTCAAAAATGAATGCTACACTTTTTCAGAAAGGTTTGATTTCAGTTTCCTGTTCTTTTTCAATTCAATTTCTAAAAATTATAATAACTGGAATATAAGCAGACAGTATAAGTTGAAATAATATAGTTCATTTTTGATTATTTTAATGCTTAATCTTTATATATAGTATTTTTCCCGCCTTAAATATTAATATTATGTATATTTCATTTGAAAAAAATTAGTTCAATATCAATATTATGCTAATTACTTAGGATTGGTCCAAATGGAAATTATCCAAAAATATTTAATTTTTTGGTAATTGTATGCAAATTAGAAAAAAAAAAATAAATTTATGGGAAATTACTTCCTAAAAAGATTAACAATAAATATTTTATAAAAATTTGATCCAGTTTTTCATACATAAGGCAAGTTATATGTGTTAAAATAAAATTCAAAGTTTTTTGTCAATCCGTTCACTGAAAAAACAATGATATGCAGAGGCGCGTTATGACATTATGGTGCCCTAGGCAATTAAAATTTTTCTACATCAAAATTTACATGAACTAATAAACAATTTTAATATATTAATAAGGAATGCTTTCTTTAATTCATATACATATATTTCTTTATTGATTTATGTAACCAAATTATAAATAATGAATAGAAAAAGAATTGAAAAAAATTAAAATAAAATAATTAAATGATTAAAAATGAATAAAAAAATTCAATTATACACTTAGAGCTGGAGTGGCCCACCAAGCTAGCGGAGTTTCCCGATGGGCAGTGCCAAAATCCGTTAACTGAAATTTGAATATTTCTTTTAACCCAGACTGTTAACTTTTTTTTAAGCGTAGAAAATTTTTCTATATAAATAAAAATTTTGATTTCCCGGTCCTAAATTATTCCCAGTCACAACGATACTTTTCTCACTTTATGCTCCACAAATTCATCAATAAATCAACAAAATTAATTTTTCTTGTGTTCCCTTTCAATACATACTAAAATTTGAATATACAAAATAATCTTATGTGACTTGTCACAATCTAAGATTTTTCTGTTTTAAAAGAGTTAAAGGTAGCAGACAACTGAAAATTAGTTTAAAGTATTACATGTAAAAAAATTATTTAGTATTTTGGTGCCCCCCAAATCATGGTGCCCTAGGCAATTGCCTACTTTGCCTACGGTGTAACGCGCCGCTGATGATATGAATGAATAGTAAAAACTAACAAAATAATTTTCAGTATTTTCTTGAGTTTCGTTACATTTTTTTAGATTTTCTATTCTTTTTGACAACGTTGAATACCATTTTTGTACTTACATTATCAAATCAGTAATCAGTATCAAATACGTAATAGTGCCCGATGCGAAAAAGGTATATCTGATACTAATATACATATATAGTTTTACTTTGGTGCCCTTTTTATTTTTCTAAAAAAAATAGCTTAAAATTAAATAAATAAAACGGAAAATAATAAACAACCTATAATCGACTAAATAACTTATGTCACCTATACCTATACTCCTATAGTATTATGTTATGTGTCTCGACTGGTATTGATCAAATTCCTGTACTCTTAAAAACACTTATTTCCATCAAATGTTTAAAAAAGAATTAAAATATGATTGTACTTAAGCTCTTAAACTATAAATAGACCTATTCTAAGTATTATACTCACTTAGAGTAAATTATTAGCTTTTCCAATGAAGTACTCTTTAAAAATTTAATAAAAACAAAAGATTCTTATATTAAATTTTGATAGAAAAGTACATTAAATTATTCATAAATTAATCTAAAAAGTACTAAAATAGTATATTTTATACTAAATAAAGTAATTTTTCCCCATATTATAATAGTTAGCACTTATACGTATTATATAACATAATTTTCTCAAACATAAAATGAGAACAAAATAAATTGAAAATAAAAGAAATTTATGCGATTTCAAGTGGATTCTTAATTTAATTTTTAAAGCAATATTAAAGTAAGGTTGATATTTCATTTTCGAAAAAAAAAATTTTTTTTTTGTTCAAAAATGCATAATTTTTTTCTTCGAGACAAAAAAATAAAATAAAATAAACATTTCATTGTAGTATACATGTATAATGAATTTATATATGTATTTCAGAAAAAATATTTATTTTTAAATAATATGTTAAAAGTGTTTTAAAGATATAAGTGGATAATTTCTTGGGCGAAAATAAAATAAAAGACCATATCCTATTGTGAATCGTTTATGTACATAGTTCACAAAATTACATTATTATGCTATATTAGATTATTCTATGCAGTTTCGTTTATTTTTCTATTCATAGATTGTGTAAGAAATTGCTTTATAATCTGTAATCGTACATTATATTGTGCAATGTCTATCTTTATAGTAAATTTTATTTTTATTTTTTTTCAAAAATTAATAATAAATGGGAAAATTATAAATTTTAAAATTTAAAGTTTGCAAAAATTTAAAGTTTGCAATTTATGCGAATTATATTAGTTGGAATTTAATTTTGGAAAGAACTTGTTTTGAACTCACTTATTATTAAAAAATATGTATTTTAACCAAAAATGTGTAGAATTATTATTAAAAGTAAAATAATAATTTCTTAAAATTAAAGAAAAGTTTTCAGAAAATTTTTTTTTTCGATGTCTTGACAGTAGGCTCTGTATACTAAAAAGTTTAATTTTGCATGAGAGTAAGAAGTGTATGCAGTTCGTTCAAATTTATATACATTAGAACGAGAGATGCCCATGTGTCTGTAATGCTCGCGTGTTCTATTGTTAATATAAATTTTTTTTGTTAAATCTTTTTTCAAATCTGTCTTAAATATTTTTTTTATCTCTCGGCAATATAAGTTTCTTTAAAAACTATAAAACTAAGAGTATAAATCTGAAATTTATATGACCTTTCTTTTTTGTTGTTTTTTTTTTTTATTCAACAAGAATACAATTTTATGAGGGAATTCCGTTGAGTGAAATGTAAATATATAAGATTTTTACAAAAACTGAGGATAATAATATTATATTTTTAAATAAGAGAAAAGAAAAAATAGAAAATATTAAATAAAAAGTTTTTTTATTACTTTCTGGTGTCAATTTTAATATTTTTGTTCTTAAGAAAGAAATTATTTTTTGTTTTTTTTTTTTCAACTTCTTACATTCTGTTTAAGATAATCAAAATTGTTTATTACATTATTATTTTTTTTTTAATATTGTATGTACATAATATTGTAATACATAATTTAGCTTATATTCATTTTATCAGTATAATTTTTTAATTAAATATTAAATGCTAAGCCCATAAAAATATGAAAGACGAGATTTATGTTCAAAAAAGTGTTAATTATGATAATTTGATAAAACTATAAGTAATAAATATGTGTTTATCTCTATTATAGTAACAGTAATAAATTTTCTTTAAAAAAATTTATTAACTTGGGACATAAAAAAAAACTTTTCAAAAAGAATAAAATATAAATGTTTTTAAAATATAAATGAATTTTTATTTAATTTTTTATAATAATAATTGAATTTGTATTAACATGAGTAATTTGAAAAAGTATATATTTGTATATTGAAAACATGCAAAAAAAAATAATATTTATTTATTAGCTTGTTGATGTCAAAATTCCAATAAATTGTAAAATAATGTTGACAATATAATAATGTAGAATGAAGTGTCATATATAAAGTCAGTAGTACACTTAAGTTCAAAATGGGATCAAATTTATTTCGTTGGCTTGAAGAAATTTAACTAAAACGAAAAAATTATTGGAAACAAAACTATCGACAATTGGACTTGTTAAATGCGATTCTATTATTTAAAATCTGTTTGAATTATTCATTGTCTTATTACACAAATTTCCGCTGTACCACAAACATATTTTGTGGCATGCCTCGACTATATTGTCCTCATATCGCTGTTTGAAACCATTAGTCACGGCTTGTGTATATAAACATTAGAGAACAAGATTACTTGTTATAAATTCTTATGGATAAAACAAAAATGATCACATACTAAAATTGAACAAAGAAAATTTTACACATTTTTTCGATACCAAAGTTCGTTTGAAGACACGTATTCAGATAAATTATACTAATTAGATATATTAATTTTATTATTCTTGTTTAAAACCATAAAAATATGTTTAAGAACTTTTACGTAGATGTTTTTACTTCTATTCATAAATTACCCTAACGCGATTTCAATAATAATATGAAAATACCTTGAATACAATTCTTTTTATTATTTTAGGATAATTTCTAATTGTCAGAATTATTCAAGCAAATTCTTAATAACCGAAAATCCTAAGCCATAAATATTGAAAAATTATGGAAAATTTTATGTTTATATTTTTTTTTTTGAAATATTAATTTAAAATATTATTTTTTTAGGCCATGTTATAAAAAGGAAATGTTTAAAATGTTTACATAATTATTCGTTCGTGAAATTCTTCCTCCATATATTTATTTATATTGTTTTTAGTTTATAATAAATTCATAAAATGAAAATAAACGAAAAAGGGATAATACACATTAAAGATATTAAAAAAAAATTTCCTTAAATGCATTTTATTATCCTTGTTGTCGAAATATGTATTTAATTTAGATTTAATTCAATCTATTGTACATTCATGTAAAATGAGAAACCCTTTTGATTGGATTTGATTTTGCAAATTCAAATGATTCATATACATAATGTTATTTTTGAGGGAATTTCCTTTGTCCAATTATAAATATACAAATTTTTTGTTCAGCTATCAACTTCTGCCACAACTTGTCGAATGACAGATTTGACTTCTTCATCGACACTTGATAGAGTTTTGAAGTTATCCCAGTCATTAAACTATATATAAAATGAACATTAAAATAATAATTGTGATGCAAAATAATTAAAAAAAGAATATGGGTCGAAAGTAAAAGTCTTAAAATGCCACCTTGGCAGAAAAAAAAACTTGAATTCGTAACATAAAATTTAAATAGAAAAAATATATACAACAATCATTAAAATCTTATTTTACAAAAAAAAAATTATCTACTTATGTGGAGTTGAATTTAATTTTTAGGAAATGAAACTAACAGATAAATATTGTCAGATATGTAAACTTAATTTTATTATGCTTATTATTGAAATAGCTGAAAAAGCATAAAATAACGTTTAAAAAATTTTATAACATTTTGGCATTCAACAAAATTTGAGATAAAAAAACTTATAATTAAATTCAGTAGCAAATATATGATTTTATAAATTAATAAAAATAATTTTCCATAACGATATGGCAGTTGAAAATACATACATTCACATCGTATACATATAATTTTTTAATTTTGTTATAATTTTTAGGAAATCAGAGAAATTTAATACCATAAACATAAATGAGAAAAACATTAGATATTTTTAATAAATAAAAATTTATTAACTTAATTTCATAACAAGATATTAAAGCACTCTCTCTCCAACTTGTATGTTAAACATTTCTTCAATATTTTTTTTTTTTATTTAGTGAGTTAAATCATAAGTTATATTAGAAATTTGATCAATTTTATCGTCCACACTTTCAAAATAATTAAAATTAAGAACTAAGATCACTACATTTTACTTGATTACTTCTAGATTCAGCTTTGCATTAATAAGTACACATTTAATATTTAATAAGATTATTATAATTTATAATAGATTTTTTTAAGCTCCCATCCAAAATGTGAAAAAGTGTAGTATAAAACAAGTTCAATTTTTCATAACATCAGTTTTATAAATTACCCTCAGGCTCATGAGAACTTAAAAATAATTAATCTACGCTTCACTGAGTTTATGGGAAAAGGAGTATCAAAACTTCCACATTTTATTTAGGAATACATTTTAGTCTAGTTTGAATTTTTTTCAATTTATATGTAATAAAAAAATATTTTTCATGTTAAATGAACCAAAACTATTACCACATTTATTATGAGTATAAAATGTTGGCCCTTTTTAATATTTTATTTTTAGAAATTTTCAATTGCATTTGACCAAATGGGAATCTGTAAAAGAGATTAATGACATAATTTAAGAAATTAAAAGTAGTAAGGAGTAATCAGTAAGGCGTAATCAGTAAGGCACATTGTTAATTAATCCTAATGTCTTAATATAGACAACATTTTAGATATTAAAACTTTTCCTTAGATCTATTGGTTTTTGAAATCAAATTTTGCATCATTACAACTTTCATTATTAGCATTCCCTGCCGAATTAAGACTTTTTTCTCGATGTCATTTCCTAAACAATTTTATTAATTATATACATTTCATTGTCATTATTGTCATCCAACAAAATAGTATAATTGTAATTAATTTTTCTTTTTAATAGTAGATTATTGTATATGTAAACTAAATTTGTTATTAATTAATTATATACACAAAAATACATTGACACGAGTCAATACTTATATCACGAGACCGAAGGTCGAGTGATATATAAATTGACAAGTGTCAATGTATTTTTGTGTAAGTACAGAACGAGTTGTATAACAAATTTTGTTTACATATCCAATATACTGTTTTAAAGCGTAGGGGAGAGGTAGTTGCAAAGAGAGAATATTTTTTCTTCTCATTTTTTCTCATTTTTTTTTTTGTATTTGGCTGTATTGAAATATTGTGAGAAATATTATGTTTGTTTAGATATTACGTAATATTCAATACGAAACATCTAAATTTTTTCATTATATACGCTGATGCATCTAAATTTTTTCATTATTTACGCAGATGCATCTAAATGATTGCATGTGTATTGACGCATATAATACTCCATTTAGTGATCTAAATTCTATAGCACTAAATACAACATAACGATCCCCAACGCATTAAAATATTTTCTGCCACAAATAATTTCCATTTAGCTAATTTCTTAATGTTTTATTTTAGTTAACGCATTTAAAGAAAAAGTATAACATTTAACTGAAAAAAAAATTTCAATACTTAGGTACTGTTTAACATAATTTTAAAAAAAAATTCTATAACAAAATATAAGTTATGTTTGTAAACAAATTAGAATAAATTAAAATTCTTGTTTTGATGGTAAATTGTATTTGGTTTTGGAAGCTCAGTATTCAGATTTATAAAAACTTTAAATGATAGAGTCCAGCGTTTCTCAACCTTTCTACTATTGCGACCTATAAAATATGAATACAAAATAACGCGACCCTCAATCTGAAAAATAACGCGACGAAATCTGAAAAATTTAATGACAAGCTAAGTACTTCTAGAAAGACACCTTTAAAATGTTTTATTTATTTTTATTTTAACGACTTATAATATGTTGTTGACACATTCATTTGATAATTAATTTTTTTTCGTTCGATTTGTTTAAAGCGAATAAATTTTAAAAGCTGTTTTATTATTAACAATCTAAAAACAGAGCAATCTGTTAGAAAATAGATGTATAGATTAATTCTTCTTACATAATCAAAATATTTTATTATTTTTAAAAAAATATATGTAGCATTTGTAATAGAATTTTTCCATTAAAACGACCCATTGAAAATCTTTCGCGACCCAAATTAGGGTCGCGACCCTAAGGTTGAGAAACACTGTGATAGACTATTGATACATATATTAGCCAATCACAAACTCTAAATTTGTTCGTTAATGTAATTATTCAGTATCAAAAGAGATGAGAATTTCGAGATAAATTTTCTATAATTTTTCGAGAGTTTGGGAAAAGTAATATTTATAGATATATAATTTTAAAATTATATTTATAAAATATTTAAAATTCATAATACATTGAGACAGAGTAAAGAATCATCAATTTTCCATTAAAACACTTTATAATTCTCAGAAATTTGCAATTTGTTTTTTCTTATATACATATAATAATGTTTTAATGTTTTTTAGGAAAATTTCTACATACATTTACTCATATTTATATTATTTTGTTTATTTAACAATATTTATTTAAAATTTTACATTTAGAATAAATGATGAATAGAAACTTTAATTTATTTTTTACAAATATACGATAAAAGTAAATAATATATTGAAGTATTGTCATTAAAATAAAAATAAAACAAGAGTGTCGTATTAAATATTGCTCATAAATGTTTTTTAATGACTTATTTCTGATAATTATTTCAAAATTCTAAGAATTACTTAATTCGTAGCCATTAATATCTGAAGTTTGAATTACCGTTAAAGAAACTACCATGTCTATAATAAAAAAAATAATCAATTACTCAATTAAATTTCATTTGAACCTTATAATTATTGTATCATAATTACAAATCCATGTTATATTTTTATTATTGCTGCAAAAAAAATTATAATAAAAATAATAATAATTATTTGCTCTAGTTTTATTACTTTCGCCTTACCGTACAACTTATTGTCTCAACATAAAGTATCTAAAATAAATATATACCAACTCGTATACTTACATATAATTCTTTTTAAAATTTATATATTTTCTGTTTTTTAGTATAAATAACCACGATTAAAGTTGTATTAAAGTTGTTATAATTATATTGGCCGTATATTTTTTATTTTTCTATACATTTTATATTGGTTTTGATATAACTAAAATTTCAGGATTTTCATATTAGAAATATAATTAAAATTGTATGTTAAAAAAAAAAATTTAATAAATTTTCAAAATTTATATAAAGCAAGCTTTAACTCTAATAAAGGTAAGAAACCTTTGATTTTTTTTCGGTATCATTAAAAATTAGAGATATAAATAGTATTAGTTGATTTATGTTTATAGAATTTGGACAATTAAAAGCTAAACAATTAATGGGTATGAGAAATTACTCTTATGGAAATTAATAACTATACATTTTTGTATACAATGGCTAAAATATTTATTATTAAAATTAAAATCAATCATTTTTTTTATTCAAACCAAAATTTGTTTTGTATATTAAAAAATTATAAATATTTATATTTTTCATTCATCAAAGTATAATAAATAACAAACATTTAGTTTTATCTTAGATTATGTAATTTTTTTTTTATTTTCAAAAAATTTCTCAATAAAAAGGTTTTTGAATCAAAATTATTTCAAGAAAACAAAGAAAATGTATATTCGAATATTTTGTTATATTTTGTTTTTTTTTTTTGCTATATGAAAATTTGCGGTCTGACCAAATGAACTTTTTTTGCTTTAATTTAAAAAGAAATCCGATTAAAAACACTGAATGCAAATAATAATGCAAATTTGGATAATAAATATTAAAATCAAACAACTTCTTGTAAATTGTGCTGAAAGTTTTCTAATAATCACAAAATTTACTCTTTAATTTCCGTTCTTTAAAAATTTCAGAATTTATACTATATTTATTTTGAATTTAGTCATATATTTTTTGTAATATTTTTTGTAGATCACTTCAATATATTCCGATTTTTTCGATTGAATTAATTGCAACACATTTTTTGATTGAGAATTATTTATGACAGCTAATTTATGATAAAACGTTTGAATGAAATCAATTTAATTTAGATCTGTACATTCATACCGTTGCTTTTATAACAAAATTGTCGATAAAAATATTTGTTTCAAAGTTAAAACTCATTAAGTTCATTAAGTTCAAAATTAAGTTGTTGTTTGAGTGATATTTTTCAATGTTATCATTATTTAAAATTTTCTCTAAGCTCCATAAAGCTCCATATCGCAAAGAGCTAAAAAAACAGATAAATCTGTGTTTCCTCGTAAAAGCAAAACAATTACTTAATGAAGTTAACCTTTTATCCGGTCTTACTTTCAATTGGGCGAAAAATGAAATAAAGAGAATACAATTTGTTGAGTTTGAGATTTTATTTTGTTCAGTGTGGAAATATGAGTATTTCTTTGTGTTTTTTTTTGAAATAAAAAAACTAGGTTGTTATTAGAGGGTTTAGAATAAATATATAATACACATATATAATACATTTTTATTTTTATATTTTTTTTTAATACTTTAATTTTTGGTGTATTTTGCCCTTGTAATCTGCTACCTATTGGACTTAAGAACTAAATTTTATAAGAAAAATATATTATGCAGTTTTAAATTTAATATACATTCGACCATCAAATAAATTATATGACATAAGAATGTTAATCTAATAAAATATTGTTAAAAATGAATAAATGGGACACTAAGAGTTTAAGCTCTCAAATGAATGAAGAATTAACATTAAATTTGTACAAAATATTCAGGAAAAGTTATGTACCTATATACTCGAAAGGGAATTTAGTTATGATTTTCCGTAAAGTTGGACTATGTAATACGTATGTTCTGCTTACGCTTTAATTCACGTTAGATGTAAAATGAGCTGACGAATTTATAGAGTATGATTAAACTTAATTATAATTAGTTATTTTTCTTTGAAATAAGGAAAAAGAATCTTAAATTTTTAATGATAATAACTATATGCGCTATTTTTCTTGAAATTAATTTATTTCAATGGAAAAAAAATACGATATAGATATTATAAATAAAATTCCAATTTATATTTGAGCAATTGAAAATAATGCGGAATAAAAGAAAGAAACACATAAATATTTCGTTAATTTGATTTAAATTGCAACAAATTGATATTTCATTATTAATAATCGCTAAATAAATAAGCTCTTAATTTAATTTTTCTTAAATCAATTTGAAATTATAAATCGATTACAATATTAATTGCTAAAGATTATCTATGCCCTGAATGTATTAGGTCAGCAAAAAAAAAACTATTTTTATTTTTACTAAATATGCAAACATAATGTGTAAATGTAAACTTATATACAGTGCTATCATCTATATAGTTGAAAGATGATTATATCTATTCAAAATAGCAACATCTGATTTAAATATCTGCTAAAAAGGTATAATTTTCTTAAATAAATCCAAAGCTATTAAAAGACAATTTTTTGGCATTTAGTTAAGTATGGTTCAGTTTGGATGGATCAATATATTGAAGTATTCTTTTTAATTTTCATGTGAAAGTCAAACTTCATATTCATGGCTTTCGACAAATCCAATATTATAATAAATGTGTACAAATAGATATATATATATATATAATATACATATAATATATAATATATTTTTGTTCCTAGTCAATAATTAAAAAGTAGATCGAATTTTATTATATTTTCAAAAATAATTCATAAAAACTCAGAACTTTTGCATTATATTTTAGAGTATGTATATTGCTTTTATATTACCTTTCAAATTTAAATTATAGGAAAATTTAACTTTAAAATTCTGAACAAAAATTCATTGTGAATTTTTACATTTCTTACATAAAAAACAATTTTCTATAAATTAAAAAAAAATATTATAAAAAGCAGGGAAACTCAATTTATTTTCTTGTCAATTAGTTGTAAAAGACATAATTTAATATTTACTTTGTTCGAACAAATAATAGCGTAATTTAAGAAAAATTATTTATTACAAGAACGGTGTAGAAAGTAAGGTTAAATAATTGTTAATAATTGTCAACAAATTCAATTTAAATAATGGTTCAAGAAAAGAACAATTGACTATTAAAAAAATCAAATATGTATACATTACATATAGTAGTAATAAATGTGTTCATCAGAAAGTAAATTTTTATAAAAATCTAATACTTTCCACCTTTTTGTAAGCGGCTTGTAAAATTTTAATATTTTTCTATTTTTGTATTTATGACTAAGTCTATTTTTTTTTTTGTTGATTTCAATAAACACAAAGTAACTACTTTAATATTAATTTTTAAGAAAAATAATCTTTTGGATTTATTTTGTTTGTATTCTTCAAGCCCCATAAAAATTCATAACATTCTTATGGATACAATAAGCTATGATTTGTTTTTTTGTTTTTTATGGTTTAAAGAAGAAATTGGAAATAAGAAATGGAATTTATTTTATGCGTTGGTGGTGAAGTCATCAATTTTGATATAAAATAAAATAAAAAAAAAAAAAACATAAATATATGTATATTTTTTTTTAAAACTAAATATTTAAATAAAATTAAATTAAGATTATTATTATTCGTAGCATGGATCGACTAGTAGTTTCCTAAACAGAAAAGTATATATCAAAAATAATCTTTAGATTCATGTGAAAATATCTGCGACTGTCAATATATAAGAATATCATTCGAAATTAAATTTACACACATATAAAAATTTGGCTTATTTTGTAAATTCTTGATATACTTTACTTGCAATTAATATAAATCACAAGGTGTTTCGGTTGAAATTAATTAGCAAAGTCTGGGGTTAAAAAGAGCGTTATAATTATTGCCATGAAAGTTGAAATATAGAGTTCTGGATATTGATTAACTAACAAAAATATCAATGTAATGATGTTTGGCCTTAGAGTATTTAGTAAAACCCTAGTATTGTAGACATTTGCGTTTAAGTATTTAGTTGAGAGAAGGTATAGGATAAAAAGATAATTAATAAGACATATATAAGAAAATAATGTGAGAGAAAAATAATCATAATTAATCAGCATAATAAGCTGGATAAATGTTTAAAGATAAATATGAAATCAAAATCTGAAAAAATTCACTCATTAAATTTCATCTATCATTTTTTATGAACAGGACTACAACTGGCCCTTGGATTTTATTTTACCAAAGAACACAGAATTATGTTATTCCTAGTTATAATTGTAATTACCTGTAAAGTTGTTATACATAATTTTAAAGTTTATTTTAATTTTCTTTGCATATTGCTATATACCTAAAAAAATTTATTTCATTTTAAACAGAAAGTGGATAAAAACAAAAAACTCAAATTGTCTAGCCATATTTCATAGCCATATTTACTTAAAAAATATTTATATCTTTTCTTTTGTGTTGAAATAAAAACTTCATATTGGAAGCAATTTGAGGTAAATATAGTTAAACTAATTTATTTTATTAAACTTTATGTAGGAAATATAAAAAAGACTAGAAGACAAGAAGTTATCATTAAAGCCAATCTAATTCAAAAAATTAGTTTTTACATAATTTTTTATTTTTCTTTTTACAAACAAGTTTTCCCTCCGATATGTGGTTCACTTCTATACTTATATCTCTATATATTATTTACTTTAAAATATTATTTTTACGTTTTGTAAAAATACATACACATTATACAATTATCACGTTTATCCTAAAATATACCATTATTTTCTTTAATACACATAAATTTTAAAATAAAAATAAATATAATACCTATAATATAATGTAGAGAAAAAAAAAATTTGCATTTTACTTTTGAACATAATGTTAATAAAATGTAGTTCAAAATTTCGATGGTTTATAATAGAAATGTCTTATAAGTATTGTAAGAGTGAATTTATTTATAATGTTCAATAATTACAATCAATATGAAATTGGTGGTGGCTTGGCATTGGAAATTTCTTCATACTGACGAATATGACAATTACATAACAATAAAACAGGCTACGTTGTAATGTGATGAAGTACATTAACAATTTATAACATTTTGCACAGGTGTCGTGTAACACTAGAATTTCCAAACTAGCATTAATTACCAAAAAAAAAACATTTTTTCCTCAAACGATCGTTATGGTTTCATTTCGATTTGATATCGTTTTTTTTTTTATTTCATTTTATTTTATGTTTCTTATAACAATCCTATTACTTTTGATAGACATTAGAAAAAAAAAAATTTTTTTTTTAAATGTTTTATTATTGTTATACTTTAAGAAAATGGTAAATAAATTTATCTATCCGCATGTTAAGTGCAAAGTCACGTCCATGTTTCACGCTGTCATGTCACAACAACAAAACAATAGGAAATTTCGAGTGTAATAAAAAAAAAATAAAAATTAAAACAAACAATTGGACGGCACGATTTAACGCAACAATTGTATGAGTTTTTCATATAAAACGTTAGCAACTTATTAACTTTTTACGTGGAATTGGGTGAAAGGTATTGGATTATGACCTGTGATCGTCATATAGTAAATGTTAACATAGCACTCTTAGAAATATATGTGTTTTAAAATAAATGTTTGCAAAACTAGTATTTTCAAATTTTTCTTTAATATGACTGTGCAAACGCATATCCGTTTTATGAATTCTGAGATTTAAAAGTTCAAAAAATTTTTTCCACAAAAAAAAAAGTATAATTCTTAAAAAAAATTCTAATATGTGATTCAATTATGATTTAATGACTGCATAATTTTTTTTATTATCAATATAAAAGATAGTCTATAATTTTGCAACATTGAAACACTATTGAAAATTACCGAAGTTAAATATCGGTGCCATTAATACTTGGTGGGGAGTATTTTTTTTATTTTTGGTCGTAAACTTTAATTGGTATACTATTGATAATAATTAATTATATTGCAAATTATATATGGTTTATAAATTCACATGGAGGATGCAATCGTGATTAGTATATTAACAAACTTGAAAAAATGTCTCGATAAAAATTAATACATAATTGTAGAATTGCATATTTTAAAGAATTTTTCATTATGTTAAGAATTATTGTACCTATGTTGTAATTTTTATAGCATACATAAATTTATGTAATTTTATTGTGATCATTAAGCTGTCAAATAACATAATTTTAATAAAACTAATAAAATTCAGGTTTAATTTTATTTTTCATCGTGTTTTGGCATTTTATCATTCCTGTATTTTTTTCCCTGTAGGTAAATACACAACACACAAACAAATTTTCAGATTTATTTTTATTTAAGATAAGTGTAAAAAATTAAATAATTGCTTGCAAGTGCACGTACTTTATATAGTATCATTTATCCAATTAACATGAAATCGAAAAGACACCCTCACAAAAGGAAAAATTTTCTATATAAATATATTTTATTTTTGTTAAATTTATTGAAATAAAAAAAAATAAATAATAATTTTTGTTATAAAGAGAAAATAAAAATATTAGACTCTATGTATATTTTTGTTATAAAACGATTCGTAAACAATATAATAAAAATTATTTTTCAACTGGTTTTTGTTAAAAATTTGTTATGCATGACAATTGGACACTTTTTCAGATTAGATGGGTTTGGCTATTTATATAAACAAAATTTTTACACGTATCAATTGAAGTGTAAAAAAAAGTATGTGTAGAAGAGGTCAAACATTTCTTTTTCTATAATGACATTTAAATTTAAGTATGCGGAATTATTTGATTTAACATGAAGTTAAAAAAACAAAAATGTTTTTTTTTAAGTTGATCCTTTATTAAAATAAACCTTAAATTACTTCTTAAATTTATCTCAAAGATATTGTTGTTTTATTGCTATAAAAAAATGTTTCTAGTCTTTGCAGATTAAACTTGCCAACACAAATGCAAAGATTATAGTGAATATATTATGAAGAACTTTTCAATGGGATTAAATCAAAAAAAGGTGTAGGCATTTTAAATAGAAAACAAAATTAGAAAATAATGACCATTCTAGAATAATACTCTTTAAGGAATTTAAGCAATAATTTCTTGTTAATAAGAATTGAAAAATTATTTCACTATATGCAAAATAGGTAAATAAATTTCTATAAAATTTAAATAATTTTTTTACGATTTAATTTTAAACAATTTCAAGCAAAATATTTTTTATTGATATTTGCAAAAATTACTCAGCAACAAATGTTAAATGTTACAAAATACCATGTAGTTCTGTATATGTATAACAAGTAACATTCATGATCGTTAACTATACATAATATAAATGTATTATTCTGTGATAAAAATCAATTTCGAACATTTCTTTATTATACACTGTCCATTTTTAATAAAATTTTAATATTTTTTATTTAATTTTTACCTTTTGCAATGAAATCAGTTTTTTTTTTAATCAACATTTTATTCAACAAACTATGTAGTTATTTTTCTCATTTTTTTTTTTCCACATTATAAAAATTTTATGTTTTGATAAAAAGCAGCTGTTCTTTTTTTCCAGATTTCATATAAAAATCCCCTTAAGAAGGTATTTGCAAAAAAAAAAAAACAAAAATAATAATATTAATAAATGTGCACATTTTAACAAACTTTAATTTGGTCAAAATGTATGGCAACATAAACATAAAAATTTTGTATAAAAATCCATATTAAAATGGTAAAAATAGAAATAATAATGTCAGACAGGATCAGAAAGCAAATTAAGCGTGCACAAAGGAAAAAAAATAACAAACGCACGCTTTTAATATTAAAGAATACAATTTTTTTTTTTTTTTATTCAATTTTATGTTAAAATTATAATGCATTTCGAAGAGAAATCTTAAAAAATAATTTATGAGTTACGTTTTCAAATTTTAGGAATTATCTTTATTTTTCTTGGAGCATGCGGTCTTACCGTATCTTAATTAAAAATATATTGATACCTATTATGACACTTTTCAGCCTGTAGCCAGAGGTTTGACGCAGTACAATATTTAATTTTGTTTGATGACCAAAACGTGATCAAAATATTTTTTTTTCTATATAAGTATCTAAGATCTCGAAGTAAAATGGTTATTGTAGGAAAAATTTTAGTTCAAATTGGGAGTCAAATTAAAGAAAATAATATACACTGAATCAACAAAATTTTCATCGTATCGTTTTCTTTGTTATATTTGGTCTACACCGAGGTCTACACTTACACAATAATTCTTCTCTTAAATATAATTTTATTTGACTCGAGGTATCTTTTTAACCGATTTACCAACTTCGTATGGTTCATTTATTTATAAAAAACATTTTCATGTCAATTTTCTGTATGTTAGATTACTATTCAACTCAAATCAATATAAAATGATAACGAACAATGAACGTACATACATTTTTAGTTTTGAATGCATTTTCATACTATAAATAACGAGTAACTCATATTTACGTTTTATAACAGAAACTTCTTTTGTTCTCTCTTTTAGCTGAAAATGCATACAAATGTAGAAATGTAACTAAGCAATGCAAGGCTACAAAGCGTTTAAAAAAAAAATTAAGGTTAAAACTTATCTCAAAACTGAACACAATGGAAGTAAATTGACTGAAAAAAAACCTAAAGTGTGATAAAAATTATAAATTGATTCTGGTCAACAAATGGTTATCAATAAAAATAAGCATGAAGATTGGAATATAGGAAAAGAAACGTATAGTAAAAATATATTAAATTTGGGTAGAATGCTTATTTTAGCATAATATTTTTTGTAGACTTTGTATATAAAACGCATAATACGGTTAGTTTTTGTTTACATGAAAAATTGAGACTTGCAGATTTTAACTATCTACGTAAATTTTTTATTTCCAAAATAATAACTATGTCGTAAAAAAAGACAAACCAAGGGCTAATCATGGATCTTAGGCCTTTTTCTCGTTCCATTTGCTTTTATTTTAGATACATGATATTGTGCATTGTTATTATTGAAACAGTGACAATATTTATACTTTTTCTAACACAAAAAAAAGAAGATAAAATTTAACGTTTGATTGACATTTTTTATATTTATCTATAAATTTTTTATTTTTTTTTTAAAGTAACATAAAACATATTTCATGCTGAAATATTGTTTATCTATGGTCATTTAATTGAACACAATAAAAAAAAATTGCAACATGACATTCAGAATAAATTTATATTTTGAAAATAAAGAAAAAAAATAAAATAAAATACAGAATAAAGCGTGGTTAATGCATTCGTTTACGAAATTATTGCCTATGTTGTTGACTAATTCCTTCTCTTTTATAAAATTCAGTAAAATTTACACAAATGGAAAATTTTTCTTGCACATTGCAATATTAATATTATTTAACACAAAAAAAAATTCTTATTATGCATTTTATTAAACAAAAAATTTTGATATGATTTTTTTTTGTGTTTACATTAAAGGCCTACATATATATAGATTTCAAATTCATTAAATACAACCGCTCCCTGTGTTAATAGACTCATTCTTTTTTTTTTTAATGTAAATATAAGAAAACATATCATTTCGTACTTGAATTCCACAAATTTATACTTATAATATAAAATATAATAAAAATTAAAAAATATGGGCTTGGAATGGAATCCATAAAATTATATACCAATAATTTATTTAGTTTTGATATAAGATTACAATGAAGAAAGTTTTTAAAAATATAAAGAAAAAAAAGGAAAACTAAGGTAATAATTGACTCCTATAGGACTGTAAAATTATAATTTAATTAAAGAATTGTTGGCATGTTCATATTTATTATTCAAAATATAAATACAAGTTTTTTCAACGAACTAAGAAGGATAAGGTGAAGGTCAATAATCACAATGTAATTATTTTAATAGTAAATAGTTTTTTGTGGTTCCTTTAAGTGTAAGAATTGTAAAGCCAGTGAGATACAAGTATTTCGTACTATCAATTTCAAAACTAGATTTAAAACTAATGTGACTACAGAAACTACAGAAACGATGATTTCGATGTTTCTTGCCTTTAATTAAGTTATATTCCATATTCTTTTAACTTTTAAGTACATGTTCTATCTATATGACAGTTATTATTGTTCTATGGGGAGCTGCTGCTAATGAATATATTTAAATTGGAACATTTATTATTTAGCCAAATTTTAAAACCGCACCCTATACATTCGAACTCATATTTTATGGTACGAAAATATGATCCTTATAAAAAAAAAATAATTTATTGCAATTCCAAATCGAATTAAGAATGGCAATTTCTTTTTATGAGATGTACTTAAAAACTTGAAATTTTTTTTTTTTATAATTTATTGGACTTAAATAAATGTGCATTTTATTTTGATAAAAAGGGATTACTATTTGTGTATACGCTTGAAAAAAAAGGGATGAAAATAAACATTAAAAAATTGGGAGTTAAAAATGTAAACATGAAATATTTTCCTATTAGTTATTTTTCGCATCAGCATTTTTTCATATTAAGAAATTTTCAATCTCAATATATACTTAGGTATATTAGGTATTTATGTTTTTGAAAAATTATGCGGGATTTATAATTTTAATTGAAAATGAACATCATGGGGCGGCACGGCGGCGTATAAATTTATTTATAATAAAAAGTTTGTTAATGAATTGATTTAAAATTTATGAGCGATTAATTGATGTGTCAAATCAAATAAAAATATTACATAGACTTTCATTATAACATATTTACCAAATTTAAAGATTATATGTTATATCATAACAATAATTATATAATGAGATTTTTAATATTAAAATCGGTAAAAAAAGATGAAAATTCTATCAATCAATTAATCTTTTAATCAACTTTCGTTAAAATTGAAGTGATAAAAATGTTCGAATCTCTATAGTTAAAACTCATAAGTTTTTAGTCTTACAGTAGATTCAATAAAATATTTCAATAATATATATGTAATTGTAATTTTTTGTTTGTCCTCAAATCCATGAATAAGTTTTGTCTATATATAAATAAAAATATCATTAAAAATTAAGAATAAATATTTTAAAATATTAATTTAATGAGATATTTATTGTAAATTAAAAATATTCTAGTGAGAGCAATATTTTTTTAACGGTTACCCTAATAATGTCAAAATTAAAATTTATTTTATCATATTTCGTTGATTAGAAAGAAATTATCTTGTAAATAATAAATCTTGTTTCTCGAGATATGAGAAACGTCTTATGAAATTCTATATTTTTAAGTATAAATTCATAAATTTATGAAACTTTTTTTAATAAATAAAAGGATTTTATTACATATTTAATACATTTGAATTAAAAAAAAAGAAGAAAATTGAAAAAAAAAAAACAACTAAATTTAACACCCCAAAAATATGCATATTAAAAACAGACCCGATTACATTGAAGAACATCGACAAATTATTCTTTGATTAATTGGACTTAAAAACAGAATGGAATTATTTTATAAACACCCATGATTTTATAATTCATTTAATTTACAATCTTAATACTAATACTTTATTATTTTATTAAAAATACAAATATATCATAATCAATCAATCAAATGTCTATAAATATTTATTAAAACAAAAAAAAAATAACTAAAAATTTAATGTTTTTAAAAGCGTTTTTAAAAATGCATTCAATTTCACACCCTCATCATTTTCATAAATAGGGTTTTTAAAATTTATTTTTCTTCTTTTTAATTTTTGTTCCTAGTAAAATAATCCATTTTCTCAAGCTAGTTCATTTTAAGTATATACGAATAAAATCTATACATACAAATAATATAAAATTACCAAATTAAAAGAAAATTACATATTACTCAAATTTCATAAGGAAGGGAATACAAAAATCCATTAATAAAACTTTGCAAAAAAAAAAATAATAATGATAAAAACTTTAACAAATGCCATAAATTTTGTTAAATAAACTTTGTATGCAAATTTTATGTTTATAAAACCCAAAAGAAAAATTTATTTCCATAAGGGAAAAGAATAAGTTTTATTTTTTTTCTATTAAATTTGCAACCTGAAACCAGATGATAAAGGGTGTTTTCATGTACTTAATACACCAGACAAGAAAAAAAAAATATTTTTTCGTAATTATTTTAAAATATGCATATATATTTTATAATTATAGAATAACATCCAAAATATAAAAAATTTTATTGCAAGAATTGGGGATACAAATAATTAGCTATGTTGACCAAAAACCATATACCTAATACCACTAACGTTAGAACACAACTTAAAACTAAAAAAAAATACATATTGTTTTAATTGTACGCAAAAAATAAAAATTATAGAATTCAAGTCATTATGTGAAGTAAAAATTTTTAATATCGGCATGAAACTTAACTATGTTTGAATAAATAGGGTAGAGTTTGAAATTTATGAAATTTTGCATTACACTGCTGGAAATCAAACTACATTATCGTTGATATTTTTTTTAAAGATTTTTGCGCCCCAAAATAAGAAAAAGTAATTAATATTTTTTTTTAAATAATTGCTTGTTTTTTTCAGCCTGTTTGAAAAACGGAATTTCTTTAAATAAATAAAATCTACATAAAACAGATTCTATCTTTTGAATGTTTCAAAACTTTAATCCTCTTTAATATAAAAAAACAGTATATGCGTACATACTTTTATAATTATGTTTTTCATTGATACTAAAATAGTAACAGGCAATTGATTCGAATATTTTATTTTTGGCATATTTTATGTATAAATTCTACTTTCCTATGTTCGATTTCGTTTTTTATTTTAAATCAATTATCACCCGCTTATTAATCAAAGACGAATTTCGCTACCCAAAAAAATATACAATGTTTGTTGAAAATAAATTTTTATCAAGAAACTAATATTAAAAAATTCTCTATAATTTTATAACCGTTTGTATAGTAAAATTTTTCATTTTTCAAGCATAAATAAATTTAAATATATGTAACTAGTAGTTCGATCCAATAACAATAAATAAATAAATAAATAAACGACATAAATAAAAACATACTTTATGTACGTACGCTGCTTCTGTATTACAATTGAATATTATTAAATTCAAATTCATTTTGGATTTTTTTTTTTTGCGGACCCTATGGTTATGTTATGGTTATGTTGTTTAAAGAAAAAAAAATTATGTACAAAATAATATTTTTCAATTTCTAGTTAAGAATATTATTTTATGAAGACGAAATAATACTGGGAGTGGATTTTATAGTATTATCGTTTTATTACAATTTATTTTAATGTTTATAAGCTAAATATATACTAAAAGGTTCATAAATTTGTTCAAAAAAAATAAAAATAAAAAATATGTTGTACATACACAACAACAACAGTGAATAATGAAATTGATTTTATTTATTCTACACATACTGTCCACCTAGTTTTTTTTTTTTATTTTATTTTGAAAAATTGGATTACTTACAACATTTTCGACTTCACAATTTTTCTTAACGAAAACAAAGAAAAATTAACAAAAACAATTTTCAACGCATTCTGTTAGATAGACTCTATATACATCGAAAGAACAAAATTTTTTTTATAATTCTGGCCTCAGTATTGCTGCTGAAAGCAGAGGCTAAAACGCTGTGCCACCCAGCTCTAGACAAACTGTATACTTATAAATATTTGTACTTCTTATTTGGATGAGCGAAAGTTTGTTTAAATCACGTTCATCCTCTCTGATCTCATAAGTTTGTGATTGAGTGGACAAATATACAAGCAAAGTAAAAAAAAATAAAAAAAATCAATTGGCCTAAAGTTGAAGTTATGTATCACAAAATTCCGGATATTAAAAATGTTCTGTATCTCAAAAAATTTAAATGTTGATGTATAAAATGGAAAATATAATGTCAACTAGCTCTTCAACATACGAAATTTTGTTAAATATCAAATAACAATGTTTTTAAAGCATACGAAATTTTGACATCCGACTTTCATTTCTTAAAAAGAATCCGCAAAAATTGTGAGGTTCCTTTAGTAGATTTCATATGCGAACATAAAAACATAAATTTCTTGTTGCATTTTGATAACATTTTATAATGTGCATATTATGTACGTAACTAGTTGGCGGTTAAACATTTTACCAAAACATAAAAATAAAAAAAGCGGAAATATTTGAAATATATCAACAAAACATAGGAACAATAAAAAAAAACAGGCCAAATCTAGAATTAAATTATTCTGGAGCGATTGATACGCTTCATTTAATGTCTTTTTATGTAAATTTTTAATATTTTTTTCGTTATTTATACAGTCATTGCAAAGTAAAATCCAATTTTTTTTTTCTCCATAGTGATTTACTATGTTTTTAATGTTTTTCAAAGAAATAGATATTACGAAATTGCGTGTAATTGTTTACCTAAATTTATGCGTTTATTGTAAATTGTAAATTTTTTTAAATTTATTTTTTATTTTTTCATGTTGACAAAACGAAAAAGGTTAAGCGGTAATTAAAATATTTTATTATTGGGTTGAGATCAATTAATTACGATGATTTTTGTATGAGTAAAAAATTATGTTTAAATTTAATTCAATTATACATTTATAAAAATATTTTATTCATAATTTTATGCAATTTATTTTCAACTTATTATAATTAAGGGTTATATCAATAATATTTTATTAAATTTCAAAATATTATTTCCATTAAATTCTATGCAACAGAAAGTATTCATTAAATGTTTTTAAGGGATAACGAAATATTTTCCTTTTTTATAATAGTCGACTTTTAATTCTCAAAACTTAAAATTCAAATCTTATAACTCCGTTTACTATGTACACATATAAGAGTAAGTATTTATACTATTTAGACTTAATCAGTTGCAAAAATTTTTGATTAAAAACTAGGGCATGCAAATTAACCGACTTTTGAAATTACCGGTAATTCGGTAAACATTTTTCATGGAACCGATTAACCGGTAAATTACCGAATTTTTAAATACAAAATTTTTAATCCTTTTGAAGACATTTTTTTATTTACGTACTACTAAATAAAAAGGTTATTTCAAATCAAGAATTTAATTCATTTGTATTCAATTTCAATAATTATTACATAAATAAATGTATTTAAAAAAAATATAAAATAAAAGTTATGCAGATTCTTCAATCTTCTCTTGCGAATTAAAAAAAGTTCGCAAAAACACATATTGTCCAATGTGGAATTATCTAGAGTTGAACGAAATTTGGTGCAGATTTGGCCTGCCACCGAAAAAGCTCTTTCGGCTTTCACACTCGTCGGCCGAATAGTTTTTAGTTGATTGTGAACAGATGTTAAGTATTTGCCCTTTTTTTCTGGTCCTGATAAAAAATCCATTTCTTTACATATGCATATTGTTCGAAAAATGAAAACATTATAGAATCGAATCATCTAATGTAATTTTATTCGCAAGTTTTACCGGTAAAAAAAAGTGTATTTACCGGTAATTCGATAATGCTCTTAAGATACAATTTACCGATTAACCGGTAAACCGGTAATGCATGCCCTATTAAAAACTCTTAAGAAATCTGAACATAAAACACTTTTAACAAAAGTTTAAGCTGTCCTATACAAATTGAATAATACTCAAATTTGATCTGACAATTCTTTGTTAAAATATGCCAGTTATTAAGTAAGTGCAATCGACCTTTAATAGTCAAAATTTATCTCATAAAAATGTTCACAAAGAAAATGTAATTAAGAAAATAAAATTGATTTAAAAGATACATATTACAAGCACACAAAATGTGTATGTTCAAAAAAAAAAAACATAATCCAAAATTATCTATAATAAATCTCTTTAAGTTTAAAACATAAAATAAAAATTCAGTTCGGTTAACATTTTAAATTCCATTCGTCTTATTAACGCAGTGTGATGATTCATACTTCATTAAGAATGACATGAAACACGAACTAATTATTAGTAAATCCCATATGTACCTCGACTGGATATGTAACAAATTGCATAAACTATATATGACTAGAGTATGTAAATTGTATGTAAAAAATTTTCTTGAAATCATCTAAGTTTGTTTGAAATGTGATTAAATGGAAAATGCTGCAGCTTTCTTAACAATTTATTTTCAAGAATTGAAAAATAACCCTGGACCTGAATAAGACCTAACCTAAGATTCTTAGTGGAATTTAAAAACTTTACAATTAATTACACAGCTAATTTATTTTAATGTTTAAGGGGGCAATATTATAAGATAAAATTAACAACTGCCAAACACTTATCATGATTCCTAACGTCTACAACACCTTTCTAATGTTGACATCTGAGTTATATATGTTATTCGGGCAACTATTTAACGAATAGTCAAACCAATTCGAATGTTCTTAGATTTATAAATAATAATAAAGATAAAGATAAACATGCTCCTACTTTATTAGAAAGAACATAAAATAAGTGCATTCCAAAGTTTTTGAAAGCTTCGGACTTAAAAAAGTTCCAAAAAATCATCATTAAAATAATTTCAATAAAGCTGAATATTTTGAAGAATAAATTCGTTAGTCTTGAAAATGGCATTCTTACAACTTTTTTCGCACTTAATTCCTTTATAAACAAATTCGTGACGATTAATTTCCCAGTGTCAGTTTCTTATAATGCCTTGTTCAGACAATGAAATCTTATCATGATAATCTTACTTTTTGTGATTATCATTCTTTTCTTCATGATTTGCTCATACAAAAAAATTGTCATTGGAAATCATGATTACCGAAAATCATGAAAAAATTCAGGGATGAGTTTATAGTTTTTTACCATCCATGTTACCCATTTCCATTCATTCCTACTTATTTTTGACTTTTATTTTTGACATATTGTCTTTATTTACAAAATAAAAAAAAACTTTAGTAGTAAATAATATTTATGTTTTTATTTTGTTTGCTTTCATGTTGTTTACTTTTTTTGTTTTCGTTCATAATCGTGTTCACACAGGTTTTCAAAGTATGATTATCTACGCAAATCACGATTACGAAATCATGATTTAGTCGTTGTCTGAACAAGGCATAAGTGTAATATGAATTTTAAATACAATAATAATAATAATTTTACAAAAAAAAAAACTTCATAAAATTAAATTAAATTTTAATATAAAAATGATTTGAATATAATAAAATGAAATCTTTTTCAATTAAAAGATATTTATTTTTATATATATTTTCTTTTTTAACTTTATAAAGAAAAATATTTCAATTTATATTTAGTTTGTATGTCAATTTAAAAGTAAAAAAAAAAGAAAAAAAAAGTTGAACGATTTCAAAAATATGCGTTTCTTTATTTCTTCTTCTTCATTTTCCTCCTTGTTATTTTCTTTTACTTCATATGTGTATATAAGAAGCAAAAAAAATTCCAGATTTGAATGCATACGAAAATCATTTTTATGACTCTGAGCATAATTAATTTGGACACGGATCATTTCAATTTAAAAAGAAGTGATTTTTCTTATTTCTAGATTAAAAAAAATAAATAAATTTTTTAACACATTATTTTCAATTTTCAAATCATTAAAAAGAAGAACATAATAATAATTTGAATTTTTCATATTAAAAAAAGAAGAAAAAAAAAAAACAAATTATGAGTTTGGCGGAGGAAAATCTGTGGACAAAAATTTTCTTATTTGTGGGCTGGTGTTCTACGTAAAATAAAAAAAAAAACATTTTTAATTTATATGATGCATTTTTTTTTTTTATAAATCATAAATTAATTGCTACCGCAAAAACAAACATAAATATTAATAAAAAAAAAAAACATATAAAAATGTTTAGAAAATATTAATTATATAGAAAGAGCAAATAACACGATTATGGCTCTTTATTCGTATTTCAATTAAATTTCAAAAATATTTGTTTTATTTAAACGTCATTTTTTGTTTTTATGTAACACAAAAATATTTACACTTTGACCGTCAACCTATTCCTTATTAATTGTTAATTATGAATATTAGCTTAATATGATAATTTAAACAGTTTCGTCAACAAATATACATAGATAGGTTTTTTTGTGAATCTGGTCTCATTTTCCGTATACAAAAACCATAAATTATCCGGTCATTTCTGATGCAATAGGCTCGTATTAGTTTCAAATAATAATTTTAGTTTTTTGAGAGAATCTGGTGCTATTTTCCGTTCGCAAAGAAGCTTAATTATAGTCAGTCATAAATTTGTAGTTTCTGGTTAAACGAAGGTTTGTCTTATGTTTCACTTAATGTTACATATTTACATAAAGTTACACAGTATGCTCTCTAGCATTATAATTTATTTTAAAATATTTGATATGAGGTTCGTAAATGCGTATATAGAACCCTTATGACATATAATACCATTCAAAATTATAGCAATCATCATACTTAATTCTTCTATCACTATCCACAGTAAATTTTATCTTTAGAACAATTTAATACTAATTGATTAGTAGAATATTCAACAGTATGTTATTTTTTTTATATATTCATAAAATTCTTCGAACTTATATAATTTTTTTTTTTAAATACACATAACTTGAAAGGTTTCATTGGTTTCCTTTTATCGAGGGGGCAACAGAAAAAAAAAAACTGAACAAAAAATTCTTACTTGGCTCTATTGAGATTTGAAAGAAAAGAAGAAAAGAAAAATACTTACTTATATATCAAAACAATATTCATGGGATATAATATTTTTTCTTGAATTTAATTCTCTTTACATAAAATGTGGTCATGTTGCATTGTTTTTATATTTCTTTTTTTTTTACAAGTAATTTGTTATTTTTATGTTGTTTACGCACACATAATAAATCATAAAAAAAAATCCATTAAAGGAGAAAATATATAATAAATAAGAGTATTTGAAGTACCTATTTTTTTATGCTTAAATTTGCGGCTGTAGACCTAAATAATATAAAAAAAAAATGTTAAAAAAAAACACTTAACCAAAAATCAATTTGATTTTGAAATTAAAAGAAAAAAATATGTATTATTATATTTAAACAAAATTAATAAATACTTTTAACTTATTGGAGATATTTGAATAAGATTTGAAGTACCCTCTCAAAGGGTGGCTTGCTTGACTAAACAAAAAATAAATAAAAAATTAAAAAAAAAATAGGAGTTAAAATTTCTCAAAACTATTGAATATTCGAATTTAATTTTTGTATGCAGAACTGACATAAGTTATGTCTTGTTAAAAATAAGTTGATTGACAGCTGAATTATTGGAAATATTAAGAATACATATTATGGTTAGACTTTCAACTTGGTTCGTTTTTTTCATTCGCAGTCCCCCGCAAATAACATATTCTGAAATTCTTTCTCTTTTATATGTAGTAACATTTAGTGTATAATGTATATATTATTTTTAATTTTTTTGCAAGCCATCAAAGTATAGTGTGGTATTGTTGTTAACCCTCGACATGTTCGGTTGTGAGTTCAGTATATAGGTATTTTAAGGGGGTAGATGCACTCAGAAGCGTAAAAAAAGGCATATTTTAAAAAATTTATTTTTTACAGTAATTAAGTTTATTTTACAAAATAAATTATACAGAGTTTTTATACAATGCTTTAACTTAACATTTATGAAAAAAAAAAAAAAAATACATATTATTTATTAAAATATCGCCATATCGGTTGGATCCTCTCCCGCGAGTAGTACTTCGCGGTGACCATCACAACAGCCTTCTGGATCATCTGAATTCGAAAAACCAAGGTGAAACCTCTAGTTTAATAATAAATCCAGTCTTTAATCGAAGCTTTTTTTTTTTTTTTTGAAAATTTACAAAATGGTGGCATTCGAAACTTTGGACTCTGATTTTCGATAAAATGTTAAAAGTTAATTGTTTAAAAAATATAGTAATTGTTAACAAAAATCAATATCCTTCGATAAAGACTAGTTCTTAATGCCAAAAAGATAATATTAAAATTTCATCAATATCCACTCAATGATTTTCGACTTATATTGGTCACCGAATGGAAAAACACAGTTTTGATAAAAACGCGTTTAAAGTCGCTCTATTCACAACCGAGAGGTTGAATGTAATTACTAAATATCTTGAAAACTATTCATCGGATTGACTTGAAATTTTCAGAGAATATTTTTGAAACATCATACTTTAAGAAAATGAAAAAAAAAAATCGATTTTTCAAAAATTCTAAGTTCATCTACCCCCTTAATTTCATTATTTCGTCGGAACCCATGTTTTAAATGGTATTGAATATTAGACGAAAGCTATATAATATGTTTAATAATACCAATTAATATTTTTTTTTTCACTCAAATTTTTAACATTTCTTTGTCAAATTGTCTAGACCAAAAAAATATTTCCTCATAATTACATATACTTTATATTCTTTGATTTATTAACTGCAACATAATAAATTATTTTTATAAGCTTGAACAATTTTAATGAAATTAGTTCATCATTTCAATTGAACTAAATGCAACACAAAACATATAAATATAAAAACTAAGAAGGCAAATTAATTAAACACTAGACAGCAAATTTGTTATTTTCAAATTAAAATAATTTTCAATGCCAGAATAAGAAAAAAAAAAAAAAAAGAAATGTGCATATCAAATATCTTAAATATGCAACAAAATTCCAAAATTTCATTGCGCCGAATAAATTAATATAAAAGATTTTCAGAATTGTAATAAAAATAAGAAAAAAAATATGCGTCCTAACATACATTTTTATATATATATTTTTTTTACATATGAGCAATTTCACTTGCACATAAAATGTCTAATTGAAACAAATTTCATTATCGCTTTTAAAAACTAATTAAAATCAATATTAACAATTATATTGCATTGAGTTCGTTATCTTTGTTTGAACGACAACAACTGCTGATAAATTAATATTTTTTTTTTTAATTTTAATCATGATGAACTTAGGTCTGAATGTACATTTGACATATGTGCAATAACTGATTAATATTTTTTAAAGCTTAATATCAATTAATTTTATTGAGTAATTGTAAAATGAAATAAAAATTATGTATTTAAATTTTAAGAAGGCGCTTGTATCAAGAAAATAATAAACTAATTATCATATGTACGAGATATTAATGAATGTATGGGAAGTTTACGAAAAAAATCTCACTTGGTCAAAAATATAGATTAAATAAATTTCTTTGTCTCTCTGTACTGGCACTAAAATTCCACACAAACCTTCAATTATTTAATTATAAATCACGTTTGTGTATAATTCTTGAGTAGTTATAAGTATCTCTAGTAATAAAAAACAATTTGTTTTTAAGAAAAGAATTCGCTGAATTTGCAGGGAGTTAATATTAAAAAGAGATGTTCCATCACTTACGTTTTTACCATGATTTTTTGTCAACAAACGCAAAAATTTTACTTTTGAACAAAGAACTTCAGTCTTTTGTTCAATGGTAAATGATATGAGCAATCGAATCAATTATAAATAAACATTGATTATATCATATGATATACATTATAAGTAGATAAGTTGAATATACAAACATGTGTATAATACAATAAAAATATA
Source organism: Hybos culiciformis (assembly GCA_964007475.1). Classification (NCBI taxonomy): domain Eukaryota; kingdom Metazoa; phylum Arthropoda; class Insecta; order Diptera; family Hybotidae; genus Hybos; species Hybos culiciformis. Next base: position 82,392,666 of record OZ023274.1, read on the forward strand.
TGTAAGTATAACAAACATTCCAGTTGGCTGAATAACAAACCAAATAAAAAATTCGAAAACTAGTAGGCAGTAGTAATGTACTATGCTTAACTTATGTAAAAAAAAAAATCTTTTCTTTTTTTTATAATCTTTAACCCTCTTAATTTTTTTAAGTCATCATGCCATTAAGAAACTATAAGCATGAATGAAATAGAAAATCATATAAATAAAATTTATTATGCCTCTTAATTAAAACTGAAGTAGAAATATGTGATGGAGTTTAAAACTAGATTAAAAAGAAGAAAAAAAAACTCGCTTAGACCATTATTCACATTCAAACTAATTAAAATCCATAAAATAGTATGCCAAAAAAAAAATATATAATCATCATATTTTGTTGTCTTATATAGATTTATTAACTAGGTCACCAACTATACATACATTAAAAAAGTTGAAAAAAAAAGCAAATTAAAAATTTTAATTTATTTAGGTAATAAACTTTATTAAAGCTTTCTATATGACTTACTATTCAATATATTCATTGGCAGGTTTTTGTTTGGAACCTAAATAGATTTTTACGAATAAAAGGCGATAAACAACTTGTTGCATAAAAAATTATCATAAGTGAACTATAGGAATTATTGTTTTATTTTAATTAATACAGCAATAAAAGTTTTATGCTACAAAAATTTATTGCTAACTTTAAGTTGATTGTCAATTTATTCCCGGTTTTTTTTTTAACTAAAAAAAAATATAAAATTCACTGATGGATGGCTTCAAAATTTTCTGTGATTGATATATTTATTTTATTTGTATCTAAGTACGCGAAATGCGTAGTACCGACTGACTGATAAAATTAAAAAAAAAAAAGAAATTGATAAGAGAAAATAAAATAACAGGAAGAAAAATTTAATGAGTTGCTCATGTGTTCCAAGAATAGTAAGCATTTTATTAATTTAATTACCTATAAATTTTGTTATTTGTTTAAACGCTAGAAATAGGTTAAATAAAACGCGAATTTAATTTAATTTGTAGCAAATCTATATAACAACACTGGCTTTAATGTAAGTCATCAATTTAATTTCAAGTAGGTACTCTCCAATATAATAATAATTGTTTCACTTTACTTCTTAATTAAATTAAAATATAAAATTCTTATAAATTTTGTTCTTTAACAATTTAGACATTTTTCAATAAAGCCTGAAATGATCTTGAAAATAAAAAAAATATTTTAATTTTCCGTGATTGGAATTAAACAAAAAATTATATAAAAATTGGAGTATAGATATATTTTTTTTTTGTTTTCGTATTTTGCATGATTGAAATTTTTCGATTATATTATTTCCAGCTTAACTATTTATAAATATTGCATGGTAATGTTTCATAATTTTTTTTATAATACTCTGTTATCTTAAATCTCAAACTATAAACAACAATAAATAAAAATGAAAATTGTTATTATTATTATACCAAAGAAGTGTCTTAAAAATTATTAATTTTTTTTTTTTGTTTTAATTTTATATCTCCATAAAGTATATATTTATTTTCTTTTTATTAAAAGATCAAGTTCAATGTTAAATAAATTTATTGAATTACAACAGCATGAAACATAGAAAATTATCCACTACGATCCCTCTATTAATTTTTATTATTATTATTAATATTATTTTTTTTTATAATTAGCATTCCTCAGACTTTCGAGAAATTTAAATTTAATATTCAAAATTATTTATTCAAAATACGGGCATAATATTATTAAAAATGTATAACGATCAATTGAATATTTTTATTTTTGCTTGAAAATCAAAGAATTTTTTAAATTTTTTGCTTCTACTGCATAAAATATTTTTTTATGCTTTATTTTTTATTCACATTAAATTATTATAAATTTTACGTTATGTATAAAATTAAAATCGTTTTAATATCGGAATTCTTATTTTTAAGAGAATTCACTAAAGAAGACTTATTTTGACTTAGCTTATAGCTACGCGACTGTGCAGTATTTTATGCCTTTCCACGAACAAACTTTGAAGTGATACTTGTTCGGAAATCTTATTCTTAAATTCTATGTTAGTACCACTTTTCACAGTGAATTTTAAGTTATTAGTCTATTAAGTTTTAACTCTTAACGCATTTGAACAGAAATTTTAATATAATTAGTATGTTTTTCGATATTTTTTTGAAATATTTTCAGAGCTGACATTTTTTATACAACAATTTTGATCAATGATAGATCAAGGCTCAATATAATTGAATCTGATTGTGGTGTGTAACAAACTCAAGTATTAAGATCAAGAACTCGGTGACAAAATTAACTACCCTGTCTCATTATAAAATTAATTAAGTAAACTCTTAATTCAAGATATAAGTTAGATCATTATAAAACATTTTATGTCATCATATAATTATTAAATAGAACATTCCTGAAATAATTCAAACCATTTTCTCAGATTTCATTAAATTTGTAAAAAAAAAAAGAAGAAATTAATACACTTAAAGCAGATGTTCTAAGAAAATGTTAGTTATTCGTTTCATTATTTATTTTTTTTACTTCATTGTTAAAAAAATTCTGATCATAAAAAAAACGATCTGTTTAACGATAAAATTCAGGTAAGAAATGCGACACAGGTACCTTGGCAACATAAAAAGTGTATATATCTAAAAAAAAAAGTAAACCAAGCAGGGAAAAAGAGATAGATCTTTAAAATAAAAAGCCGTTTATAATTACTTATGAGAAAAAAAGATAGATTTCAAAGTTTTTTGCTTCAATGATTTTTTATTTTTTTTAACTTGGTTGGAGGGATACAATCAAAGAGGAAATGGTAACCATTCTTTCTTTTATGAAGAATAAATATATAAAAATGCAGTTTAACACAACGCTATCAATCTGATGTAAATTCAATTGCACTTTTTTTTTCCAAATTTGTTTCATTGAATTTTATAAATTTTAAATATTTCAACAGTTTATTTGAAAAAAATGGCATTTAGTGAGATTACCCTCTTGCTCAAAAAAAAAGAAATTGGTTAAACCAATAGGTCCCAAATTTGTCAAGTATGTTCAAATATAATACATTTTAATGAGAACTTACATAAATATTTATTTAATTTTCAAAATGATAAATTTTTCTAAATGGTTTTTATAATCAGTTATTATTGAAAATGCTTCAAGAAAAAATTTTCAATACTTATTTGGCCCATGCTGAACTGTCCAAAAATACGAAATTAAATTATATCTTTTTAAGTAAAACTTCAGAATTGCAAAAAAAAACATAACATCTGCTAATTTTTTTTTTTGTACTTTTTTTAATCAACAAAAAACGATTTCAACAATAAATACATAAATTTTATAAGGTACCTTAAATAATAAAAAAATATATTTTATATACTAATATATAGTATACTTTATTAGATCAACAGATAACACCAAAAGTGAAATTTTTGCAGCATGGCTAACTATTAGCTTTTATTTAAGGGTTGCGAAATTTTATCCGCAATCGAGGTAAATATTTGCATATAATTTCGAATGACATTTCTGTAGTAAGTTAAATTTCAATCTGTAGTGTTTCATGTTATTTAGTTATCCGAACTTCGAAACCAAATTGAACGAGGAAAAGGTCTCACTAATTTTATTTAATATAATTATATAATATGTTCAATAGGCAATAAAAATAATGTGTGTTAAATTAAGATTAATATTAAAAAAAATGTTCGGTCTATAACTTACAACTGTTTCAAAAACAAAATTTCATCTCCACCTAAAAAACGTTTGTAGGTACATCAAAAAATATGTTCTGCCTTTTAATTACATATAATATGCCCAATCTTAAGACAATTAAGAGTTTTTGAAACTCAGTAGAACCGTAGAACCTTTTTGTTAGACAAACCAAAATTTTTTGTTTATAGTTCTAGATATCATTTATGTTTTTTGAATTAACTGATTTGATTTTTTGACATAAATCTGTATAATGTACATAAGTCTGACTCCCTGCTAATGGTCTGCTAATGGGAAAAAATTTATAAAAGTATAAAATAAAAAAAAATTATTTTTTTTTTTTACAAAAAATTTCTTTTTTATTTATATTATATTATTTAATATTACTTTCTGATTTATAACTTAAAAAAAATATCATATATTTTTATACAAGTATAAAAAATATTAAAAATAAAAACAAAAAAAAAATAAAGGATAAAAATATTTATTTTTAAATAATTTTTAAACATAAATCTGTGTTTTCTTTTAGATATTTTTTTCTCTCTTTTTGTCTAAGACTAGACTATAAATTAAGTCTTAAGCCCATAAAAAAAATTATAGATATATTTAATTTGATTTTTTTTTATAAATCAAAACCAATTAAAGGTTTAATAATTTTCTTTCTTAGAATTTATAATATAGATCTAGCTAAATTTTTTTAAATGATTTATTTATTTAAAAACAAGATATGTATATTACATGATTTTTTATTAATATAATTTATTATTATTTTTTTTTTATTATTTCATATATTTTTGATCGACTTTTTTTTTAATAAATTATTATTTATGATAAAAAATGGGTCATTTTGTGCGTTTTTTTTTCTAAACTTATAAGTTCAGGGTGCTGAATATTTTTTTTCAAACAACAAAATTTAAGATAATGAAAATATGGAATTGGCTGAAAGCCGATTTTAAAAAAGGAGAGTAAAAATTTTATTCTTTCAATAATTTTTACAAAAAAAAAAAATTTAATCTTACATTTATATTAAAATCGCTACAGGTATTTAATAAAAATTTTATCAGAGTGACTACCAAAGATGTTTGGGATTATTCAGTCAGAAATTGAATTATTTATGCTTTCTTTTACTTTAATAAAAAATTTATTTGAATTTTTAATGCAAACTTAAAATCTGTAACATTTCTGTAATATTTTTAAAATTTTTAGAAATCACAAAATAAAAGGATAAGAATGTCATAATTAATAATACTGGTAAACTTTTCTCAAAATTAAGAGAATATAAATGCCTATGTAATTCATAAATATGAAACACCCTGTACTTTTTTATCAACAAAATAAATGGCAATAAGTCATTTTGAAATTATTTTCTTTAATCCTAAATTATTTTTAGTTAATATATTTTACAAAAAAAATTAACTTTGATTACATTTCTTAAATTAAAAAAAAAAAAATTACATATTAAAATAAATCTTAAATGAAAATAAAATATAAGAAAAAAATAATTATAACATTATTTTTGTTATTAAATTTTAATAATTAAAAAAATATTAAATGAGTGGAATGTAGGTGCATTTTGGAAGATCTTATCAAATTTGTAAAAAAAAATAATTTATTATTTTACATAAAATTTACAATATCAAAATGTATAATTTTTATCCTACTTATTTCATAAATTAAGAATTTACGATGTTTAACATATTTTAACGTGAAATTGAAATTCATGAGAACAAGTATACAACAATGATTTGCTTATGAAATGAGTTGAAAAAAATGTTGAATTACCTAAATGAATATTTTTTAAATACTAACTAAAATTCAACTTACAATGATTAAGAAGAAATAGTTAATTTGTCTAAATTCGATTTATTTAAAGAAATTTTTTTTTTTTTTACAGAAAATTAAAAATAAAATCGAATTGAAATATAGCATATTGACATAATTTTATTTTTGATAAAATTTTTTGAAATATTTTAATTTATTTTAATTTTATGAAACTAAAGAAGTTTGCTTCTAATCTAAATTATTAAAAACTTTTTTAAAAATACATAAATAAATTTGGCGCCAAAATAACATACGATTTCGTTAAAATTTTAAAACAAACTTCTTTCATTGTCGAAAATTAAATTTGAAAGCACTTTTAAAATCATGGCAAAAAAAATGTTTTTATTGTTTTATGTAAATTGGTATTTTTTAAATTTGAAATAATTAATTTTTCAATTAATTGTAAATAATTATTAGACCATAAAATGCAAATAAAAATTACAAGCTAAATATATGTGTAATAAAATTTTCCTCAATTAAATTTACATTTTTAAAGAGAACTTTTACTTTTGTTTTTGTTAATTTTACATTTTATAAATAATAATAGTGGCGATAATGAGGATTAAAAAATATATATGTTATAAAAAATATAATTAATTCGTATCAGTTCCAACCAGCTTTGAAATAAATTTAGATTCATTTATTTTTTAATAATAAATTTAATTTACAGAATATTAGTCTTATTAAGTATAATTTTTTCTATTGTAAAATGCGAATTATTTTTTATTTTTTGATTAATTTTAAAATTATAAATTGGAAAATTGAAATTAATTTTTTGAATTAAGATTGAAAATTATAAAATATTAAATATTAAACCATTTTAATACTAACTTTTATCATTGATTTTTTAAATTTAAAAATGCAAATTGTAAAAATAAAACAAGCAATGAGACATTAAATTTAAAAAATCTTTATTGACAGTGTTGTTTTTTGCTTCTATAAATTCAAACTATACAAAACTAAATTCCAATAGAACATATGATCTTATATAAATTCAGTGTAAAAACAAAAACAGCAATTTTTTTGTTTGATAAAGATGAAACGAATTTTTGCTGTTGTAAAAAAAAGTATTGAAGTACAAAATCAGAATTTAAATAACAGATATTCAGCTATCCCTAAAAATATAAATTGAAATACTATTTTCAATCTTCCTACATTACGATATACAATACATATTTATGTTGGTAGGTGCTAATGTACAAAAATAAATAAATTTTCATTAATCTTGGGATAGAATTCTTGATAGAAATTAAGGAAATTATATTTTATAATCAAGAATATCTATCATATAGTTTTCTTCAAATATATTAATTTTTCAAAAATTATTAATAATTTACTCTATGTATTCAGAATTTACGGGGAATAATTCAGAATAATTTAATAAATACGACTCATAATTTTAATTAATATTTTATCAATATTTGGCAAACATAAACATACAACTGAAAAGTTTCTACGTACACAACTCTTAAATGGGAATTATTGGGGTCCGAAATTTAGTGACAATGTAATTCTAATTTTTAAGATTATGGATAATCTTTGTGGCAGTGTTAATAAAACGATATTATCGTTATAAAAAGTTGAAGAACTTTAAATGTTTTTTTTTTGTTCTAACTAACTAGTAAAAAAAAAAATTTTTTTTTTGGCGACTTCTCTCGAAATTTTCAAGAATCTTTAAATTAACTTTTATTTGCTTGTAAATTTTTTAGTAAAAAAAACTTATTCTACAACTTTGTAACTTATCTATATACATTATTTTTCTTTGATATAAATTTAAATTATGTTGAAAAAATTTCGCTGAGGCTTAACATTTTTTAACATTTGTGAAATTCAACTGATTCATTTATTAATTAATTTTAATTTATCGAAAAACTTCGTAAAAATTAATGTACGAACCTCCAAATGTAAAAATTTATTGGTTTGAAATTTTAAAGTTGTCAGCTGCATTTCTAATTTAAATTTAAAAGGAACGATAATAGCTTAGAAATACCTTAAAAGTTATTTACACTACTTTTAATAAAAAAAATTCACATTTGAGCTGAAATTGTGAATTCATTTCAAACCGCTTTCAAACTAATAAAATTTTATAAAGCTTTTCTTTTTCCAATTAATTCAACATAACTTTATTTACATACAGATCATAAAAATACATTTTACTTAATTATTTTCAACTTACAACTCTTTGGCGCTCCTTAAAATTTTAAAACATTCACAGATTCCAAAAAATGTAAGCAAATATTTATTTAAAAAAATGTTAATTTCAACTAATTACAAAATATAAATTTCTATATTCTCCAACCTGGATCATCATCTACATTTGAGTCATCATCTGAAGGTTCTTCCCCATACATATCTGCTAATTTTCTAAATCTCGGGCCAAAATTTGATAAGTAATCAAAATTTAAATCACCATCATCTGTACATGATGCTAAGCTTGACAGACTGCCATCACTGTTGCCATCACCTTCATAAGCATAATGTCGTACATCATCAGTTGGATAAGCTCCAGAATCACGATCACAAGTATCTTTTTTATCACCAAGGAAGCCTCCAATATCGGGAACATCATTTGGATCTTTCATTAACATATTATCCTTATAAGGTTTTTCGTCGTAGAAAGGAGGCGATCGTAAGACATTTAAATCATAATCAGTATCTCTCTCACCACCACCTTCGTCTTCATAGTTTATGATGGTCTCCCGAATGTCATCAATGTCTTTCTCATGCCAACCTGCTTGTTGTTTTTTCTGGACAACAACTGCTAATAGTAATATTAATAAAATAGCAACACAAACCAATATTGCAATTAGGAAGTTTCTATCTATACCAAATGACACGGCAACCGCCACCGCATTTTGACACCCAGGATCGGAATTTTTTTCAATAGCTGGTTCACCGAGATTGTATGTAAAGCCATCAATTGTTAAATTTCGAATACATCCGTGATACCCTAATCGACTTGGGATGTGAGTCCAGTTTAGCCGTAAGCCTAAATATTCCAAATCTACTGGAGTTCCACCCAACTGAAGTGGTGAGTTTACGTTGAGAAATTCATTCGGTCCTTGTGGGGCACCTAAGCTCATACACGTCGATAGTTTACAATTGTTGACAGTCATTTCGATACTTGCTTTTTGAAGAACAATATCAATTGTGTAAAGTTCTCCCATCTGGAGCTGAATATGTTTATGTTCAATAGTTACACCTCCAGTTCCATAATCAACTGTCAAGACTGGAAAACCACCAACAAGTTCAAGTGCCAAATAATCACTAACTGGAAGCAAAGGATTAAAGGTCATCGGCCCTATGTACATGACTAGTCCACTATCAGTTTGCGGAGCTAGTTGTAATGATATTTTTGTATTATCACATGGAGATATCGGTGGATACATGGCGTAGCCTTGACCCCAAAAACCAATTGCCGTTATTTCACAATGAACCCCGTTATAACCATCTGGACAATCACATTTGTCTTCATATAAAGTTCCACCATTTAAACAGTAATAGAAATATTTCGCTTCGCAAATGCATTCTGCTTGAACAAAAGCATTTACGCCGACAAATGATGTTGTATTGGAGTACACTAATAAGGGAACATTGGATTTATGAAGAACATTTGTACAAGAGCTTTCACATTTATTACGTTCAATCAAACATTCATCAATATTCACCATCAATATTTGTAAATCTAAAATTGATTCGAGTTCTTCTCTATTTTGTGCTACGATACCATTCAATTTTTCGGGTGCATAATACGGACTACCATGAGCTGAAAATCGAACATCTAAGGTGGAGAGATTGTAATTTAATACTGTGAAGACGTCAACATTTTCAACAGAAGTGTTAAATAAATGTGCTAGACTTCTTTGAAATTTATCTTTTAAGCTCAAATTTTCCCCTTTTTCCACTCTAACAAATTCTTCGGCTGATATATTATACAATCTTACAGATCCAGATTTATCTACAGCCTCTTCGGGAATTTCTTTCACCTTAACCATAACTTCAGCATCTACTTGATGATGTGGAATCATTGGAGATTCTTCAGTTACAACAAATGTTAAAAAGTAATCACCTTGTGCAGTGCCTTCTTTCATTGTTATCATTCCGGTATCTTCATTTACACGGAATCTGTCATGAGGAAAACCATCTTTCCACATAAAAGTTTTATCGTCTAAATCCCAATCGTCTGGATCGTTGACATAAATTCTACCTATTTCAGTATCGGGAGCTTCGCCTTTATAATTGTAAACGAATATTTTTGATTTACCTGACTCCATAGCATTATCATTAACATCACCTATTATTAAATGCAACCAACTAATTTGAGATAATTTCGGAACACCAGAATCAGAGACTGTTATCGGAATAAAATACTCTTTTTGATCCTCTCTGTCGAACTGAACATTTGCGTACAAGTAACTAGAATCAATTGAGAATTTAGATTTTATATCATGACTTGCCATTGCATCAATCCCGTACATAAAAGGTGGCCCATTTTGTTGTTCGTCATAATCTTTAGCTTCTAATTGAACAATTTGCCCTGGATTTCTATTTTCTTGCCAAATTACGGGCATTTTGTTTGTAATAAATGGCGCATTATCATTTATATCAATTAATGTTATTGTCACAATAGTTGTGTTAGAAAGACCATTACCATTTTCATCAGTCGCTTTAATTGTTACTTGCCAATTTTTATATCCATTTGGTTGATCTCTATCAAGTGGTCGAATTAATCTTAAGCAACCATTATCATCAATGGTCATATATTTTTGCTGTTCTGGTCGAACAACTGTATATTTCATATACTGATTGGCGAAACGATCTTTAATATCTGGATCATATGCTTCAATATTTATAATACAGTCATCTATAATTTTTTCTTCCTGAATGGTATTATTATAGTTCTCTTGGACAAATAATGGGACATTATCATTGACATCTTCAATTTTAATAGTAACAGTAGCATGATCATCATAGGTACCATCGAATGCTTTTATTCTAAGTGTATATTCTGTTATTTTTTCGTAATCAAGTTGATGATTAACCGAAATTTTACCAGTTAGCTCTTCAATTTTAAAAGCATCGTCAATATTTCCTGATTCTATTGTATAAATAATTTGAGCGGCATTATCTTCATCAATGGCTGTAACTTCAATAACTAAATGATTAATATTGGCATTTTCTGGCAATTTTTCAGCTATATACTCATCTCTTTGAAAATGCGGTGGATGATCATTTTTATCGGCAATTTGAATGATAAATACTTGAATCCCCTTGTTATGTTGGCCATTATTTAATAGAGCCGAGGGTGAGTTGTCGGAAGCAATAACTTTAACACTATAAAATTCTTTTTCCTCCCGATCAAATGTTGTCTTAGATGTTATATTTCCTGTTACTGAATCAATTTCAAAATACTCTTTATTGTTATCCAATTCAAATGAGACAATATTATTCTCAGAAGTTCCATCCATGTCAAACGCTCTTACTTGCATTACAGGTGTATCACGTGGTTCATTCTCCAATATTGTACCTTTTTTTACTTCAGTGAAATATGGAATATTATCGTTAACATCTTTTACTTTAACTTTAATTATTGTTTCAGAAACTAATTCCCATGTATTCCGTATAGATACAGTGAGAGTATAGTCTGTAATTGCTTCATAATCAAGTGATTTTCCTAAATATATTTTTGCAGAATCACTTCCTTGTTGGTTTAAAATAAAAGTTTTTTTGCTATTTGTTTGTTCCGTACGTCCGGTAACCAATTCAAATACAACTTCTGGTTTGTCTGGTACATTCGAAACAACATGCAATGTAGATAATGCTTGACCGTATTCCATGAAATCTTCAGGTAAAGTTATTACATCGTCCGTTACTCTAATAAAAGCCGGGGGTCTCTTATTAGATTCGATAACACGAATTTTTACTTCAATTCGAGCATCTTGCTGACCTTCCGGAACTACGTTGTAAGCTCTAACATTAATTGTATAATACTGACCTGGTCGTTTATCTATAGGTCGATTTAAATAAATTATTCCGTGTGATTTATCAATACGAAAATATTGGTAATCTCGTTCAGGCAAAATTTCGTATTCAATAATACTATTATCGCCATTATCCAAGTCTGTTGCAGAAATTCGCATTACAAATGTGTTCAGCTGAAACGAAAAAAAAAAATAGTTTAAGTACTTACAAGGCCTATTATTTACAAAATTAGACATAAGTAAGTAATACTTACTAATTTTTTTTATATAAATAAATTTATATATCTTATTAATTCAATGCCTAAGTAAGTATACTTAATCTAAATTTGTTGTTGCAATTGCTAATCTGTGATTCTTAGTCATATGTATTTAAGTGGGTACATAGATAATTTTATAAATATGAGTTTAATTATGTCTAGTAAGTTATGTTCTAAGTACTTATAACTGAAATTCTTTCATTTGAAAGAAATATTTTTGAAATAGAAAATATTTTCTCATAAACATTCTAGAGAAAATATTTCAAACTTCCATTTAAAGTGTAATGCACATAAAAAAATACTTGACTTTTTATAGAAAATAAATAGACCCAAAGAAAAGATAGAAATATAATTAAATATAGATTTCCTCTTATAACTTTATTTTAAATAAATTTCTACTTATATAATTACACTTAAGTTGTACCTAAACAAAAAAAAAATTATTATCTTCCTACTTCCCCAATCAAATTGTATATAAATACTTATATGTAGGTACATACCGAGATACATACTTACTTATACTTTTCATTTCATCGCATTTATATTTTTATCAGTCTTAATTTAGAAATATAAAATTATTATTTTAATCGAGATTATAATCCAATATTGAATAGGTATAAAAATAAATGAGCAGAAATCTTGAAATCATCACTAAAAAATTGATAATATAATATACAATCTAAGAGAACGTTCGCTGGTTGTCTTCACTAATAAAAAGAAACTTGAAATTATAAGTTTTATTTTTTTTTTTTTTTCATTCTATAAGAATTCTATTTTAAACAATATAGTTAAAAAAAAACTCTACTTATAAGTAAGTTTAAATAAAAATTTAAACTATAATAAGGGAATAAAGTATTTCCTTCCACTATCAAATGCTGCAAGTTTCTCTCTCGCCCACTTTAAACTTATAAAAATATAAAAAAAATAAATAAATTCTTCAATTAAAAAGCAATAAATCATTTGCAATTCAAAAAAAAAAGAGAAGATATTGCAGTTTTTATTTTATTTTTTTTTAAGATTTTGTTACTATTTCTTCCATAACTTCTTAAAATTATTGATAAGTAGTTGCGAAAGATCTTAATAAGTATTCTTTCTAGACTTAATTTTATTAAAATTTTAGTTGATGAAGAAGTCTTAACATGACTCTAACTAAAGTAAATCTAACTAAATACTTAAGTACTTATAAGTTGTTACTACTTATTACCGTAAATTATATTAAACAATAATAACCTTAGTACTAAACCATATATACTGCCAGTGATAAAGACAATAAGAAATATAGAATCTCGTAGGTATAGAATTTTATATAATCGTATAATCGATAAATGATTCTTAATAGAAAATAAATTTATACTTTAGTAAGAAATTACAATTAAGTATGCATATATACATATTTGAATTTGTCATTGAACTGAATAAAATATAAGAGAGTATAGCTTTCTCAGCTTTCTCTATATTTATAGCTAAGTATGTAAGTTATGAGGTAACTGAATACCTATGTTACTTTTTGCGCTTCTCGAATTATTACTATCGCATCGAGAAATTATTAATAAAAATTTGTTAGGGCGTTGTCCTCATAAAATCATATAAGTATTTATCTCGTATATTTCTAACAATAGCCTACATTTGAATAAAATTTTAGGTCATTAAGTAAGTACATTGTATTTGTTAAAATTGATTGGATTAAGTATAAATCAACATTCGTTCTTTTCAAACTGTTAATACTTAGGTACTTATCAAAATAAATAAAAGTTGAACAAGTAAATAATTATAATATTTTATTATCGATTTCTATTTATACGAATTAGAAAAACGTAGGAATATGGTTTTCAATAGAATCATTGAAAAAAAAAAAGAAATTAATATGAATGAATAACCGATAACAAAAATTGTAAAATGACTGTCCTTCAATTACTCCAACTGCATTTTCATCTTTTCATGATTCATATAAATTGAAAACTGAAATTTTTTTAGTTATAAAATTTATTTATAATTGTTCCACTTCGTTTCATGAAAAAAAAACTTATTAACTTAGTCAGGGATGATGAAAATGATACCAACACTAACTTGTTAAAAATTTAAAATGGTAATATTAGTTATTAGAGTAAAATATTTCTAAATTAGATACCTACTTTGTCCGTAATAACAAATTCAGTAAGTATTAGTAATAAAATTCGAAGTAAGCTCTAAGCTACGCCCTAAGCTTAGAATAGAGGAACCGAATAACACTATAAGGTGTAAAACTGCTATCTAGAACTTCAACATTTGAGGTGTACTCATTACTCACACGACTAACAGTTACTTATCAAATATAAAAATAGAAGTAAATACCTACTAACTTAATCATTTTAAGGACATTTCCAAATTGACAATGGTCACTAACGAAAATCAGACCTTTCTTACCCGATTTAAGTTAACAAAACTTAACACCGAGTTTAACACAGCCTAACTCACCCCTAGGAAAAATTTTCAACTTCATTTTTTTTTTTTGTATTTTAATCTTTCATCTGTTGCGTGTCCAACAAGTACAATCACCTAGTAAGTAATTAAGTATATATTAATTTATATACCTATGTATGCAGCATATATTATTTTATCTCGTTTTTTTTTAAATAGAAAAATCAGATACTTACCTACTTAGTTCGTTTTTTTTAGTGGTAGATAGATTTATTTATTTATATAACTTATTTTTATATCTAACTTCAAGAGTTTAAAAGTCACAGTCATTCTTTCATTTAATTTTTTTTTTTAATGAATTTTTCTCAGATTATTACATAAGTTTTCCGTTGAACAGTTTCTGATGGAATTGAAGAATTTTTTTTTTACCTGATTCAAGACATTGAAGACTAATTATAAGCATGCACTAATTTTATGCACTTAACTGAGGTAAAACTTAAGGTCGAAATACAAAATTGTCATTTTAGAGTTTTAGTTTTAAATTTTGTTAAACTGATAGAAGACTAACGTAAACAAAGTGGGTCAGTGACCTGGTAAGTAATTATGTAATTAAGATAGTAACAACGTAATATAAATATTTACTTTAAAAATTGAGAAAGAACTAAAAGTATAAGAACTTAAATGGGTTAAAAAGTTTAAAGAATTCTCAAACATGCAATTACAATTTAATGATCCCCATATTCTAAAATCTCATCTTTCGTTCTTGGTGAGACTGAATTCTAATAATTCCTTAAATAAAACTATAAGTACTTAATTTATAATATTGCCATCATACAAATTTATAAGGTGATATGTGCATTAAAATTTGATACAAATTCAAAAAGTATGAGAGTAATAAGTACTTCCAAACATTATTTACAAAATAGGAAATGCGCTTTGAAATGCCAATTAGGTTCCACCGAAAGTTATAATTTTAATTACATAAGTACGTACTTACTTAAGTATTATACATACAAATAAAAACACTGTGCATACATATTATAATTATTTGTATAATTCGATCAATTTGAACAATTGTGGAATAAACATCGAGTGATTAACCTCGATTAACGCTTCCTAACAAACTAAAATCAAACAAAATAAACTATGTTATTATTTGAGCCTCGATTTGAACTTATATATTTGTATGATTGTGCTGCAAACATAATTTGTTAACACTGAAGTACTTACTTTCTATCAAATAAAAACGTAGGTAAGTTACTACTTACTTATATTACGAGATATATACATATTTGACCATATTTTAAGATTTGAGAAAGAGATCTCGATCAATCTTAACTTATTCGAATTCATTGATTAATCTTGTTAAAGATAATAAAACTGATCCTTTATTTAAAAACTTTGGCAAAAATTTTCATTTTTTTTTTTTGTACAGTATTCACAGGTTAGAGGTACATTTTATACACTTCTTAAACTACAAATATAATAAAAAAGAAGCTAAACAAACCACAATTCAATAAAATAATGACGGTGATGCATAGTTTTTTTTTTGTTTAAAATAGAAAACATGGTAGTAATAACAATATTATAAAAAGCAATATATTTTTAAGAAAACTTGAGAAACTTGAATACACATTCATCGTTGAAACATTTCAAGGTTATTTTTTTAAATTAAAAAAAATTTTTTTCCACATAAATTTTATTTATTTTTGCGACAGACATTTAGTTGGATATTTATGATTATATGAATCAAAGCAGTTTGCAATATATTTTTATTTTTTTTATATTAAAATCAATTAAATATTTCTATGAAAAAGGTAGATACCTCGGTAGATACACTTAAGTAAATAAGTGGGTATGTTAACTTATAAAAGAAATGCATACTTACTTACTCATCTACTTATGATTTTTATTAATTTATTATATATCTTATATGTTTTTTTAAATTTCGTTAAATTAGATGGTAAAAAGAAAAGTGGCCGTCCAGCTTAATGTTGCAAAATATAAATATATAAGTGAGATTATAGTAAATTGTTGTGAAAATGTGCATTAAGTCTAAACCATGACAGTTTTGAGTCTTAATTCTTAAAAAATCTTAAATACTTACTTCGATAGGAAAGTGTAGGAGGACTATGTACTTAAAATCCAAAATTCTAAACAAAGCTAAAGATTCATGGAGATTCATTCACTTTCAACGTAGATATTTCTTAATATTTATTTTATATATCCACTGTGCAATTGAATTTAATACACATTTGTAATCGAGTTGTTGTTCTATTTTTAAAACTTATTTCTACTAAAGCATACGTTAGAAACTCAATTAATTGCATTAATTGTGACACATAATAAGTAATTTTTAAGCTGATAACTATACAACTTTGACTAGAGTCCAACAAAATCCTTCATTTAATACTATTAGGCATTAAAACATCAAATTAAATAAAAAATATTATTAACTATCAACAAACTGAAATTCTTTTTGAATTTTTTTTTTTCTCTATAATAAAAATCTGCAAATCTTCTCATTCTAAAAAAAGGAAAAAAAAAAGATTTAGATATAATATAGCTAAAGATACACATAACTTATTTTCAGATTCAACAGGTTGTTTGAGAAATATTCTCTTCCAAAATGGACCGAAAAAAAAAATTATAATTTGTCGTTAAAAAAAAAAAACGAATAAATTTGAAAAATATTTATACATATATATACTTACAGTTAAATCTTCTGACATTGATTCATCATATTTAGCTTTATTAAAAACTGGTGGATTATCATTAATATCCTCGATAATTACTTTAAATGTGCAAACATCATCGAGAGCCGGTCGTCCGTTATCTGTAGCTCTTACAGTAACATAGATTTCTTTTTCATAAATCGGTTCATCGCGATCAAATGTATGCGCTGTTGTTATAACACCAGTTTTCGGATCGATACGAAATTTCGGTCGTTCAGCTGGTGCCTGAACAAATGAATAATTAATTGTTTGTGATTCATCCGGATCTTCGGCTTGCACCCGAATAACGAATGTATTTGGCGGTTGCTCCTCCCGCACCGATGGAGCATATTCTTTGCATTCAAGAAAATATGGCCTTCGATTGTCACGCGTTTGTATCCATGAATTCCCGTTTGAGTATACTGAATTTGAATCACGTCGATTGCGATGGTCAACGATTGACTTTTGACCCGTCACCGTTACAAATAAATGACTAGTTATAACTATTAATATAATTGCAATTAAATTTAAATGTGACCATCGTAATGCCATAAATTCGGGCAATACATTTATTATTATATTCATTTTTAATTTTATTTTTGTTAACATTTTAAATTTTTAAATTTTCTTTTTTTTAACTAAATATTATTTTTATTTTAATATTCATTTAAATTTATATTATAATTACCTATCTCATTAAAGTTAGGTAGATATATAGGTAGACTAAAATTTATTAGGAATTTAAATTTTTACACTTTTCTTTCTTATTCAATATTTGTTTAAGGTTTATTAAAAATTATAGAATTTTATCAAACGATATTTGTTTAAAACACTTAGAATTCTTTTGGAAAGCTTATTAATTTTTTATTTCAAGCTTTTGTACCTATTTTCACTTTAATAATTTTTCTGAGCTTCTTCTTTCATGTATCTGGAAGCTTTTATTTATCATTAAAAACTCAGATAAGTTGTTTTTTTTTTATTATCTTTCACAGAATTAAACAAAATAATAACTTTAATTATGTTTTAACTAGGTTGATACCAATAATTGGTTTTCTTAAATTCTGCTGACAATTCTAATTATAATGTTAAGATACTAAATGTTGGCAAATTGAATTTCTTTTTAATAAAAAATTTTACTTCCGGTTAATTAATTAATTTTTCAATAATCAATTCGATTTTGTACTTTTGTTAGGTGTTTTATAATCCAAATAGGTTTTTTTTTTTTAAAGTTACTTGGTTAAATTAGGTAACTAGGTATAATACCTAGAATTTATGATAGTAATTATTCTATTATTATCATGATTTTTTTTTTTTATGTTATTATGTGGATACCTAAATATATCTAGGTATTATTTATTTATTTTTATTGCTTAGTACCTAGGTAGGTGTATAATTTTTTTTTCCAATTTTGTTTTGAATTATCAGATATACCTAAATTAAGGCAACGGTTTAGTTAAATAATTTTTGTAAATAAAATCTAATTTTTTGTTATCTTATCTTTGTTACCTATAAATTATAACAAATTTTTTGCACTTTTAACTTTTAATAATTTATATTTTACTTTAAATTGCTATTTTAAGGCACCACTTTTTTAGAATATGTTTATTTTTTAGTTTCAAGTTGTTTTTTTTTTGTTTGTTTATTTTTGAATAGTTAGATAGATGCAGATAAGTTTGTTAGAACAAATCGTTTAGGTTACCTGGGTAGGTAGTTAGAGTTATATTTTCTTAATTCTTCACTTTAATCTGAAATTATAGGAAAATTAATTTTATTATAGATTATTGGAAATTATTGTTTGTGTTTAAGGAGATGACATTTTGAATACCTAATTGTTTTATTTAATTTGAATAATTAATTAGATAGAATGCTAAGGTAGGTAAGTGTAGCCGGTTAACTAGATTCAGAACCAAAATGTAACTATTAAAAATAAAAACGACCAAAATATAAACTAGCCATCATGAAAAATATACGGCTTTCCACAAAAACAATAATTTCCAACAAAATAAAAAAATTTTAATTTTATTATTTTAATTTTATTTTTTTTAACTAATTAAGTATAATTCGAAAATTATTCATATTTTTCACATTTTAATTGAATTTTTATTGAAAAAAAAAAAAATTAAAATTTTATTAATTTTTTTTCCAAATTCCAAATAAGTTGTGCTCCTACTAATCCACTTTGACTCTACTGCATATTACGATGATAAATATTAATTGAAAAATATAAAAATTAAATAAATATTAAAATGAAATCATCAACATCAAAATCATCATTCAATTTCAATAATTAATAAATTTTAAAATTTCAAATATTTATTTATATTTTTATGTTTACATTTGAATTTGTTATGTTTACAAAAATTAGAGAATAATAAAACAAAAAAAAAAAGATAAAATAAAGGCCAGAGATCCATCAGCCAAAAATTTTAACGGTAATGCATTTTCTTTTTTTTTTTTTAAATTAAAAATATATTTTATTTTAATTAGTTATTTTATTATTATTAAATATTTTCACTTTGTTTTTTCTTTCAAATTGAATTTTTATTTAAAATTTTTTTTTTCATTGGATTTAGAAATTTAGTCGGTGCTTCGCTTTTGCTTGCATTTAATTTTTTTTTTTTTTTAATTAAATGAATGTAATGATGATGATGATGATGTTGATGACGAAAAAAACAAGAAAACCGGTCGTCGCAACTGTACAGGTAAAAAAAATTTTATTATTAACAGGTAAGCAAAACACACACACAACCAAAAATTAGCTTTGTGTTGGCGAGATTTGTTTAAAAAAAAAAAAATTATTTTTTAATTAAAAATTTCTTCATTTTGCAATTAATTTACCATTTTCAAAATAATTATGTTTAAAATAAATTTTCTTTCTTTTATTAATTAAATAAATATTTATATTTGATTTTTATATTTAAAAAAAAAATAAATTAGAAACTATTGCTGTGAAAAAAAAAAGTTTAAACAAATAAACTGTTCATTAAATTTAATAAACCGCACTCGTTCGTTTTCAGCAAATCCGACTTCTCCAATAAAAATCCAAAATAAAACTGAGAAAAAAATTTTCTCTTTTCCAATTCCCTTTTTCACTTTCGTCGTTTGTTTTTTTCTATTTCTTTCTGTACTGTTTCTGTAATTTACAGAGAATTGCAGCAAAGCAACAGTGGGATAGAACGAAATAGAAAGAATTAAAAGAAAAAGCAAAACATATGGATGAAATAAAAACAAACTACTTTGTAGAAAGAGAGAAAAAAATTTCCTCAGGGTATATTTTCGAATTTTCGAATTTCAAATCATGGTCATGTTTTTATTGCTGTACAAGAAGTTGGTTGTATATAAAATTGTTATCAGTAATACGGCAACGTCATATTTGATATTTTACTGAAACTGACCACTGATCATGGTATCTCTTAACAATAACGTATTTAATTAAGTATGCAATTTATTATTATGAAAAAATATCAAATCAACAGTATATAATGCAAATAGTTTTTTTTACCCTTTTATTAACTTAACAGTACACATTAAAATATTGAATTATGTTTTATAATGCAACTAATTTAACTGTTGCGAATATTTGTGCATAAAAAACTCAAAACCTCCAAATCATAATACTCATTCATTAAGTTTTAGCTGTAAGATTTATTCTCCTCAAAAATATAAACGAATTTTTTAACATAGGTAAACAATAGACAGGTAGGTACCTACTACCTAATTTCACTTTTAATACGATGATATTCTTTAAAGAAAAAAAATTGTTTGTAGAACATAACTTCAGCAGAAAGCAACTTTCTTCACTCAATTACATAACTCGGACAAAGGTAGTGGTTTGAATCTAAATGTGAAAAAATGAAACATTGGGCAAATGATTATACATTTGTAGTTTGTAGTTTGTTTAAATTTAATGACGATAAAATTTTTCGCTAAAAAAAATTCACAACATGGGTTCGTGAAAATGATAAGAACAGTTTTAATTTTTTTTTTATTAGTATAAACCGTTTAAAGTTTGGAAGCCATAGATTTGGTATAAATATTTGTTCAAGTTTTATGTGCATTTTTTGTGTTTCAGGTTTCAGGTTTATTTTACTTTTTTATTTTGTTGATTTCTATTTCAATATAAAAATAAGTTTTTCATATAAAAATATTAAGTTCTATCATATATGTAAAATTATAAATAAAATATCTCAGTAAAAGAAGCATACCTAAACTCTGTATAAAATTATATTGTATTTAATGTATATATAGTATCTAATATTAAAATAAATAAAGATTTGAATTGAATTGAGAGTATTTTAATACTTATAAATTACAAGTTTTTTAATTTGTTCCAATAATAAGCTTCATCTATATATATTTTAAAAATCTAAAACACCTGGTGATAGGTAGGTATATCATTAATTCTGGCACTAAGGTACGTGCATTAAATTGTTTCTAATAAAATATTTTTTTATACAAATATGTAATGTATCTAATTTAACTGAAACTTAAAATTTTAATTTAATTTAAATAAAACTCAATCAATCTAAAGTGGAACTTTAATTTTGGTGCAAATTGTTAAGTCGTGTGACTTTGATTCTTAACCAAAATATAAACATATTTAAGTTTATTCCGTGAAAAGGGCCCTTAGTGGAATAATATTTAAGGTACTTTTCCGTTAGCCGGGCGCTTTTTGCGGCGCAAAAAATTTTACGGCGCAAATTACGGCGCCAAAAATGTTAGTGAAAACTTATATGGTAATTTAAAATGAATAGTTTTTTCGTGTATCGGAGGACGGCTGCCGCCTCCCCCGAACCCCCTAGTGCACTTTTTTATTTTTTATTATTTTGCCTTGACGCGCTTCGCGCGATGCGAATGGGACAGGGACTGTTGTGCAGAAATTTACAGGATACCCGTCCCATTCGCATCGCGCGAAGCGCGCCAAGGCAAAATAAAAAAAAAAAAAAAAAGGTGTACACGAAAAAACTATTCATTTTAAATTACCATAAGTTTTCACTAACATTTTTCGCGCCATACATGTGCGCCGTAAAATTTTTTTGCGCCGCAAAAAGCGCCCGGCTAACGGAAAAGTACCATTTTTATTTTTGATTTCTTTATATAAAGAGAATTGTAAATAAGTTATTTTTTTTAATTTTAATCAGAGCTTCGAACCGGCACCGAACCGAAAACCGAAGACCGGAAAAGACCGGAATTTATAACCAAACCGTAACCGTAACTGAACCCAAATATTCTAAATACAAAAATCCGTAACCTTAACCGGAACGAAATTTCTTTTCGGTTTTTTTTTGTTCTTTTTCGTTCCTTTTTCGTTCCTTAAACAAGAAAAAAATTAAAAATTGAACCTAACCGGAACGAAATTTAAATTTTCAAAACCGAAACGTAACCCGAAACGATAAAATTTTATGAACGAAACCGAAAACCGGAACGAAATAAATTGCGGTTCGAAACTCTGATTTTAATAAATAAGTTTATGAATCCATTGATACAAAATTCATAGCTTTAGCACAGGTATTCTTACAAGTTTTCCAATAAATCAAATATGAGAAATATATAATGCATTTTTGTTTTCATACGAGTATACTGTGATTACAGAATATAAGTCCTTTTTCAGACGAGGATATTGCATCACTGTATTATGAATAGCATAACATTATGCTACATTTGTATATACAATTTTTGTAATATATATTTTGTGAAAAAAAAAACAATTTTTCTTAGCATAAGTGTCCAGGAAACTCAATTAAATACCGTGGATACGAAATTTAATATATGGAATCCTTACGGAATATCATCGATGAAGCTGATTATCTTTGTGTATTTTTAATCAATGGTAATGTACAAAGAATTTACAAAATTTATGATTTCAAAATTATTGTTAAATTTGTGCAACACACGGAATCTTCAATTCAAGTCTTTCTTTGGACATCTTTGAATGGGAATAAAATCAGGGTCTTAAATTAGTGTACATATTTGAACCAACACAATGATGTTGTAAACCTATTTTGATTCACCAAAATGTAAAAAAGAAAAATATCCCTTTTATGTTGCGGAAAAAAAAAGAAAACAAATGTAAATAATATTTTTACTACAAAAGTATATATCTTATTTATTTAAAAATTTATCTTCTAGTTCGTACTCTTTTTTTTTTTTTTTACATAAAAATTAATTATATAAAAGTTTATTTACATTGCTTTTATATAATTTTTTTTTTCATTATTTAAAAAAAAATTATTATTAAAATAAAATATTTACAGAATTTTCCTATCAAAATGAAAGAAAAAAAAGTGATATTTTTTTTTCGATTCCATTTTTTATAATTAGAATGTGTATAATTAAAATTATGTAAAATTAGTTTTTGGATGTATATAGATGTTAGATTTTTTCCTTGTAATTTTGATATCCAAAATAATTTTATATTTTATAATTATAAATACGTGTAACAATTTTTAAAAATATCACTAAAAAATATTTGGTTAAATGATCTATGTAAGTTAGTTCGTGCATAATGTATGTAACATAATATGTAGTAAGCATTTTACATAAATCCTTGCGGTTGTTTTTTTTTACGATACAAAGTTTTAGAAATTATGTACCTTGAACCCCAAGTCTTAAACGGTTACAACAGAAAGCAAAATTTTTATGCTGAAATAATATATATATGCTTTATCAATTTGCGTAATTCAAATCTTCTCTTTTATGAGTTTTTTAAAAATATAGATGTGAAAAATATATAGTTATATAGTTTTCAATTCAATTTACTTTTATTGAGTTTATCTATTGATCTAATGCAGTATTATGCTCGTTGGTATTCTGACTTTAGAATAATTAACAACATCTGTTAAAATATTGGGGCTATTAATTTTCCATTCTATATTTTTTAAGATAGAATTTAAATATTCTCACAAAAAGATGGTGCGAAATCAAAATAGCAAAAATATGCATAAAAAAGTAAGGATGTTTTGGAATATTACAGAATCGATGTGAGCTTCTTCTATATATAAAAAAATGTTAACAAAATTATACATATAAATAAATATGTAGTTAATTTTTAAAGTTAAATACATCTCTAAGTATATATATATATATATATATATATATATATATATATATATATATATATATATATATATATATATAAAATTATGTTTGAAATTTTGTTTCAGAAATAATTACATGCAATATACATATAATAAAGAATAATTCCAATATTTTCAATTAAAAATTGTCCATAAAACGATCTATAGTTTTCCTCAAATAACCATAATATTTTTTAAGTGATCCAATGACGTTATCAAAACATAAAATAATTTTTAAGCCTAAACATAATTTTTTTTTTCTAAAAGTAATTTTTTAACACTTTTAAATAATACTTTTCAGATTTTTCTTCTAGTGAAGTTATACATTTTTTTTTTATAATTTCTTATAATCACTAGTTATTTTCTATGTAAAAGTAACATTTTTTTACATTGTTTTAACAAGATATTTTTATTCGTTTTAAGACATATGTATATTGGTCTTTTTTAATGAATAAACATTTTTTTTATGATTTACATGGATTACGAAATAATTTACAATGAAAATGATTTTATTTTTTCTTCAAATTAGATGAGTAATTTTACTTGTTTAAATAATCAAAAATTGATAAAAAAAAAATAATAAATTAATATATCTTAAGTCCACACACATGTGTATTTTCAGAAAATGCATCTATATATTAGGATTAAGTTTTGTGGACGTAAAAAGTTTTGGTAACTTTCATGATATAGGATTTCATTTCTTATAAAGTTGTAAATAATTAAATTATTGCTCTAAGTCCGGCCAAACATTTTTTCTTAATTAATCTATATTTTTAATGCAAAATGCTTGAAATTTAATTAATATGTGAAGTATTCATTAAGTTACGTTTTTCTATTGATGGGACCAATTGTCAATTCCACTATATTTTCAATCAGGTAGGAAGACTCTAATTTTACTATTTATAAGTTCTTATAATATGTTCTTATACAATGTTGTACAAATATAAGTTTATGTTGTCATTTTGCATTAAAAAATATTTCTTACATTTTATTAATTGTAAATATCTCACAAGTCTTCGTAACTTTATTTAAAAATCCTCAATGGTGATTACAATGTAAATGTGAAAGCATTGCTTTTTTACTGTCTGCAGAATTATAAGAATTATTTGTAAAAATTCTCGGATACGATTAATAAAATAAGTTACATCGACTTGAAACCAATATTCGCTAACCGTACTGTAGCCATTAAGCAATATGTACGACGTACACAGATATAGTCAGACACATATTGAGAACTTTTCCTAATTCGAAACATAATAATGGAATTATGTTAAGATTAAAGATTGACATTGTAAAAAAAGGAAAATAATGAATTTTTTTTAAGCTATATAAATAATTTTTTTTTGTCTTGAATTAAAGTAAAATTTATGTAGCCGTCGCCGAACCATTACCATTACCCATTTGTGGTCCTCGAGGCCGTATCATCATTACTGCTTTCTTTAATGTATAATCCCATCCACGCCAACGGAACCATACAATACCCTGTCTCGCAGTTAAATCTTGAGGATCATGTAGATAAAGACCATTTAATCCACGACCACATGACTTCCACCACCATCCACCCTGAAAATAATAAATATTTTAGATATTCGGAAAAATGTAAAACAAATGACATCTATAGCAGAACATGTTTTGATTTAAAAACATTTTTGTTATTTATGTTATTATCCATTTTATATTACTTGTTCTTTTGAAAAATTACTCATAGATATATGTATAAATTAAGATAAGTGATATTATAAATAAAATATACAATTTTTGTTTTTTTTTAATAAAAATATATTATTCTAGTTCTAGAAGATAAACGAAACGGCGACGTAAATTTAAATGAATTTTAAATTCTCTTGTTCTGTACCGAGTAAGAAATTACTAAACTATTGAAGAAAAATTGATTTCAATAAGCTGTAAGTGTCATTTTATATTTCAAATGTTGTTAATGATTGTTACCTCATAACAAGTTTGTCGCTTAAGTCTTTCGTTTTTTTATAATGTAGTATTGTAGAATGTGCTTTCTTTTCAATATGCAATTATTAACAGTAGACGTAACAATCTATAGCATTATGAACTAGAACTAGCTAATGTTTTGTTGTACATATATTTGAAACATAAAAATTCATGAACTGTAGACGTCATAATTAAATTCAGATGAATAACTTGAAAAGATTTCTTGAAATTTCTACAAATCTGTGATCGTACATTAAAGAAACTTAATTTAAATTATCAAACGTGAAAATTAAGTGAACTTAAGTTATTGTAATAAATACGTTTATGTCCGAAAGATAAGTCATATTTAATTATATTCAAAACATTATTTTAATTTTCAACTTATATGTACTTTATTGGTACAATACTTTTATTAAAATAAGTTTGAATTGTTGTTTTGATCAAACGACTTATTTACCTTTAACATACTGGCACAATTTAATGAACTTCTATCATTATCTCGATTATAGGTTGAGAATGGACTGTTGTTTGAGCCATACCAAGGATCGTTCAATGAATCACCTGCATTTCCTTCATAACCATCTATTTCTAATTTATAATAATCAGCTTCAGAATGAATTTTGAAATGTGAGTATTGAGCAAATCTAAAAATAGGAAAATATTAGTTTCAGATCAACCAAGAGTGCTTTGAGTTAACCTTTTATTTCCTTCAAAATCTTCTAATTCCACCCTCAATGAATAATCTTCATTATTTGTTAGCATATAAATATTCTCATTTCCTAACCAAAATTCTTTTGCTGGATCACCAAAACCATTTTTATAGTCAGACCAATCTCTGTTGAAATTTTCTCTAGGTTCACCATACTCGTCGCGTCTTTGTATTACCTATTGAAATATAAGTTCCAAATATTCTAAAGATTTCACAATTTTCCTAACCAAATTTTTGATGAAATTTCAATTTGATGATAGAGGAAGTAAGGTAAGAAATTTAATATAAATTTTTTGTCGTGAATTTATCGCATATTTAAAAAAAAGGAAATATATTTAATCTCATTTTGCATCATTAATTGTTGTAAAAATCATAGGAATCTTAAAACATAATTAATTCATAGGAGTTAAGTGGAGAAAAAATACTTAGTTCACGACAAGAATGAAATTTACACACATAATGTATTCCATGATACAAGTCAATACCATTAAATCATTTTCGAACTAAAGTTAAAGAAATTTAATGGTGATCCATTCAGATCGCTCGTTTTAGTGGCGAAAAATGTAATGTTCCTTTTTACCATGATAGTATTTAATTAATCATAACATTAATTTCCAGAAATTTCCACGATGATATCATAAATAATTTAAATGATTATTTTTACAATTATTATCTGCTCTTAAATTTCTGAAAATAATTCCAAAGTCTATTTATAAAATGAGTTGAATGAACTATATAATGATCGGTTAGATTTATTTCAACTACCAATACTTACTGTCCAGCCACCATCAGCTATTTCTTGTTCGCAATAAACTTTTAAAAACCAATACGTTGTGCCCCTAATTTGTAAATAAAATACACCTGATTGTCTCATACCGGCATTCATTAAATCAACGCACGAGAAACCCTAAAATGATAATGAAAATAAGAAAAAAATTGCAACAATATTATGTATTTCGATCAATCATCATCTTCATTATTTTTTCGTAACAAATCATATTGCATAGTTTTATTGGTGGATAAAATAAATATAAAATTTAAATTCCTCTTAAGATTCAGCCATTTCTAATCGGATGCAAGTATAATTTTTTTTTAAATGCGAACACCTTTGCTTTGTAAGAAAATAATTGAATTAATTCAAAATTTCTAACATCATAGCTTTCAATTTCAAGTAAAATTATTTTCAATAATTATTTTTAATTTTATTTGAAAATAAATGATTCATTTGATTGAATCTTGATAAACTGAAGAGAAATGAATCAATAAATTTTTTAATTTTATTTTTGAAGTATGTATATAAATTTTAATATTTTATTCGTGATTTAATTAAAATATTGGTTAGTTTTAATTAAATTAATTTGGTTACATAAACATTTTTGATTTCTTTTTTCTTTTTTTAATATTATCAAATTTGTTTTCATTCAGACCTTAGTTTAACTTACCTATACTTCATAAATATTGTAGGCAATTTATATTATGGAATACATTTGAAAATGCTATTTTTTATTTCATTTTGTTAAAATGTTATCATACAAGCAAATTTGTTTTTTAGTATTTTCAGACTTTTAACTATACTATGAAGTTTCAAAATTTGAGCAAATCGTAGGCATTAGAAGAAGAGTTACATTCAAATACTCCAGAATTCTTCGTTGTATTAATAATTAATCTATGCTTCATTCGTAAGGCTTGAGTTTCAAAATTAAAGATAGCGTGGCTTGAGACATGTATTTGTTTGTTATTAAAATAAATTAACTATGAACGAAATTCACAGAAATGTAATATACTTAATAATTTATGTTCTGAATCTAAACCTTTCTTCTCAACATCTCAACCTACACACCTTGAAAATGACAATGATGTCTTATTTTATTTAAAATAATAATCGAATTATTGAAAAAAAATATTGATCTTGACAAAGATTTAAGTAATTGAATTCGATCTTTTTATATTTCCCGTGCGTGGATATTGTACGACATTGATAAATCTTCTAAAATATTCATTATTTTTTTTTTAATTAAATGTTAATTCAAAGAAGGTAATATTTAATATGTGTGCAATATAATAATTTTCTCACAATATGATGAAAATATTTGTATTTTGAAATTTTATACTTTTAAAATTTAAAAAAAAAAAAAAAATTTAATATGCTGATCTAAATATTTTTTCTAAACCAATTACCTAGTTGCTTGGAAAATTAAACATGAAATAGAAAAATTAAAAAATTCAAGTGCATTTTATACATCATAGTAATTATATATTTACGTGTTTCATAAATATGCGTTTATTATCTTTAACTAGAATTCTAAAAATTATATACTTATAATAAGTAATTATCAAAGGGTTTGTAGACCAAACTGTTGTTGTTCAAGTTACTCAGCAAAAATGTTCTTTGTTTAAGGATGAAGGAATTTAAACCGTAAGCTTTTCTCCAAAAAAAAAAACAAGTTCAAAGTTTAAAATACTTGTTGTTAGATAAAGTCTGGAATTTTTTAGCGAACACGAGAGTCTCTATCTCCAATCCAATATTAAATAAAAAGCTATGAGGATGGATTAGTGTTAAAACACATAATTAATTATGCATAATATTACATTTGAAAAAAACAAAACTTCTCATTATACATTGAAATGCATTTTGATTGGCATATTAAAATTTCATATTATACCATTAATTGGTTCAAAGTTTAGCAATTGATGCGATAATAAAAAATTATTTTAATGAAATTGATTTCGTGACTGTAAGTATTCTTCTTTCCCATAATCATCGATCGAATAATGAAGTGAAATGAAAAAGGAAATTAATAAAATTAAGAAAAAAAAAAAGTGAAAGGTTAATTAAATAATAATAAAATCAATTTTTAAAATAATCTTGATTCAGGTTAAGAAAAACAAAATTAGCAGTAAACGAAATTGGAAAAATCTCAATGATGAAACTGAGAATACTCTTGTTAGTACAAATTATCCCACCTATAATGAATTAAGCATTAACGAGATAAGAAATTTCATTTCGATTTAGTTAGCATAATTTCGACCTAAT
This sequence comes from Hybos culiciformis, assembly GCA_964007475.1. Lineage (NCBI taxonomy): Eukaryota > Metazoa > Arthropoda > Insecta > Diptera > Hybotidae > Hybos > Hybos culiciformis. Next base: position 82,422,290 of record OZ023274.1, read on the forward strand.
TAATCTTTTATTTTTTTTTTGTAAAAAATTTTTTTTTTTTTTTTTAATAATGAAGAAAGTGTTATTTAAATATATAATACAAAAGTGTAGATAATAACATGATAAAAAAATATATATTTTGAAAAATTGCTGTAACCGAATTTTGGAGCGGCGTTATAGAAATAAATGCCTTTATTTACGTAAAGAAACAGTGTCAAAATCTTTCTGCATGTTCTTATGTTTTTTGCTCTACAATTGCAGTTGGTTAGGTTGATTTAACATTTATTCAAACAAAAAAAAAATTTAAGATTCAATGACTTAAAAACAAAAGATTGCAAAAACTCAAATGCAAAGTTTTTATATTTTTCAGTAAAATGATAAAATTACAAGGAGCAGCAAAAATTAGCTCCAGAAATATAGAGATTTATAGATTCAAAAGTGCTTTACTGCTTCGGGTTAGGGTGTCTCAAATAACACATTTCTTTCAAGAATAAAATTTATCAATGAAATATAAATAAAATTTTAATTTGCTTTTTTTGTACATTAGGTTTCTCTATTCTGTAATATTATAATATTTTTTAAAATTAAAATAATATGTCGTCTGATCCTTTTCTTTAGAGTTTTATAACCAATGGAAAAAAGTAATAATTTTTATTACATGCCAATACATTTTATATTTTAAATGTTCGTTCGCTAATTATTAAAATTTTCATTTATGTAACAATAAATTTATTTAAGGTATCTCCTGCAATTGTGTATATTAATTTTAAAGCAGATACAAAAAAACTTTTTTTTTCGTTGTGCTGCTTTAAATTGATAAAGTTAATTTTATTATTTATGATGTCAAGACATGCGAGCTTTTTCACTGAATTTATTAAGAAATTTAGTTCAATCAAATAATACTTTTTATAACAGTAATTTTTATTTTAACAATCCAGAAATATTTCATCACATTCGTATATTTGTATATGAACTGTACGGGTAGATGTACTCGTTATCCAAATTTGAACTATTTTTTAAAGTGGTTGTAATATGGTTGTAATACGACTTGAAATGATTGCTGATATTTAAGTTCAATAGTATGTGATTATTTAAAAAAAAAAAATTAAAAATGTATTTACTAATATCTAATTTGATGATTCAGATGTGTCTGGAAAGGGTAGAGTATAACTTAATTATTGCCTTTATTCGTCAAAGATTTAACAAAAAAAATTTTCAATTTTTATTAAGAATTTTTGAATAGTTTCTCTGTGGAAAATGTCGCTCGTAATTTTCACATTCATTCCAAAATTCATTACTTCATTTATTTAAAGCTTGGAACTTCTTTATATCAACCTCGATATGAATTACTTTATAAATATAATTTTATTATCTTAACTTGCCTCATAAGTTTTTATGACATCCATTTGAGGATTCTAAGTTTCATTAACTTACTGAATTTATTCAAAACCATTAAAATCATTGAAAAAACTTGGAACTGCTTAATTATCTCTTTATATATGAATCTGGATACGAACTGTTCCATTAATATAATTTTTATTATTTTAACTTGCCTTAATGTCTTTCAATGCTAGAATATCGGTTGAAAATGTTGTGTTGATTTGCACCGAGGGCTTATTTTTAACACTTGGAAATATTATTCCTCCTTTTCGTGAAAACGGTTTTGATGTTGTTTGATTTGGTGCTGCGTTTACTATGAATGGAGTTTGTGTCGTTGTAGATGTTGTTCCTTGGGTAGAACTTGGCGTTGATTGCGTCGAAGGTGTTGAAGTTGTTGATGAAGTTGCGAATGGAGTTGTTGGTAATGGTTCAGGAAAATCATCAATTACCGAATATCTTAAATTTCGAAAAATTATTATTATGTTTAAACAAGAGAGAAGAAAAATGGGTAATAGATTAGATTACAGCAACACTTTGGAATATATCAAGAATAATGTCAGACAGATTTTTTTAGAACTTAGACTGAAATTAATCAATTTAGTACAGATTAATGAAGATAGGTTCTTTTGGGGTATTTTTGAATTTGATAACTGAAATTTTCGAGAAAAAAAAATAAGAAGTAAAACATGTCTTTTTATCACCTGTTGTGATCATATTCTACCAGACGATCAATAGTTGGATCCATCAGCAACTCGGCTGGAACAGGTCTTTGAGCCAATATAGAGACATCATCTTCTTGCTTTTTTAATCGTCTCTCGACAATATCCAAATTCGTAATGATTAAATTAGTTTTTGTTTTTAAATCTTCATGTATTTCACCAATAGCTCGTTCTTGTCTTTGAGTTTGTGACAGCAGCTTATCTGATTTAGGCAAAATTTCGTCTACAGATGATTTTGTGCCAACAACAACATCCCAAACTTCATCCATTTTTTCACTAACTGACATAATTGGTTTAATTTGTTTAACTAAAGCATCTATTTTGCTTGATTTTATCAATGATGGTGCTGTGGTTGTGGTTGAAGAATTAAATACATCATGATGATCTACAACTGCCTCATGTATGTCACCAACCATGTTTAACATTCGACCAACATTTTCAGATACAATATTTATATGAAATTGTAGCTTTTTATCAATGTTATCGGTTTTTATTCGTAATTGTCCAAGTTCATTTGTCATATGATTCATAACTTCAGCATTCATAGCTTTTGTAATTTCAATTACATTCATTGATATTGGTTTTTTTTCACTTGCTTCTGCATTAATGTCATCTACTTGCAGGAAATTATTATCAATTTGATTTTTTAAGCCTTCAAGTTTGGAATCAATATCAGTTACTTTTTGATCTAATGATACTAATCGGCTGTCTAAATTATTTGAAGATGATGTACGTGGTGAACGATTTACCGAATATTCCGATGATGGTTCTACAGAAATTTTATTATCTAGAGATCTCAGTTTCGATATAACTGAATCAGTTTTCAAAATATTATCTCCAACACGATTATCTAAAGCTTCTACACGTCGCATTAAATGCTCTACAGCTTTATCCAAATTATCTATTCGTTTCAGTTTACCTTCCAATGTTGATATCACAACTTCGAAGATGTTAAGTAGTTGTTGTTCTCTGCAAAAAAAAAAAACAAATAAAAATTATTTCAGTTCGTTTTTGTAGTAAACAGCGATTCTAAAAAACGGGCAAAATATAAAAGCAGGTGTTTAATTCAAATGTGATAAGGTATACTATCCAATATCCATAATAATTAACACGAAATTATTGATTGATGTGGTTTTAAAGATTTCACAAAAAATAAATGGTACCAAAACAATACAAATACTTATTTATTGAATTTCGATTTTAAATTATGCTAAATTTAATATTTTTATTTTATTAATCATTATAAAATTCTACAGTCTATCTATATATTTTACTTTTTAATTCATAAAAATATTTTTTTTCTTCATTATTATTCTCTTAAGTCGAGACAAGCCTATATTTAGGAAGTGTCAAATTACCTGAATGCAAAGTATAAAAATAAAATAAAAAAAAAATATATTATTATAATTTATAATAAAATAATATATTTTTGTTTAATTTCGATAAACTATTAGATTTATGAGGTTAAATCTAATTTGCAAAAAAAAAAAAATACAAATAAATAAATAGAACTTAATTTAAATAGACGTGTTTTTGACTCAAATATAATATTTTCCAATCAAGCTTTTTATTATTGTTATTTGTGGTTAAATGAAATAAATCAGAACAGTTCAGGGTGTTTTCTAGATTAAAAAAATAGATTATTTAATGCGTGTGCGTAAAAAAATAATAATAAGTCAATGTCCTTTTTTTTTTTTAATTTTTTTAAATTATTCATATTTTTTATATTGCATTGTAAGTATTGCATTGTAACAACACTTTGAATTAAGAAAATTGATTAAAGCGTATAGTTCCAAGATGAGAAACAAGTTTTTATGATTATACGCTATATAAGCTTTTAAATTGCTATTTATATATTATAGTATATTTATGTTAAGTACCGAAAATTCAAATAAATAAATCTTTGATAGCTTCGCATTAGATATTCACAATCATTCTACACAAAAATGAACTAAATAAGTGAAGGCAGGTTTTTTTGCCTGAAAAATGTTGAGTCTTCATAATATATACTTGCCCAAAAAGCGTTAATATGTATTCTTATTGTTGCGTGTAAATAATTTCTACATTTTGTTTCAACTATAGTATTATTGCATCAAAGCAATATAACCATAACTTTAAAAAAAAAAACATCTTTCACAATATTTTGATGTTAATTATATTTGCTATTGGATAATGATAAGATTTAATCAATCTTTGAATATGCATATATCATTAAATTCTTTTTCCTAAATAAATTATCCTTTTCATTAATATTGGAATTCAATTAATATTTATATTGAATAAATTTTCCAATAAACACATTGAACAGCTTTTCGCATCCGATTTTAGAATTTAAACATTATTTGCTAATTACTAATAAGAGTATAGCAAGAAAATGAGTTATTTAAATAATGTAATTAGACGCAAGAATGGTGAATTTATTGACCGCATTTTTAAAATATATATATTTCATAATTTTTCGCTTACAATTCTCTAATTGTTTCAATATATTACCAATTATACATCTAATTGCCCTCTGGAAAACATTTAACTTACTTACTTAAATTTTTTTATTATTTTTAAGAAATATGTATATTGTTTCAAGAATTTTTGTATATACATAACTAGGATTGCCTTTAGATAAAACGCTAATATAATATTAAAATATCAAATACATTTATATAATGATTGTATACATTTTTTTTTTTAATTTTCAATTAATCAGGTTATATCTTTATTGTTCAATTAAATACAAATATTAATTAGATACATTCATAATGATATTTGCGTGTGTATAATTTCTTTACTTTTTTTAATATAAAATATAAAATTCTCATGCATTATGTTTATCGCATAATCATGTACATATTATCATGTACTCAAAGTTAATATATATTTTTCCCCCATTTAAGGCTTTATCAAACCTTAGTTAATAAATTAAAGAAAATTCATTTGAGAAATGAACTAAGGCTTAATAAATCTTCAAAAGATTCAGAATATACTGGTGGAACTAAAATAAATTGATTTACTTCTTCAATATCGTCTATCGATCAATAATTCAACATTGGATTTAAAAATGGACATTTAATCCATATGAAATCAAATAAAATTTCGACTGTCCTTATATTTAAACGTTCAATAAATAATTTGTATAGCAATAGTTTCTTCTATAAAAATAATTAATTCAAATAATTATTGCGCTTGTTTGACAAACGTTAGACTTTCATTATTCTCAATAATCAACTTTTAACCTAAAACGACTTTACGATTATACTAGAAGGGTATAATTGTTTTATTGAATGTTGTTAATGTCTTATGGCCCAACTAACCATTTAAATAATTAATAGCTTTGCATTAAAGATTTACACTTTGAAAACGTTGAAAGATTTAAATTTGGTTTTTTTTTTAATATAAAATAATTTATTTCAGTCAAAATAATTTCTATAAAGCATTTAATTTAAATTGTTTTTTATGGAGAAATAGTGTTTAATTAAAAAATTATTATTTGGCCAGTATGTGGTATACATTTTTTTGACATTTTTATAGAATTATGTACTTTGATTTTTTGAATAATATGTAAATTATGTAATTATGTTGAAATTTGCATAAAATTTTATTGATCGAAACAAACTATACTCATTTTGCCTTGTTTTCATCTTCGTAATTATTAAAAATTTTTCTTGAATCGTAAGAGTTTCACGTAAAAAATACCTTGAGGTTATTAGAAACCTTGAAAGCGGGAAACTGCTAAAAAAAAACATGAAAGAAAATATCACCTGTTCATTTTTTATGACGGATTTTTTAGAATTATGTTTCTGCTAATTAGAAAAAAAAAACCTAAATCCTCATTACTTTCGAATTATTATTTTTTCAATCACTTTTAAAATAAACGGCATAAAAGTAATCAACTTACGTATATAAAATAAACCAAAGCATCGGCAATACTTCTTCCTTATTTTGATGATGTTAATTGAAAAATTGGTTATCTTAATGGAATATAAATTTGTTCTAGATAAAGTTAAATAACATGATTAAATGCCTTTCAATTGATATTTTCATAAATGCGTGTACTATATGTATGTTATACATTGTACAAATCTGTTTATGTAAATTATAATTAATATTCAATAATAATAAAGTTGAGTGGTCAAATAAAATGGTGTTGAACTTATTTTATGTTTTTTTTTTTTGTAATACCCATTTAATTTATATAATAATAAGTTTTAAAAATTACTTTGATCGGTATCAGAGCAATAAATTCTAAATTTTTTTTCTATAAATTGAAGTAAAGTAAATTTTAATTTATTAGAATTAAAATTATAAATGTAGAGAGAAAAATAATCTAAGATAGATGATTTTTTTTTGTTACAATAAATTACATAGTATCACCGACTTTTCGTAGAAAATCGAGGACATTTAATGATATATTTTATATCTTTTGTAAATTCTTATTATTATTTACGAATTTTTTTTTGTAATTAAGTTTTAGTTTTATATAAGTTTCATTGTAATTTTAAAAGTGAAATTATTTTTATCAAATACATTTTTTTTAAAGCTTTTGACACTATTTATAATTGAAAATAAAATACAGTTTTAAATTTTGAAAGGAAAGAGTACGTTTACACTATATGTTGCATAACAGTTAATTGTTAAATATAACAATTTTTGTTCACGCGTTAAATAACTCTATCATGTTAAAAGAATTATATATATTTAATAGTAGTATAAGACTCAATTCAAAGTACTAGAATCCGATAAAGTTTAACTTGTGTCATTAATATATTTATAAATTTTATTAATGATGAAATCATGAATGTTCCTAATAGTCCGAATAAGGTTTTTATGGAAAGAAAAATTAAAAAAGTTTTTCGGAAAATTGGAAAATTCGGAAATAAGTGAAAGTTCTCTTTTCGGTGGGATTTTTGTATGAACTTAATTATTCATACAAACAAATTACAACAATTTTATTAAAATATAAATACATAAAAAGCTGTACATTGAATCTTATTGCAGATATTATTGTACCGATTACCTTGCTATTTTATTTTGGGGTTTCCTAAATTTTAACAAGAAAATATTATTTATGTACTATTTAAAGAAAACTAAATGTTAAAACTTGCCAATATTCTATATTTTTAATAATTAACAAAGTCTAAGATTCTCTCAAATTTCAGTATATAACAAATTTGGGTATAGCAATATTCGTTTTACAGAGTCAATATATCAGGTTTTTGTTATTTTGTTTTATGAAGATATTTGAAACCAACTTAAATGAAAGCAACATTTTTATTTCTGGAAAACTAGTTATAAACATAAAATTATTGAAAATAAATGATCCAAAGGTGAAGCCGCATTAAGAAGCCGATATTATTTGATAAAGTGAACTTACAAGATTTCATAACAATTGTTACATTTCAAATTCCAGAAGTCTCAGTATTTGTTTTTACCTCTGTCATTTCGTTTAATCAGCGTTCAGTAGCTAAATACAAAAAAAACCATTTTTGCATATACCCTTAAGATAATAATTTTGTTTTTAATTTTAATAAATCAAAAACACGGTTATTGAACTTTTTTCTACATTCGATATTATATTTGTATATTTGTCTGGTTTCATGAAAAAAAAAAACCATTTAAATATTGGTCAAGGTAAATTTTCAACATATGACAAAACGAGGTATATTAAGATTGCATTTGAAATCAATCAATAATATTAGATTAATATTTTTAAATGCAAAATTTAAGGCATATGAATGTAATTCCAAAAAAAAATATTAAATAAAATAAAGTTACCAATAAAATAATATTTTGATTTCCGTCATTGCTAAAAAATATATTGATCACTAATAATAATTTGTGACTATCTTATTATTAGTCAGTTAAAGTTTTTTTTTTAATGTTGCATTGATAAAATGCAAATCCATTTAATTATTTCTTCTGTTGTCATAATGAAACATAATACGAGCAACATATTATGATTTTGAAAACTTTTTATAGCAAATCATGTTTTTTTTACGTTCGGCAACTGACCAAAAACAAAAAACCAGAAACTTTTTTTTTTATGTTTAATTTAAATTTTATAAAAATACTCACATGAAAAACCGCGAAAATTATGTTGAATTTGTTTTACATTTTGACTATAAAATTAAAGAAGGTTGGAACCAATCTTTATGTCTAAATTGAGAATGTCAACATTAATAAGAATCCTCATGCAATTGAAATAATTAATATGAAACATACATCGATAATAAACAATTTTTTTTTTATTCAAATATTATTCTAAGAACAAACCCAGGAGCCTGAGTTGCTCTACGAAAAGACTCAAGTTCGTAAATTCGATAGGTTTGTAACACAATTAATTCAAATCGTCTTTATTTGGAATTTGGATCATGAAATTTAATGTATCTATCGCCAACTTTTGGTGAAAAATATAAAAAATTTAAATAAAATTCAACTAATATTCTATCGATAAAAGAAAAGATTAATAGTAGTAACTAATAATTAAGATGAACTCTGCACTGATTTGACAAACTGCTATAAAGTTTTTTTTCTTTCAACTAAAAGCTAAATAGATTATTGTATTAATTTATTTTAGTTTACCATAAATTTATATGCCTAAAAGGTTTACTGCTTTTCTTATTAGAATGTATTAACATAAATATTTTTAAATAAAGTGTGATGTATAATTATCGAAATAACAGATTTAATTAAAAAATAAAATGTCTTAATATATCTCTTTTTTTTCATAAACAGTCGCCTGTTTTTTTTGAATACCAAATATTTTCACTGGCTATAAATTTATTATTCCCCGAAGGCCCGGTAATTTATGTTTGTACCTGGTGTCTTTTAAAGTATTAAAATATAGTTTTTAAAAAAAAATTCCTAAGGGCAAGAATTTATTAATAGTGATATAATATACAATATGGTTGAAGTCGGTCAAATAAATTTTAGCAAACTAAATTTTTGTTTTTTTTTTTCATTTTAAATCACGCTAATTTATGTGCCACTCGTTAAATATGAAATTTAAAAATACTTAATTACAAAAAACAAAAAAAATCGATAACAAATCACTATAAATTAAATACTTTAATTTGAATAAGTTTCTAAAGAAATTTAGATAAAAATCTGGTCCAATAATATTTTAGTTTTTTATATATAAAACTTTCTATAATAGCCCTCATAAATATGTCAATATTATCTGTTCCTGTATCGTATTGCCAATATTTTTATTTGTGGTTTTTTTGAAATTTTATTTTTTTTTAATAAAGAATAAAATAAAAATTATATTGAATCTTATTTTCATTTAATCTCCTTTTTTGCATGATTAGAAATTGATTAAACGAATCGGAACTGCAACAAAAGTAAACAGTTTCAATTTGACTACTATTGGTCGTTTTACTCAATAACTCAATAACTAAGGTTTCGGGTATTAGTATACAAGTATATAATACGAAACATTTGAGAAAGATTTCAGTTTCGGTTAACAGTTAAAAGTGTGTGCGGCTCGCGGTTTTTCATGAAATAATTGGACCCATACTTTGCTCTCCCGAAAAATTTATTTTTTGGAATAATCTCTTTAGGATCGCCTATCAAAGAAAAAATTATCTATTATTTTTTTAATGTTGCAAATATAATAATATTTAACTACATAAGTAAACTTAATTATTAGTATATGTAACATAATGTATAGAGTCTAAGAAGAGCTCGAATTGGATTTGAATCATTCTATAAACGTGACATACAATCTCCAACTTGTTCACTTGTTCTAATTTTAAATTATTCTTAAAACACCTGCTCCAAGTTGTCCACTCGAATTCTACAAATCTTTCTGTCATTTTTTTAAAATAATTTATTAAAGCCACCGGAATTTTGGATGCATTTAAATTAATTTTTAATTATTTTGTCACTATATATATATTAATACCAAAGTCATAAATTAAATTACCAAATTTTAAGATATGAAAATTATTATGACAGTCATTAACAGTTAAAAAAGAAAAATTTATTACAATTTGTTTTTTTTCCCTATTTTCTTAAAAATAAAGAAAGTGACTGAAAGGTAATTTCTTTTTCTGCATTTTAACTGTATAATTTGTTACAAATTGTTATGTTCACTTTCAGTTTCAATATACATAAATTTTATTTTCATCACCGGAAATAATTTTAATTTTAATGAAATTGTGTTCACAAGTTTTGATTAATTTTTTTTTTTTTTTTTACTTTAAATTAAAGGTAAAATTTTTTTTTTTTGGATAATCGCTGCATAAATTTAAAATAAAAAATATACTTCAAGCTTATTTCAGCTTTGTAATTTTACAGCTATAAATTGTTTTGTATTCCGTTATTATGATTTTGAATATTTTAAATTAAAAATTAGCACACAAATTTGTCTTATAGGATATAAAAAACATATGTAACAGGCTTTGTTCCCAGCCAAGCTTTTACTTAATTAACTGGTATGAAATTTACACAAATAAAAAAGTTATTTTTATCAATATTATTTTAGTACACATATACAGATAAAAATTCTAATTTTAATGAAATAAATTTTTTTAGCGTACAAGTTTTTAAAAATTTCGAATAACCATTACAAACATTAAATCATTGATTCATCATAAAAGCGAAATCTGGAATTTTAAGATCAAGCAATAAAAAAGAGTATAATTCATTATGTTTTATTCTAAGAATGGCTAAAAAAAATTTACAACACAAATAGTAAGTCTTCACAATAGAATTGCTCGAACACATTATTTTTAACTTACTATTAAACATTTTATGATTTCTAAAGTTAGTTCATTGAACTTTTTATGCAACAATTTTATAGAAAACTTATCCAAGTTGTCCTTCAGAAAACAAGTGCAAAATATAATTTTTCATCATAATTATTTATTACTTTAAAGAAAAAATGAATATATAACAGACCATAAAAAAAAAATTTAAATTTATTTAAATAGATTATTTTTGCACTATAAAATAAATTGATATCAATACAAATTTGTCTTTGATTTATTATAAAAGAATTTTATAAGTTACTAAAAATTTCAAAAATAGCTAAATTTGAAATTTATTCTATACAATTATTTCTGTAGAAGTCCAAACGAGTTTTGAAGAAAAAAAAGTTAATACATAAATGTCGAAATTGGAATTATGTTAACTCAAGTTATCTGTTTATCAAATTGATTTTTTTTTATTGAAAAATTCTTATGCCATAATACAAACATTAAATAATCTATAAGAAAAAAATTAATTAAAAGATTAACAAACTATAAAATTATATATTATTCTGACCAATAATTGATTTATTTCTGTCTTCCCTTTTCATTTAAACTCTTCCCAGAATATTTATAATTACTAAACTCTGGTAATTCTGATGTTCGGCTGCACACAGTCGATAAGTAGCGAAATTATCAATTAAGACAAAGATATGCTTATGCTCAACATTTTAGGTATCTATTTCTTGAACTTTGACATACATATACACAGTGATAATATTCTGTCACTAAATAATTTAATAACACGTTTCAGTAAACGACTTTCGAGAATTTGTAGACGACAGGGATACGCTGAAGTTAAAAATACACCAAATAGTATTTTGAGAGCTATATATTATATTATTACTGCACGTACCTATTAATTTCCATTTCCAACCATACATCAATGAAAGATCTTAACTTCGTTTCAGATTTTTGCTGATATTATTAGACGTTATCTGCACTTACATTAATCAAACATGTTTTCAACTATATTTTATTGAACGATAGTTTAGTAAGAAATAAAATTAATCATATACAAGAGATATTAATAATATGATAAATATTTTCCTAAATTATTTTATACAATATCTCCACAAAAAAAAAAAAAAAAAATAAGATCAATATCCGATTTTTTTTCTAAAATGTAATTTGAAAGTAAAACCTGAAGCAATATTGTTTTTTTATTTTTAAATATGAATAAAAAATAAAATATGGTGGGATTTGTTTAATTCTTTATTAATATGACAGTAATAAATTCTTATTAAATTAAATTATACTTACTTTAAATTAACTATAAAAAATCAAAGATTTTACGATAACAAGAGATTCAAGCTACCATTTAAAGTGTTGCTCCAATTTCAGTAACAAGATTTTTAATTGGATTAACAGCAAATTAGTAAAAAAATTTAACATAAAATAATGCATATCTTCAATTTAAAAACAAATTGCATTTTTAAAAGTTGTTGTCATTAAAAATTCGTGTTTTATTTGTTTGATTTTGGGGGGTAAGAAAAAATATTGAAAATTTAATGGAATTTTCACATTAATTCACGGTCATTTAACAGTTGCGGAACAGAAAATCATGTATTTTTTTGTGTTCTCGTTTCAGACATTAAGTTTATGTCACCAAAGTCACCAAAAACTCAGCAGAAGTTATTTAGATAAAATAAATAATTAATTATATTAATAAAATTTTAGAACTACAAGTTCTTAGTGAAAAATTGTTTTTTTATGTATTTAAAAGAATTAGAATTTTCAAAGAATATGTACATATGCGAAAATCACCAGAAAAATATTGGTGATCGTATTTATCTTTTATATCAAAGCACAAGTGGATTTTTAACTGGAAATAAAACCAAAAAATTTTTAATGAAAATCATTACATAATCATATAATACCATTTTCAAAATATAGGCTTAGACAAATGTTAAAAAATAAACAACAATTCTACTGACGATACAAATATTCATTTCTTACTAACAAATAAAAACATTAATAATATTAAGAAAAGAATAATTTTAATCTTTTGAAGGATATACCACAGATAAATTTACAAATGTAAATAAATAATTATATTAATATGTATATAAAATAATAAACAATATGGTCAATATTCATACGAAAATAATTAAATATGCGTGGTTTTAATTTTAAAATATAAGTCTCTTTAATGTCAAAATATGTACTATGCATATATACATTTTTAATAGTATACCATTATTTATATACATAAAATATTTTAATTAAACGCAAAATTGCCTCACACCCTAATTAAAATAAATATTGATTTATAATAGAAAGAATAAATATATGTCACAGATTTCTTGGGCCCAAGGTTAATTTTTTATTTTTTTAATGTTTCAGTTTTAATGTCAACAGATTCATTGATTTTTGAAAGGTATAAAATTGATTACAATCCTATTATTAATTTTTTTTATTTTTTTGCAAATTTTCCAACAATTAATTTAATTTTTTTTTCTTAATTATAATCACCAAATGTTATATTTAATTTTATATTTTTTTTAATTTTGAATGTTCTAAGTCTAAAGCTAAACTTAACTGGTTTTATATTTAAAAATGTTTTTTTTTTCACACTTTACATATAAATTATAAAGACCATAAGTATTTACAATTTTAACATATTTAATGTAGGATTTAATGTAGCAATTATGTTGTCTAAACATATTCATAGATTATACAAAAAAAAAAGCTTAAAACAATTTAAATAAAGTTAATTTTTGATATCATGAAAATATTTGGAAACAGATAGTTAATTGCTGCATTAAAACCTGTGCAAATATTTTGACCGTCTTAAAAATAATTTTATGTTGTAATTAAATTTAAGAATATGTACAGTTTTTAATCTCCGGTCCTTAGTCTTCTAAATTAAATAAATTTTATGCTTTTATGTTTCTTTTTTTTTTTTGCTTTTTTACTTTGCTTGTTGAAATTATCTGAAAGGTGTTTATGTAAATAAATGATTGTTTTAGAACAAAAAATTGCTTGTTACAATTACTACATTATTTTTAAACTTAAAATTTATAACTAACTAAGTTAAGTGTTTAGATATTAAAAAAAAATAAAATTTTAACAAAAATATTTTTTCATTTTGGATGATGTCATTCATTAATTTCACAAGATAATAATTTTAATAATCTTCACCCGAGGATACATATGGAGAGAACTTAAAAAAATAATTATAACTTCAAGATATAGTAATATTTCTAAAATTCTCATAACTTTGTTATTAATTAGTAAATCAATAATTGAATTTCCAAATGTAAAAACAAAATGTGTCAACTGCAAATCTTTGCTGAAGAGCTCCGCATAATTCTACAAAAATTAAGATTAAAACGTGAAAAAAATTTAAAAATATTTTTGTTTCATACCAATACAATCTAAGCAAATCTACAATGCCTTAAACCCTCACAAAGCCTTATCTTTAATTTATCAATCTTTTAAATTTGCATGAGTAACAATATTTATCCCATCTTTTTGTCCTATTTTTAAGCAAAAATTTTATTTCTATCTAAACCCTACTTCTAAGTTTCGTAAAAAAATCAATCTTGATTAAAAAATCTTGAAAAAAAAGTTTAGGTTTGCAAAAGCGAAGCAGGATACAATAATTTCACATTTATAAATATCTGTGAAAATGCATCTACATTTTGATTTTTATCTTCATACATAAAAAAAGAAATTTTTATTCAAATTAACAAGGGAATATTATTTCAAATAAAAAAACGTTTAAATCTTTACATATTAAAAACAAAATAAATATAAAAAAATAACAATAAAAATATTATTCACTTGAACTTGAACTTGAACTTGATGTTTGCTAACTGGTTGAAAAATAAATTGAAAAATTTTTAAAAAATATACAAGATTGTAATCAAAATTATTTTCTTTTTATTTTTTTTTATTTTTTTTTTTTAACTTTCAAAGGTAAAATCTTAAATTTCACCAGTTGAAATCAAGTTTTTTTTTTTTTCCAAAATAGAAACATGTCCATAATTAACTATTTGAAAAAGAAAATTATTATTATAATTTAAATATCAGTATCAGAGAGTAAAATAATTTATTGTACTAATTTTATGGAAAAAAAAAAATTAGTGAATAAGTAAATTATTGTGTAAAATTAAATAAAAATAAATTATAAATTATTGGGTATAGCATAGTACAATCATTAAAACAGAACATCCTTTTTAAAAAATAATTTCAATGTCTTGTAGAGAGGGAGGTAAACTAAAAAAATAAATATTTCATTGAATAAATAATAATCCATAATAATCAAAAGAAATATTGTATTAAAGCATAAAATCTTTAATGAGTTAAACTTTTGAATCAATCCCACTAATTAGGGTTTTTCAATAATAAATATTATAACAAATAATTAACCGGAAACTAACTAATGTACATTTCTTAACAAAAAAAGAGTCCGAACTTTAAAAAAAAGTTCCACTGAAGAAAAAAAATTCAAATTATCTTCAGAGAATTACTGTAATTGAAAAGCTTACGATTTTGCAAAAATATCAAAATCCAAGAATGTCGAAATGTTCATCATTTTTCATCTTAAATAATGATTTAATACTTCTATGAACATTTTTTGCTCAATCGTTTAATTTTTTTTTCCCATGAGTAGTTTCAATTTCTTATCTAATCCTTATTTTATAATTCTGTGTAATACAATGTTGTTTTGCTTAATAAGTAGGAGTTTTAAATGATTAAAAATCTAAAATGATTGATTTTCTTTTCAATTCAATTAATGATATTGGATAAAGGAAATCACGTTTTAAAAAAAAAAACATATAAAATAGACAAAGTTAACTCTTCTGTTAAGTATTTTTGACAGGTGGTTTTTGCGATTGGAAAAAAAATTTGAAATGTGCGTGATAAAAAAATGTTAATTGCTCACAAAAAAGTTGAAACCAATGAAAATTTTTTAATTGCTGATTTGGGAATTACTAAAGACAAACAAGCACTTATTGTCTTTTTTTAATTAAATTTGTTTTAAAGTTTTAAAGGTTTTTTAAGCGCACCTACATTAAAATTTGAAATACGAAAGCTTAAATTTCTGTTTATAAAATGAATTTTCGTTTGGATGGATATGAGAATTCAGTTCATACATCAAAACAAAGATTAGACAATTAGACATGGCTATAAGGTAGGTGCAGAAAATTAGTAGCATGCCAACGACTTTAAGCATATATTTGAATAATTTTAATTTTACTAAAAAAAAAATATTTAAAAATTTACTATAGGTACATAATAGCATTAAATTAAGATTTCAGTAAAAACATAAATCTGAGCGTTAAAATAATTCGTTAAGCACATAAAATTCTCAATCACAATAATTATTCTGTCAAGTATTAAAAACTTCTTTTTTTAGATAAATAAAATTTTTCATTTAAAACATTATTTTTCAATTTCTATTATTTTTCTTTAATCATGTGTGTGCATTGTACATTTTGTACATTAACTATATTTTAAAAATGATTGAGCACAAAAATAATCAACGAGGAGTTTTGAATGAATTACCTTTATAAAATCTTTATATCAAATTTATTTTTATATAAAAAGTTTATTTCATTTTATCTTAAATTGACAATTAAATAATTTCAACTTGATTGATTTAGCTAACATGACATTTTTTCCTCTACGTACGCTAAAGTGATTATTTAATTTACTATAAGTACATGGTCCTAGACATATATTCCACCTACACCTCTTTGTTGAATCTTTTTTGTTGAATTTTAAATTTTTTGTCGTTAAAGGTACTTTATATTAAAATTTTTCATTCTCAAAAATTAAAAATTTTAATCTTAAATTTTATGAAAAAAGAGAAAAAAATTTCAATAATCTAGTTTTTCAGAAGCTATTTAATGTAGATGAATTTTAATTTTTGTATTTGCTCTGTTGTCTTAGCATTAAACATTGCATGATGAATATTTTATAAATTTCTGCGACACATCATAAAAAGTGTTAATAATAGATAAACATTTGAAAATATTTTTTTTTTATAAATTTCAACTAATTTTAACTGAAATATGTACTTTAAAAAAACAATACAAACGCAAAAAAAAAACAACTCACGACCGAATATGCCATAAGATAAGGGCAACAACACTACATAATGACGGCTGAACTATAGCTATAAGAAAGGTATTATCCACATAAAAAGTTAAATTTTTTATATGATTTTAATAGAATATTTATTTTTGACAGCAAAAACAGCATCTATATGTTAAGAAAAATACAAATTCCAGATACTTGATATCCTTATGCTATTTTTCGAATCGAATTTTAAAACAAAACATCGTTGCATTAAACTGATGTTGTATGATGTTGTTTTAAACTGATGTTATATTAAACTGATGTTAACAGTGTTTCATATCGCTTGTCTGTTGTGAACTATGATTGTCGCTTAAGGGATCACTACATAAAAAAACTTATTATTCAACTTTACTCTAAGGATCAAAAATTATTTAAAAGTAATTTTGAAGATAAAAAATTTAAAAAAAATGTAAGAAAAAGGACTATACTAATTGCAGTTGTTTAAATTAAAAGCATCTTTGATATATGACAAAATTTATAAAAAAAGATACACTTTAAGTTCAGTATGTATATTAGCATTTATATTTTCAAGTAGATATAAAAAATTTTAATTTAAAGGATTAGTAAAAAAAAAAAAAAGGTATGTTTGTATCTATATAGCAGTGGTGTCAATAACGTCGATCGCGATCTACCGGTCGATCGCGTAATGATTTTAGGTCGATCGGCAATAAATATTCATATTTCACATATTTATTTCCTTTCAAAATACCATTTTCAATTTCAAGAATCAAAAACTATGTACTAAATACGTACAAAAAATCATAATAAGAAACTATTAAATAAGAAATAAACTACAGGTTGGAGAAACTGATGATGACCATCCGAACTGCTCATGCGTACTTATGTTAGGTGGTTAGGTCGAGCACAATTTCTACCGCGATTTAGAAATCTAATAAATGAAATTAAAAAATTTCTTAGCGAAGGAGGCGATTAGAAGCAATAAAATGACGATATTTGGTTATTAGATTTGGCATTTTTAACCAATATAACAGCTAAATTAAATGATTTAAATTTAAAACTACAAGGTCCTAATAAAATGATTTTTCATATGATCAGTGCTGTAAATGCTTTCATAGAAAAATTGAATCAGCTTGTATCAAAGCTAGAAAATAAAAATTTATCCAATATTAAAGCAGAAACAATTGAAGAAAACCTTTCTATTTTTTTTTTAAAATCGTGAAATTCTGATTGGATGGCCTTCTTTTCTTACTCCTACTTTTAGAAAAGTAGATCGCAGAGGATTTTTACTGCGCGAAGTAGATCTTATAGAAAAATTAGTTGACATCCCTGCTATATAGTATACGCCAAGGAATTTGCTTCATTAATTTTGATAATTTATTTATGTTAAATTGAGATTTAAATCAATTTCATATTATCACGTTTTCATTTTTTATTTTGTTTTATTTTTTTTTGTTTCATTTTATAAAATATAATGAAATATTGATTGTTACGTACGATAAATTAATTTGTTTTGATTAGCAAATAATAATAAAAAAGATTAATAGCTTGCAATTTAAAGTTCCACGTACTTAATAAACTACATGGAGCAAAATATATGCATGCGTATTATACTTTATGCAATATATGTTGTCAATGTTGGAAGTGAGCGGCGCAACGGTGAACTTCTGATTAATTTTATTTTATGTTATTTTAATTTTTTTTATTTTATTGCAATTAAAATTGAAATATATTTTCAATCAAAATCTATATTTTTATTTTTTATTTTGTTATTATTTATAACATTGTACAGTTTTTAATAGTTTCTTTTTTTATATAATACATTTTTTTGTTTATTTATTATCTCTAAATAATTTTTAATTTATTTAATTGGAATTTGTTGACATAAACGTTAATGTGATTCATGCGTTTGTATCTTAATTTATCAGCAAATTAATAAAATAATAAAAAAATAAACAAATTCAAATTAAGAAAAAAAAATCCTTTTAAGAAACAATTAATGCACACCCTATTTCACAGTTGGCACAATTTTTTGTTCTAATATGAAATTCCCAAAATTACTTTGAAAATAAAATAATTATTTTTATTTATTTTTTTTTGTTAACATTTATTATATAAGTAAACATAATTTGCCTTTCTAAATCAATCGTAATACAAAAATGTTGTTTGAATATATATACAATTATTCAAACCCAGATTTCATTCGGGCCCACATTACTCATGTAATGCCCCTGATGAATTTTATTTGGGCTGAATAAAAGTATTTTTTAAAGTTATGGAATTATGTTATGGAAATGTGTAATAAAATACAGTTTCAAGCATAACATATATTTCAAACATACAGATCATTCATAGGTTCGTTGAGTTTTTTTATAATTTGTGCGTAAACCTACGACCGTTTACATTATGCACCAGTTGAACATGAAAACCTGGTTCACAGTTTACTTACATGCTTTCCTTCTTTTAAAACTACACATTACGTCAAGTATTTATTAGTACTTGCTTAAAATGTTATTTTCCAATAATATTAAAAAAATATATAAATTTGAAAAATACTCATTTCGATTCTTACTTTCTCGTTTCAGTGTTTTTTTTTTTATATAATTTGTAATTTTATATATTTTTGTCTATATATACCTAATTAATACTAAAAAAAAATTAAAGCTTCAGGTAATTGATTATAATTCAATTTGCCGTCTTTGATTATTATTATTAATTAGTAATTAAAATTGTGATTCATTACGATGTGCAAAAATGTCCAATAAATGAAATCGCCTAGCAATTAATCATATTGGAAAATTTTAAATCTGCATATATTATAAAATGCAAATTTTATGTGTTAATTAGATGTTAGACTGATTATTTAACATGATTATACTGCAATTTTTAATCGTTTAATAATAATATCATACGTTAAAAACTTCCTTGTAATGCATCATATTTAAGGTGGTTCCAATAGACGTTCACAACTGTTATCAATCAGTTTACTTTATTTTTTTTTTTGTTAAATAATGTAGGTGTTTTATAATAATATTTACAAAAAAAAAAAGTAGATAAATGTAACTGAATAAAATTAATGTAAGCCTAATCATAATCAATGTTCATTTTTATGTTTTTTCATAAATTTGATGTAACTAAAAGCTTTGATTACTGACTTTCTTGTGTTAAGTAATAGCTAAAAATGTATTTTTATATTATTTATTAACTAGTTTCAATTTTTAAAAAATTACGTTAACAATAATAATGCTGAAATTTAAAATATTTTTTTTTATATATCTAGCTAGGCTGAATTTTGATGTTCTTAATGCCATTTTTTATAAATTTTTCAGAAGCTATAAGCATTTCCTCTGAATGCAGTCTGCAATATATTTTTATGTTCTAATAATTTGCATTAAAAAATATTGCCATAAGATTAAATTTAGAAATGTTTTGTTTTGAAACTGTTGAGAGTATATACGACGATTTCATTTCTGTCACGCATAATTGCTGGATCTTGATTTTTAGTTTTTAACAATTTCTTTTGTTACGATTTGATTTGGTATTTAATTTTTATTTTTTATAATCTATAATCGGGTGAGGCAAAGAGCTTAAGAATTTGTTTTCATCCCTTAACTTCTTTCTTCATTTCATATCAAAATATTGACAATATCAAGTATAAGAACGTTGCAAATACAAAAATATCTGTGGGCAAAATTATGCTCCCTTTTTAGAGATATGTATATGTTTTTGAATAACAGAAAAAAGAATTCAAGGACTGATGTTACGAAATTCTTTGAAAGTTCAGTTTAATTAAGGTGTAATTATGTGAAAAATATTGAACAAAAAAAAATTACTCAATATTTATCGAACATTCATAAAGAAATATTATAATTATTTATAAAAAAAAAAAAATTAATTATTTTAATTGATGTCTAGAGATCTTTACATGCGTAAAACACTTGAACTAAAAACCTTTAAGTATAAAATCGAGTTTCTTAAAAGATTTTTCGGTTAAAAATAAAAATTTTGCCTTAATTTTAAGTTTATTTAATAAAAAAAAAAAAATTTTTTTTTTTGTACTCAAAAACCCGATTCGTTAAATGATAAGTTTATTTATATTTTTGTATCAAAATTAATGCAAAGAAAAAGGCTTAAAACCAGATATTCAAAAGACAAGTTTTATGCACCAATTTAAAATTATTTTATTTATTTCTGTAAAAAAAAAAAAAAAAAATTGTGTAATCCTTTCTGGGTGCAATTTTATTACGTGTTTTTATGTGTTACATATTCTCCAAATACAAGTTATAAAATCATTTTTGCATAATTTAACTCATTTTACAACTTGTTGATAATTATCAGATATAAATAATAATGTTTTAATATTGAAATAATAATAAATAAAAGAATTATATCTGGATAAATTCTAATATAAGAAAGAAAAGTTATTATATTTTTTTTTCTTCGTTTTTCGCAGAAGAGTTTCTATCTGATTTCATAAAAAAATTTCTCAATGGTTGTAAAACTATTAAAAAAAATAAAATAAAAAAACATATTTTAATTTATGCGCTAATTTTTTTGAACGAGAGATCAGATTAAAGATTTTTCTGAATCTATAACCCGTACATTTAAAAACGGGTTGCACATTGTAAGATCGCAACTATAAATAATTAGGGATATGTATAAGCTGGATTCAATTTAATAAAGCTTGTATTCCCATCTTTAATTTTATAATTCTCAAGTCAAGATACTAATAGTAAAACACAACGCTACCCTACTTATGGGACATCAATATTAATTAAGTATGATGACATTTAAATAA
Source organism: Hybos culiciformis (assembly GCA_964007475.1). Classification (NCBI taxonomy): domain Eukaryota; kingdom Metazoa; phylum Arthropoda; class Insecta; order Diptera; family Hybotidae; genus Hybos; species Hybos culiciformis. Next base: position 82,443,964 of record OZ023274.1, read on the forward strand.
TAATTAACGAATAATAAATTAACTTAAAAAATTTACATTAAATTTTGTTATTTTGAAACAAAAAAAAACTATTTTCCTTTTTATTTCTTCCCACAACCTCGAATAAACCTTTAAATTGATTCTTGGGAAAACAGACAAGAAAAATGTCATTATTATTCTAAAAATAGATAGCATAAAATAATTCTTCTTAATTATTATTATAAAAAAATAAAAAATTAATTCAGATCATCACGATTTTAATAATTAGATTTCTTTTGAATATAAAATTAGTTCAGTGATAAATAACTTTAGATAAAGTATCTAAGGTAATTATTTGAGAGAATTTTTCATTTCATAATTATGGTTTGTTTTATTGTTTATTTAATTTTTTTTTATTTAAGTTAAAAGTGACCACAATATTGTTATTTAAAGTTTCATAAAATTACAATTATTTTTTGTTTTTTTTTATATAAAAGGATTTAATTTTTATTGACATTTTAAATTGGAAAATGAATTGGAGCATAAATTTTAAATATAATTTTAAATATGAAAATCATTTAATTATTAAACATAGAACAATATTCTTATTACAAATGCTATGAAAATTACAAATCAACAGAATAAAATGTGCACATAAAACCCACAAATACCATTGGCAAATTTTTTCAGATCAGTTTTCAATACCTAGAGCTACTTTTAAGAGTTTTTTTTTGTTTTCAAATATTTTTTTCTTAAATTATTTATATAAAAATTTTTAATAGATGTAAAATACAATTCGAAAAAAAAAATTAAACAAGTTTAACTGCATATTATTTCCATTTTAAAAGGGTTTATTTTATTCTTTTTAATGATTTACCTTTTTGTCGTAATTTAAAAAAAATATTCTTTATAATTTAATTTTTTGCTAAAGAATTTATTATTTATTTACGAGCTTTCCAAAGTTTTTCATACTTTTTTATTTTTCATAATTATGTTAGGTTCAGGATTTTTTATATTTTTGGTTTTTATTGCTTATTCTTTTTGTTTTGGGTTGGTTCTTTTTCATTCTATTTTATAAGTGTTAGCTAAATATTATATTTCGTTTGTGACTTAAACTCAATTTTCTGGCTAAAAATCTTTACTATAAATATGTATACTGAATTTATTTCCTTGGACTTTAAATTATTTAACTTTTCTTTATTAATGACGTTTCCTGAGTCTGTATGTTCGAAGACTTTATGCTATTATTCCTAATTCCGGAAATTCTTTATGACTCAAATTCAGTATTGGAAAAATTTACTGGGCTGTCGTCATGTTTTAAATCATTTCCTAACCCATTTTCTATGCATTCTTTTGGAATACAAGTAATCGTTCTAAAATCCCCAATAACTTTGATTTATCATTACAATTTTATTATGTTTTTTATTTACATATTTTTTTTATTACTTAATTGCCCATTTTCCGTTTATGCACAAAGGAATTGATTTTATCACTCGACATCAATAAATCAAATATTAAAAATTTATTATTAGAATTTATGCTGCAGAATATTTATGCCAGACCTTGAAATAATTTCATCAAATTAAAAAAAAAAAAAAAAAAGATATAAATTTTATATTTATTTATGAAAATAATTATGTCGAATAGCTAATATAGGAAATTAAAATTTCAATAAAAAAAAACAGTATGAGAAAAATCTTGTATTTTTATTTTTATATTTTTATTCTAACTATATTTATAATTTTTATAGAATTGAAATTATTGAAGAAATTTGATGTAACTGAATAAATATTTAGTTTCCAAGGTGCCGTGAATAACAACTGGTATAAACATATAGAAGTAATATAGAAAATCTTATATAGTAATTTAAGTAAATATTTCAAGGGCAAGAACAATAAAAATTAGAAAAATATATATATTTTCATCATTATTATCAGATTTAATGTAATTAGGCATGAGAACTTTTTATTTGTAATTTATTTTTTTTTCTTCTTCTTAAGAATTATTATATTATATTAATATATTATATTATATAGATAAGTACCTAATTATTTTGATTTTATTTTTCAAAAGTTTACATAATTTAAGTAGCATCTTCAAAATAGTTTCCAGGTGGTGCGATAGTTTCCTCAGTCGTGATAATAAAATTATGTATAATTATCTATTATATAAATGATGAATTTAAAAAATTTAAATAACTTCGTTTTTTTTTTTTTAATAAATGTTTTTTAACATAATTGTATTTAAGTTATACAATTTTTTTTTTAATTCAGAACTACAAAAATTATTCTTGTTAAGAAATGTTCTAACTAATGATATTTTTGGTATCTTAGACTTAGGTCTTAGGCCATATACACAGATTTAAATTTATTTTCCACTTTAGATTAGAGCTTGTGATTTCGTTCTCTTGAATTTTCTTTAAAACTTAAGGTATCTTTCATCCAAAATTTTCTCTGTACATGTAATGTACATTAATATAATTTTTAAAATTAGATATTCGAAAATCGTAAAATTAATTCTGATTTTTTATTTCCGGAAAAAAATTCACGAAACCGTTTTGACCTAGCATTATAGAAAAATCATAAAAAACCAAAATTTTAATATGTTCAAAGTCAGAAATCGAAAACGCTCATAAATTATCCGCAATGATTATTTCTATTTTCGCAAAAACTACCAAAACGTACAAAAAAAAAGAACAACATTTTTCAAATCCAATTTTCTCAAAAGTATGTTTTTGCAAGTTTGGGGTTTTTTGCATTAGACCGACTATATGTAAGTCCCTAAAATTATACAAATTCGGTTCTGTTTTAAGTAATTTTGGCATAAGCAACTAACTGTGATTAATTCCTCCGGTATGATTTACATTTTACGAAGTTATCTTGAAATTGAAGGAGCAGTTAATTTTTTTTGCTACATATTTAACAAAGGTAAATAAACTATGTCAAACTTTTTCCAAAAGCTTTTTTTGTACTTATTTCAATAAAGGGACATTTCCTTTTGACTCTGAGCAGAATCTAAGGCTTTTTGAAAATGACAGTTTTCTAAAGACTGTAACGAAATATTTTTTACTGTAATTTATTTTCCGTGTTAAATACATAAATTAATTATAATTGCTTTAAAAAATAATTTTAGATATATATTTAAAAACAAAATTATTTATTCGCTATAATTTTGATTTATATTATATATAACGATCGATAAATATTGAAGTTTAAGCGTTAAAATATTAATTAAAAATATTTTACTAATATTTTTTTTTTGGTTGTTAAGACTCACTATAATATTATATGCACATTATAAATTTATATACATATAATAAACATTTTAATTTTATTTATTAACAGAAACTAAAAAATTAATGTGAAACGAAGATTACAATTTAGGGCAAAGCTAAAATGATTGATTACTCGATAATAAAAATTAGAAAATAAAAATTACATTAATTTAACCTCAAATAAATTTAACGGAGATATATATTTTATGAAAATCTTAATAGATATTTGTAACTAAAAACAAATTTATGTAATAAAGGTCAAAAAGAAAAATAAAACAAAAAAAAATTTAACTTAAATTAAATGAAACCTTTTATGTAATTTTTAATGTTATTATAAGATAACATAGGTGTTTACAATTTACGTGCAGTGAGTACAAAACAAATTATAACCATAAAGGAAGTATAAATAGAGAAACTAGTCCCATACAAAAAATGCAAATACAAATAGTGAAACAAAAAATCCATATCACAACCCCATGAGCTTTTTTTTTTGTATTTTTTGAGAATTCCACTCTCGCAAAAGCTTTTAAAACTTTCAAAATAACTACAGTTCTATACAATTTTTAAAGTTTTAAAAGCTTTTGTGAGAGTGGAATTCTCAAAAAATACAAAAAAAAGCTCATGGGGTTGTGATATGGATTTTCTGTTTCACTATTTGTATTTGCATTTTTTGTATAGGACTAGTTTCTCTATTTATAATTCCTTTATGTTATAACATAAACTATTTATAAAAAATGTTAAAATAGATTAATTATGAATTTGATATATTTTTCGTTTTGCGTTCAATTTGTGTGATATTACAAAAAAAAATTAAAATTTTTTTTACAGCTTTTACTCAAAATTAGATTATTTTGCGATAGGAAATTACAAAATTAACCAAATGTGTTTTTTTTTGTTATACATATTTAAAAAATGGGCTAATGAAAATTGGTATTAAATTGATATGTTATACGCCTTATCATTATTTTTTTTAACTTTGTCCGAGACACTTTGATGGAATATTATTTTTTATGCATAGTACTCGCATAGAAATACAAAATTACATAAAAATCTTAAGATATGATTTATCTGTCAAGAAAATACTTGTCCATGGAACTTGAAATTATTTTAATTCTAAGATGTATTGTATGTTGTTATAAACAAGAAATAAATCATTTTCATTTAAATAAAATTTTTGTTAGTTAAAAATGATTCAAGATTGAAAAAACTAAAATAATGAAATGTGTTCTACCAAAAATTATATACTTAAAAAAAAATGTTTGCTGAATTTTCTTCTGTGTGTAAATTTTACTGACAAAAGCTTAATATATACAAAAATTGGCAAAAAGGTAATTAAAAATTATAACTTAAATTTAAGTAAATTTTCAAAAAAAATTAACTAAAAATCCATTATCCCATATTTTTTTTGCTAAAATATTGAAATAACAAAAAATGTTTTATATAACATCACCTACAATTAAAATAATTTACCTGATTGGCATATAAATGACGACTATTTTATGATAAAAAAAATTATAATAACGTATAAACAAAATAAAAAAATTATATGATCTTGTATATGTAATACAAAAAAATAAATACAAAACAATAATTGTGTACCTTTCAATTGAAAAACAAAAAGATGATAAGTTAATCCCTCAGTAATAACAACAACTTTTAACTTTTGATTTATATCGAACATTTTTAAATTTTTTAATTTATTTTATAATGCACAAAAAAATATATACATATAAACATAAATATAAATGACCTCGTTAAAAATTTACATTAAGGAAAAATGATTTACATCTTTTTAATTATACCCAATAATAATTTTCAAGTTCTTGGATATAAACAATGTTTAATTATAAGCTCTGTCTTGCATTAAATTATTTTTGGCACATCTTTAAAAACCAATTATTATAATTTATAAATTTTTTTGCAAATGAAAACAAAAAAAAAAAAATCTCCTCAATATTATGGTAATTAAGATCTTTTTTTTTTCTATATACTAATAGAAAGCAAGTGTGAATAGTTTTTATTTTAATATAAATAAAACTAATTACAATTATTATGATAATTAAAAAAAAGAGATTAAAACTATATAATTTTGTAAAGCATATTTATTCAAATATACAAAGTTTATAACATATGTGCTAAATTAATAAAGTTATAAATATAAATACTTTATATAATTTGAAAAATGAAAGATTCAGTCAAAGGTGATTCATTTCTAATTTTGAACCATTTATAACTAGAAGCTTTGAAAATTTAATTCTTCATGAAAGTCTCTCGTCGAATTTGAATTTAATGTACCTACAAAGAATTTTATACTAAATCAGTTGGAATCACTTTTACCTTACATTCTCCAATCAGCAAATGATTATTATTTATTAGAACCAAAAACGAGCCTCTGAATATTTATATTTTGATTTTTGTTAAAAAAAGAAGATATACAAGAAGAAGCGTCTTAGATAACTCAATCATAATTCCAAAATCACTTCTTTTTAGAATAATATATCTTTTTCAATGTTAACTGTTACCAACATTTTTTTTTATATTTTATTTATCTTAATTTTTATTTAATTTCTTGGTAATAATATGTTTAATTATGAATCTTCTAGCCAAACATATACATTGTCTGTTAAACAAAAACATCTGCATAGTGATATATACATTTATATGTAAAAAAATAGAATTAATTTTCTTTCTACGAAAAAATTTAAATATTGGGAATAAAAAATTATTAGAAATAAATAATAAAATTTAAAGTAACTTACCTGAGTCCCAAAGGTTTGCTATAAATGGAAGAAAAAGACAATTATTTTTAAAACAGATAATAGTAAAATATAGGCTTTAAAGCAATAAAAATTAAAATAAAACTTAAAGAAGCATATTATAGTGTGTAAAAAAAAACATTGTAACAGCAAAGTTGTTAACTAAATACTGGCAGCAAATAATGGAAATTAGTGAAAGTTGATAAAAGTTAAAATCATCATACTTACCATTTTAATAAAATTCTAACAGTAAATGAATTATAAAAAAAAACATGATTACCTAATGGCAATAACTTCTTAGTTAACGACTATCTACGAGGAGATCAAACATATTTATGAATGAATTTCATGAATGAAGTTTCTTTGTGAAAATAATGTATATACAATGTATTTTACATGTGCATTTATTACATGTACATTTATAGTAATACATGTTTAATCATATACAATATTGTACAAAATAGTATTATAAATTACAATGTTTTTGCAATCACTGTCAATATGCTTTTTAAAAAATTCATTAATACGTATTAATTTGATTAGACTTTTTCATAGCTTTGGGTAAACTTTTCAAAACATCAGTTTGATTTGTGTCATGTTATTCTGCAATAGCTTAAAAGAATTTTATTCAAAAATAAAAACATTATTATTTAGAGAAAAAAAAAATAAGCACAAAATGCAATAATAGTAAATAAAAAATTGCCAGAAGTATATTTCTAGACTAGCTTTAGGTAATGGTATCATTATTTCAATGGTTTATTCTTTTGGCAGCACAAAATATTATCTTTATTTTATTTACATTTTATGTTTTAGTAAATAAATTTTTTCAAAACATTTGAACAATTGTAATTTTTTTTTTTATATTAAAAAAAAAATGTATTTGCATTAAAACAACCTTGAAGCATGTGTATATTTTCATTGTGCTGAGTTTCAATTAAATGTAGACATACAAATGAATTTAGCATAGAAAAAATATTTGATGTTTATTTGATAATATACACCTTAAAGAGTTTATTCTAGACGCAGAAATACAACGAAATGAGTAAAATTTCTCAATAAAACGAGTTGTATATTGTCAAATCTTTGTTAATGTTCCATTAATTCATTAAGTTTTCTATAGTTTTTGCTCTCGTGCATTTTACCCTCTGTCAGAAACAATTATTTCAACAGGAACTTATTTTATACATACCGTCGAATGGTGGTTTTAATTTTCACTATTTGGCTGATTTTTCATGGAACAACCCAATGATAATCTGAAAACGTTGTGGAAGCAGAATAGACTGACATTCGAACTATGAAATTGTTTTTTTTTAATTTTATTCTTATGGACAAAAGAACATAAAATTATCTTGATCAGTTCAGCACATGTTAAATTGTGTTAAGTTTTATTTTCTTTTATGTAGAAAAAATAAAGAAAAACAAAAAAAATAAGTTTCTTACTTAGATTATATTTAAACAAAAAATAAATAAAAATAAAAATAAAATATGCATATGTATATAAATATATTTTTGTAATTAATATAAAATTGAATTAGTGCTTTCAGCACATAAATATTTAAAACCATTATTTGGTGTGAAAAATACAAACTGAATTATTGTATTTCAAAAACATTTAAGACTTCTATTCAATTTTCAAGAGATTAAAATTATTGTGAAGATTTTTCTCAATTAAAATGTAAAACTTATTTGTTAATATCAAATTTTTCATTTTATATTGGAAAACCTGTTCTCTTTTAAAAATATGGAAATTTTGAAATGTCTTTCTTAAAAGATCATCAGAAAAGTTTTTGGCTTAAGTCTTTTGTTTTGCTCAATAATCTTTGGTATGTAATTAATAAGACTGACCATCAAAAAAATTTATCATTTTATTCTATTAATCAGAATTTTCAATCATTTTAAGATTATTATTAACAATTAAGTTTTTTGAAACACTTTAATTTACCAGAGCTTAAAATTTGAAGTATTGAGGATAAATTTTTACGATTTTCAAGAAGAAAATGAATTTCAATCAAATTTATTGTTTCCTTGTTTATTGGTTTGTTAGAAATTTCATAGTATGTTACATTAGATTATATTATTATGGCTCCAATATCATGCCTTTATAAGTTTTAAAATTAAATTTCAGCTAACACTGTTATCTGTGAGACACTTAAAATCAGTTTATAAATAATGTAATAAGATTAATGTGATTATAATATAATAAATAATGCAATAAAATTAATGTAATAATAATATAATAAACTAATAGGTATTTTATCTTTAAAAGATTAATATAGTTATAGCAGAAGTCGATAGAAAACCTGAAATCTTAGTTTCATAACATTTAAATGGTTAAGGTAGATGTATATAGTAGAATGCTCAGTTATTCAATTATGTAAAAAAAATTGAACCTTTAATAAATAATTAATTACCTCTACTTGTATATTGATTTTATGAGATGTTTCATTGCAAAGCCTAGCGCAAAAATTAACGTCATAAGATTAAAATCGCACATATCATCATTTAACTTAACGCAATTTAAAAATATTTTTTTTTTATACAAATTTGATTGATGTTTTTACCTGAATTGTTACTCTTATTTGCATATTTTTTATGTTATAGTTTCATAGCACAAATAATTATTTTGTCTTCCATGTTTCAAAGATTTGAAATTTTTAAGTGCTTCAACGTAAAATTTGAAATAAAAAATTGTTACATTAGAAAAATATGAAACTTATCAAAGTAATAATTGAATGAAAATATAATTACTATGTGTACAGGCAGTTAAAGTAGTTTTTTAGGTCGATTGATAAGTGTCGACATGTCAAAGATGATTTCCTCATTTAATTATTAAGCAATATTTACACTGAATTAATTATATGTTGATTTCTTCAGCTATTATAGTTTAAAAAACTTTTAAAAAAATTATTGTATATAATTGGAAAGAAAATTTAGGAAGTATATTTGGATGATGCTATGGAAATATCAGAAGAGGAAATCACAATTTGAGTTAACTTACATCAAAATAAAGGATGTACTATTATACTAATTGCAGGCACTTGCTACAAATTATCGATAGAAATCAATTTTTGAGGGGCCCGCCAAATTATAAACATTAAAATTAAAATCATTAATTGCCCTAAAGCGGAGCGTACCGTTCTGACTATTGTTGAGATGGACAAATTCGACTATAAACATATAAGTTCAGAAAATATTGAATTTTTGAACTGACTAAACTATTTAAAAAGCATTCCTAATTCAATAGTGAAATTAAGTGCCAAAAACTAATTTTTGAAAAAAATTTTAGTTATGAATTTAATTAGCGAAAAATTCATACAATATACAAATGCCAAAAAAAAATGAAAAACTGCCGGCAATAAAAATAAGAAACTTAGAATAAATATATTTAGCATGTTCTAAGTGCACCTATAGATTTATAGTTATTATTTTCTATGAATTAAAGTTTTTTAATTGTTTAGCTTTTCCGTGGAAAAAATATATTAAAATATTCTTCAACTATTTAGATTTAAATGGAAAATAACATTTGCATTAAATATTAATTACGTGCGTGCTTTGGCAACATCCTTTGGAGATTATTTTGTAAAAAAAAACCAACCTTTTTTTCTTGTGAAACATAAGCAAGAGTGGAAATTTAAACAACAAAATAAATTTACAAATAGTTTGTCATGAGGAAAATAATAATTTATCATATTCTTGTTAAATTTTATAAATTGTTATTTTAATGGATGGACGATTCTCATTTTTAAAAATAATTAATAGGTGGTATTAAATATGACTAAATATTGAAAAATTGAATCGTTTTTTTTTTGTATTTTTTAACAATTTTTTTTTTGAAGTTTATACTTCTTTAGGCGCGGTGTATGATATAAATGAGTAATTCTGTAGGGGGTAAAAATTTTTTTACTCATTCGAATTTGAGTTAAAAAAAAAAACGACATGCTGTACCGTTTGAATACTCAAAAAAATGAGTCAACTCAATAATCATTTGTTATTTATAAAAACAAAATAATTTGGCGCGGAAAATTTAAATTCAAATTATTTTTTAAAAATCTTTCGTTTACAAATTATTTAACAACTAAAATTTATTTTTCAAAATAGGTAGGTCCGGTGAAATAAAGATTATCTGCCGAAAATTTTTTGGGCAGGGACCTACGGTTAGATCGTGCCGGCTCAAAATATGTTAAAAAAAATTTTTTCCTCCGGTCAAATAATTAGATTACCTGACCAAAAATTTTGGATACGGAGCTACAGTTAGAGTCTTCCCGCCTCAAAATATACCAAAATAATTTTTTTTTTTTTCAAAATAGGTAGCTCGGGTGAGAAATAAAGATTACCTGCCCAAAAAAAAGGAAGAAAGTGAGGGCGGCAGTAAGGGCTGAAGAGAGGGCGGAAGGAAGGGCGGAAGGGAGGGCGGAAGGGAGGGCGGAACGGAGGACAGAAGTTAGGGCGGAAGTGAGGGCGGAAGTGAGGGCGGAAGTGAGGGCGGAAGTGAGGGAGGAAGTGAGGGCGGAAGTGAGGGCGGAAGTGAGGGCGGAAGTGAGGCGGAAGTGAGGGCGGAAGTGAGGACGGAAGTGAGGGCGGAAGTGAGGGCGGAAGTGAGGGCGGAAGTGAGGGCGGAAGTGAGGGCGGAAGTGAGGGCGGAAGTGAGGGCGGAAGTGAGGGCGGAAGTGAGGGCGGAAGTGAGGGCGGAAGTGAGGGCGGAAGTGAGGGCGGAAGTGAGTGCGGAAGTGAGGGCGGAACTGAGGGCGGAAGTGAGGGCGGAAGTGAGGGCGGAGGTGAGGGCGGAAGTGAGGGCGGAAGTGAGGGCGGAAGTGAGGGCGGAAGTGAGGGCGGAAGTGAGGGCGGAAGTGAGGACGGAAGTGAGGACGGAGTGAGGACGGAGTGAGGACGGAAGTGAGGACGGAAGTGAGGTTGGAAGTGAGGGCGGAAGTGAGGGCGGAAGTGACTGCGGAAGTGAGGGCGGAAGTGAGGGCGGAAGTGCGGGCGGAAGTGAGGGCGGAAGTGAGGGCGGAAGTGAGGGCGGAAGTGAGGGCGGAAGTGAGGGCGGAAGTGAGTGCGGAAGTGAGGGCGGAAGTGAGGGCGGAAGTGAGGGCGGAAGTGAGGGCGGAAGTGAGGGCGGAAGTGAGGGCGGAAGTGAGGGCGGAAGTGAGGACGGAAGTGAGGACGGAAGTGAGGACGGAGTGAGGGCGGAAGTGAGGTTGGAAGTGAGGGCGGAAGTGAGGGCGGAAGTGAGGGCGGAAGTGAGGGCGGAAGTGCGGGCGGAAGTGAGGGCGGAAGTGAGGGCGGAAGTGAGGGCGGAATTGAGGGCGGAAGTGAGGGCGGAAGTGAGGGCGGAAGTGAGGGCGGAAGTGAGGGCGGAAGTGAGGGCGGAAGTGAGGGCGGAAGTGAGTGCGGAATTGAGGGCGGAAGTGAGGGCGGAAGTGAGGGCGGAAGTGAGGGCGGAAGTGAGGGCGGAATTGAGGGCGGAAGTGAGGGCGGAAGTGAGGGCGGAAGTGCGGGCGGAAGTGAGGGCGGAAGTGAGGGCGGAAGTGAGGGCGGAAGTGAGGGCGGAAGTGAGGGCGGAAGTGAGGGCGGAGGTGAGGGCGGAGGTGAGGGCGGAAGTGAGGGCGGAAGTGAGGGCGGAAGTGAGGGCGGAAGTGAGGGCGGAAGTGAGGGCGGAAGTGAGGTTGGAAGTGAGGTTGGAAGTGAAGGCGGAAGTGAGGGCGGAAGTGAGGGCGGAAGTGAGGGCGGAAGTGAGGGCGGAAGTGCGGGCGGAAGTGAGGGCGGAAGTGAGGGCGGAAGTGAGGGCGGAAGTGAGGGCGGAAGTGAGGGCGGAAGTGAGGGCGGAAGTGAGGGCGGAAGTGAGTGCGGAAGTGAGGGCGGAAGTGAGGGCGGAAGTGAGGGCGGAAGTGAGGGCGGAAGTGAGGGCGGAAGTGAGGGCGGAAGTGAGGGCGGAAGTGAGTGCGGAATTGAGGGCGGAAGTGAGGGCGGAAGGAAGTGAGGGCGGAAGTGAGGGCGGAAGTGAGGGCGGAAGTGAGGGCGAAAGTGAGGGCGGAAGTGAGGGCGGAAGTGCGGGCGGAAGTGAGGGCGGAAGTGAGGGCGGAAGTGAGGGCGGAAGTGAGTGCGGAAGTGAGGGCGGAAGTGAGGGCGGAAGTGAGGGCGGAAGTGAGGGCGGAAGTGAGGGCGGAAGTGAGGGCGGAGGTGAGGGCGGAAGTGAGGGCGGAAGTGAGGGCGGAAGTGAGGGCGGAAGTGAGGGCGGAAGTGAGGGCGGAAGTGAGGGCGGAGGTGAGGGCGGAAGTGAGGGCGGAAGTGAGGGCGGAAGTGAGGGCGGAAGTGAGGGCGGAAGTGAGGGCGGAAGTGAGGACGGAAGTGAGGACGGAGTGAGGACGGAAGTGAGGGCGGAAGTGAGGTTGGAAGTGAGGGCGGAAGTGAGGGCGGAAGTGACTGCGGAAGTGAGGGCGGAAGTGAGGGCGGAAGTGAGGGCGGAAGTGAGGGCGGAAGTGAGGGCGGAAGTGAGGGCGGAAGTGAGGACGGAAGTGAGGACGGAAGTGAGGACGGAGTGAGGGCGGAAGTGAGGTTGGAAGTGAGGGCGGAAGTGATGGCGGAAGTGAGGGCGGAAGTGAGGGCGGAAGTGAGGGCGGAAGTGAGGGCGGAAGTGAGGGCGGAAGTGAGGGCGGAAGTGAGGGCGGAAGTGAGGGCGGAAGTGAGGGCGGAAGTGAGGGCGGAAGTGAGGGCGGAAGTGAGGACGGAAGTGAGGACGGAGTGAGGACGGAAGTGAGGGCGGAAGTGAGGTTGGAAGTGAGGGCGGAAGTGAGGGCGGAAGTGACTGCGGAAGTGAGGGCGGAAGTGAGGGCGGAAGTGCGGGCGGAAGTGAGGGAGGAAGTGCGGGCGGAAGTGAGGGCGGAAGTGAGGGCGGAAGTGAGGGCGGAAGTGAGGGCGGAAGTGAGGACGGAAGTGAGGACGGAGTGAGGACGGAAGTGAGGGCGGAAGTGAGGTTGGAAGTGAGGGCGGAAGTGAGGGCGGAAGTGACTGCGGAAGTGAGGGCGGAAGTGAGGGCGGAAGTGCGGCCGGAAGTGAGGGCGGAGGTGAGGGCGGAAGTGAGGGCGGAAGTGAGGGCGGAAGTGAGGGCGGAAGTGAGTGCGGAAGTGAGGGCGGAAGTGAGGGCGGAAGTGAGGGCGGAAGTGAGGGCGGAAGTGAGGGCGGAAGTGAGGGCGAAAGTGAGGCCGGAAGTGAGGGCGGAAGTGAGGGCGGAAGTGAGGGCGGAAGTGAGGGCGGAAGTGAAGACGGAAGTGAGGACGGAGTGAGGACGGAAGTGAGGGCGGAAGTGAGGTTGGAAGTGAGGGCGGAAGTGAGGGCGGAAGTCAGGGCGGAAGTGAGGGCGGAAGTGAGGGCGGAAGTGAGGGCGGAAGTGAGGGCGGAAGTGAGGGCGGAAGTGAGGGCGAAAGTGAGGGCGGAGGTGAGGGTGGAAGTGAGGGCGGATCGAGGGCGGAAGTGAGGGCGGAAGTGAGGGCGGAAGTGAGGGCGGAAGTGAGGGCGAAGTGAGGGCGGAAGTGAGGGCGGAAGTGAGGGCGGAAGTCAGGGCGGAAGTGAGGGCGGAAGTGAGGGCGGAAGTGAGAGCGGAAGTAATGGCGGAAGTGAGGGCGAAAGTGAGGGCGGTAGTGAGGGCGGAAGTGAGGGCGGAAGTGAGGGCGGAAGTGAGGGCGAAAGTGAGGGCGGAAGTGAGGGCGGAAGTGAGGGCGGAAGTGAGGGCGGAACTGAGGGCGGAAGTGAGTGCGGAAGTGGGGGCGGAAGCGAGGGTGGTAGTGAGGGCGGAAATCAGGGTGGAAATCAGGACGGAAGTGAGGGCGGAAGAGAGGTTGGTAGTTAGGGCAGAAGTGAGGGCGGAAGTGAGGGCGGAAGTGAGGGCGGAAGTGAGGGCGGAAGTGAGGGCGGAAGTGAGGGCGGAAGTGAGGGCGGAAGTGGGGGCGGAAGTGAGGGTGGAATTACCTGACCAAAAATTTTGGAGAGGGAGCTATGGTTAGGGTCTTCCCTGCTTAAAATATGCAAAAAAAAAAGTTTTTTAAATAGGTAGCGCCGGTGAAATAAAGATTACCTGCCCAAAAGTTTTGGGTAGCTAGCTACTTTTAGAGTCGTCCTGGCTCAAAATATAAAAAAAAACACACGAAGCAGTCATAGGAACTGCCGAAAGAAGTTTATACTTAAGCTTTAAACTATGAAATAACAGTGGCTATAAATGATGGGCTGCTCAGTACAAAATGTAAATTAAAATAAAAATCAGTCCAGCAGTCCAAAAGCAGTCCATTATTTGTAGTCATTGTTATTTCATAGTTTAAAGCTTTAAGTATAAACTTCTTTCGGCAGTTCCTATGACTGCTTCGTGTGTTTTTTTTTGATTTTTAATGAAATAGGCTTAATAAGCGACAAACAATTGTTTTAGTTTAAAATTAGATCGCTTTTTGGTATATGCTTATCAATAGTTTTTTTCAGATAGCTAAGTTATTGAGAAAAAGATTAATATTAAAGAAAATAATACAATAATAAAACAACACTTCGTACATAAAGCCGTCTGCTGAGAAATGAAACAATGTATAATGAAAAGTATAGTTTCGAGTAATTTGAGTTTAAAGATTTGAAAATTAAGAAAACGTATGCAAAAATTTCGTAAAATTTTCATCTAAAAAACACATTTTAATCAACATTTAGAATATTGCAAAATAGTTGTACGTATAAAATCGAGTACGAAGAATCGAATGGTGCTATTGTCAAATAATGACGTATAAATATCATACGTTGTTTTATTTCTAAGCAGACGAAGTATTGGAACATTTCGTTTTAAGATACTTTATTTTTAAGACATATTCCTCAAAACCACCGGCTAAACATTTTTGCGAAGGAATGAAAGTGACCGTATTTATTCGTTTTAAATGCGGCATATAGTCCGGTTATAATTTTTTATGGAAATCGACCTAAAAATTGCAACTTTCATGTTTCACCCAGGCAGGGTTGCCAACTCTTGACCGAGGAAAAACTGGAGAGTTGAAAAACAAAAAAATGTAGATAGAAAAATAGGAAAAATAATAAATTATAAATTACATTATTATTAACATAAACAAACGAAACATAAAATAAACCGCAGATAAAAAAATAATTCAAATTAGAATAAAACTTTATAGAAAGTAGTATAAAATAAATACAATAAATAAAAATACATAATAATTGAAATTAGAAAAATATTAGTTAATTAATGAGATCAATTATTTCTTAAAGTTATGGGCCCCCGATTTTTGGGGCTCCAATTTAAAAAAAAATCAGCAAATTTGTAGCTTTCTATATTAGAAAATATGTTAAAATTTATTCACATAACAGACAAAAGTTCTAGTACAGGCAAGCAAAATGACATCTACTGGTGAAAAGCTTATGTGAATTTCTATTTTACTTTAAAATTATGAATTTTTGAAAAAAACTGGTAAAATTTTAAAAAACCTGGAGACTGGAGTTTTAGTTGAAAAACTGGAAACTCCAGGGTAAAACACCCCAGTTGGCATCCCTGCACCCAGGCGATTTGAATGTCTGATATTGCCGCACAATATTTTGGCATTGATTTGGTTCAGCGAAATAATTATTTGTTTTTTCAATTCATACTTTTTGGTCTAATAAATTTGTTTAGTTCAATAAAATTTGACTTAATAATGGTTTTTGTTACAATATTAATTTCTCATCATGTTTTGGTCACCAAATCAAAAAATTTCCTTTCCTTATTACTATATTATACATATATGAAATAAATTACAAAATTCTTCAACGTCTGATCTGTGATGAAAATCTATAATCATATTATATTTATGCTAAATTCTTATTATTATGAGTATATTTTATATATTTTTAAATGCCCGCTCAAAACTATTATTAAATAATAGACCTTGCAAATTCATTAAAAAAAGTTAATATTTCATTTCCTTTTTTTTTCAAACAAAATAAGTTATAAATAAGTTATTGATTAAATCTTTCATCAAATTTCTGTTTATAAAAAAAAAAAAAAATAACATCGGCATGTCATGTAAACAATTACAAATTACCATGTGCTTCATTAACCACCACACTTAGTACTCATCCCAAAAACAATTTATTTTTTTTTTGTATAAAACTAATACATTCTTAAATTATATAATAATATGTATAAATTTTATATTTTTTTTTCAATAAAAACTGGTTTAAATAAAAGTTCATGACCATCATCTTCTTTTTTTTCTTTTTGTTTTTATTTTCCTTCTTTTATTTATGTTATTGTTTTGGATATAAATTTTGTTATTTTTTTTGTTGTTTTAACTTACCATAAATGAATGAGACTCATCTTCATTTATAAAATTTACCATCTTTTTTTAAAAAAGTTTAAGCTTAATATATTCTCTTGAGATAATGTATAAAAAGAGAAACTCTGTAAAGAGACTGAACTTTTAAGAGTGATTGCCGAATGTATGAGTAAAAAATTTAAATGCATCTTGTATTAAGACGCAGTGTTATGTTCATGTTTATATTATGTATGCTTTGGATGAAAATGTATTTCGTTCCTAGAATTTAATTGCTTCAATAAAACCAAATATTTGTTTTAAAAAAGTCTGTATTACGCTATGAAACATCTTTAACATATAGGCGTGGACTTGAGTACTATCATAAACTTCAAGATATTCTTAATAGTGTAGTGTTGTTAGTTTATTAAAAAAAATGCATTTAAATATTCTATGCAGACATAAAGACGGAAAATGTTTATTATTTAAAAAAACATTTTAAATTTCAAGTTCATCATATAAATGTACTTTTACGACGCAAATGAAAATGAAAGTTTATAGACTCTCATTATGGCATGAGCAGAAGAGATAAAAGCTTCCCTATTATTTATTTATTTTTATTTTATACCTAGGTATAGGTATATCTTTTTTGTGCATTGTGCAGATGAGTAAAATTTTTTTTTATTTCAAAAAGAAGATTTTTTTTTGTGTTATAATTCAACTCATCAGCTGATTTAAATGATATATACGAAATAAAGAAAAACAATAATATTTGTATTTTGCAGACATTATAACGGTATAAATGTGTAATAATGTGAAGCTTTTTTTTGATTGAATCTGCAATATTTATATACATACAACATACATATATGTTTTTATTACAGATCATTAAATTAAAAGAAGAATAACCATTTTTATAAATAAATAAGTAAATATTTTTAAAAGTGCGATAATAATATTTTCCAGTTATTAAAATGCGGATGAAGGAAATATTTAGACATTTATTTGGTCATTTTATTTTTATAGTTGTAACAGTAGGTAAACATTATTTTATTATACCACTTGTTTAATATTTATATATATATACCTTTATATATGGTCATTTAGCTGAATTAAAATGAATTTGATTTTAATGAGTTTTTAAATGGTTAAATTTTCTTTATCTGATTTATTTTCCTTAAATTAATATAAAATTAAATGGTATTAACAATTATTTTAGTTTGTTATATGATAAACAAACTAACTGTTTTACAACCATTTTGTTGCAAACACAGAGAAAAGTTGGTAAATTCTCTAATCTTTATATGAAGTATACTTGGACACACAACCAAACTACTCGACTGACATTCACAATATGTTGGTTAGGTTTACAGCTTCCATTTATTCCAATGACTTGTCCACATTCACACTGTATAAAAAGTATTTGCGAGAAAGCTTCAGAGTAGTTGCTGCTCCGGTATGTTGTGAAACTTTAACACAATTACATGAATTTGGTAATAGAGGGTAATAATAAAAACTATAGACTAGGACCAATCAACATTTGTCGCCTATCACTAGAATTAGGTGCAAATCAATTACATGGTAAAATAATCCCATAAATAAGATTATTTGCAAATCTTCTCAACCATTATATTTATATAAGTTGAATATCCGACTCTAACTTTAATCTATTATTATCGTTTTATTTTTTTTTTCTGTCACTTTTTAGAAAATAAAAGCAATTTAACTTTTCATTTTAAACAAATATAATAATATGTACTTGTAAAGTGGTACAACATTCTTATTACTATTGTTGGTCTATGTTTACACTTTTAACGTTATACTGTTTACACTTTTAACGTTATACTGTTATGTTAGCGTGAATATTCATTTTTTATTTAATTCCTTTTATATAAAAATAGAAGTTATTTTTCTTGTAAAAAATGTTTATAAAAAAAAAAAAACGATATTTAATGCTGGTATTAATTTAACTTTATGCACATTACAGACTGAATCACCTTGCTTTTCTTAAGTTCGTTGCACTTTTTGAATAAATAATAATATTATTAAAATAGAAAAAAAAAATTAGAAAATATTGACGAGAGAAATGTTTTATAGTTTTTTTTTTTTGATTAATTTGAAATTAATGATTTATTTATTTTTGTTTATTTATTTATTTTTTATTTTTTTTCAACTTTTACAATAATTTTCTTAAAGCTCATAGAGTGAGATTAAAAAGAATTAAGAATGTAAACTTTCATTTCACATAATGACTTTCATTGTTATACACTGAGAAAAGTGATAATTAAATTTATTTAATTTAAGCACAGAAAATAAGTCAAAAATGACACACCTCATCATTTGAAAAATGAAAAAAAATATAGAAAAAGAAAGCTAAATAGGTTTGTCTACTATAATTTTTGCTTATTTACATAAAAAATGTGAAATATTTTTTTAAATAAATGCAAATATTTTATGCTAAAATAAATTTCTATAATCATATGTAAAAAATGTACTTATTTATAACTACATCATGAAATAAAATTGAACTATGAATATTGTTTGAGCGATATTTTACTTCACATCTTGAAATTTTTTTCATTAAAATTCTTAGATTCTTAATTTAAACTTCTGAATTAATGTATAAAAAAATTCAAATAAATAAATAATGACTATAGTTTATAACTTAAAGATACTTAAAGATACTGTTAAAATCTACAAAGTAGAAGGATCCTATACTAAAAACTATTATATTTAGTTTTTACAAAGAAAGACCTTTGTTTTTTCATTGCATTGCCATTATCAAACATAAATTATGATTAATTCTGATTAATTCTAATAGCTCTATTCTATTTCACCTAACATATATACGTCTTTGAGTCTTTATAAGTTGAGTTTTTGTCATCAAAACATTTTTAACTTTCAATTTGCATATATTATGTTGTGATAAATTGCGTTAGCAACACGAAGTTAGAAATCAGCAAAAAAAAAATGTGTTTATTTTTTTTTTTTTGCTTTATATTTTATGGTCATTATTTCGATTAATAATATTTTGTCAGAATTAAATTGCAAGTGTTAAGATAATTAAAAACTGGTCTCTATAGGTATATAAATTTAAAAATTAATTAATGTATTTTTTTTTTGTAAAACAATTATGTACATGAATCTAATTGCATCTATACAAGAAATTTAACCTGAATTATAAGCAATTAACATATGGAGCAAAATATGTGTAATATTAGGGTGCACCGTTTATAGAATCTATTCTGTTAGTAGTGTGTAAGGAAAATAATAGTTTCAGTTTTAATTTAATAAAACTTTACTCAACAGCGGAGGGAAACTTTAATTTCACATATACTATTAAGCACTAAAAACCATATATTCATCAAAATTAGTAAAAAATTCGGAATTTCAGATTTACTTCGAATAGTGTGATAAGAAGAATCACACTTCAATGTAATATATTTATTATGTGTTGAAAAAAAAATTTATGAAAGACACCAACAATTTTCGTTTTATCTCGTTTAGATCATACAACCCTGCTTTACACTACTAAACTATCAACAAATTCAAAATCACATTTAATACAAAAAATAGTTTCTATTTCTATAACTTAATATCACTTTTGAATCCATATGTATTATTCTTGAATTAATTTCTACAACAATTTCATATGAATCAGTAAATACTGTTAAAGCTTATTAAAAATGGATAAAGAACTTTCATTTAGTCGGCACACCTTATAAAATGTTTTGATCCAAACTATTTTTTTTTTATTGGGCAGGTTGTAATTTAGTTTATTAAATATTAAATTTTAAGTTTTTTTTTTTTATTGCCTGATCAAAATAGAATATGTAATCAACTTCAACTTAAATTATTACTGTATTAAAGAAAAAAATAATGTTTGAAAAATTGGTTAAAAACTTCTAGTTACTTGTACTGTGTAAATCGTAATTTATAATTTTCATCAGCTTATATCATAAATTTTATATACTCAAACTTGAAAAAAAAAAAAAATAAAAATAAAATAAAATAAAAAATAAATCGAATTTCAAGGTGATTGCGCAAGTCTTGAAAAAAGTAAAGAAAATAAGCGGTTCATTTTCATTATTAAACTGATTGTGAAGTGAAAATTTAAGTCTTTAATTTTTTGCTTTATTTGAAAAATTACATGGTTGTGTTATTTGAAATTGTTATTCTTAAATGTTAAGTTTGTCTTCATAAGTATTTTTTTTTTTATTTTTTTATCTGGTTATGATTGATTTTAACTTATATAAAAGAAAGTAAGAGTAAAAATTAGATAACATAAAATTTTGTTTTAAAGGAACTTACGGCTCATAAGCTTGATTATTGCATCTCTAAAAGCCGTAAAAATGCAAAAACATACACTGAATGTTCCATATAAATGTTCCATATAAAACAGAAAAACTTGAATTTTCAAAGCTATCAAAATAAAGTTACTGTTTAGTAGGAAGTTAGTATGTGCCGGCATATTTTGTAACATAATAACTTAAGCTACACAGAGAAAAATAAGGTCGTAACGTTTACGTCAAAAAAGTTCGTTATTGAAAGTCTCGTTAAAATAAAGAAAATTTAAGAATATGTAGATTTTGATAACGTTAATTTCGTATTTTTTCACATTACAGAAAAACTAGTCTTTTTTAGTACTCGTTAAAGAAGTTCGTTAATCGTTAAATACGGGAAAGAAACATTTCAATCCATACAGAACTTATATTTTCCATTTTACACATTGCCGTAAATTTAGTTCATAGCTCAGTGGCAGAGTTGATGGATTGCAATGTTTAGGACAGTGGTTCGAATCCACAAGCGGGCATAAAAAAAATGATTAAAAAAAAATAAATAAAAAAATTTAATAAAAAATAAATAAATAAAATTTAATAAATAAAAAAAATAAAATAAAAGAAATAAAAAAAAGAAAAAATAAAAAAAATTAAAAAAAAAATTAAAAAAAAATTAATAAAAAAAAAAATTAATAAATAAAAAAAAAAAATTAAAAAATAAATAAATAAAAAAAATAAGTAATAAAAAAAATTTATTTTTTGAATTTGCGGTGTTTTTGCTGATGAATTTGAAAGGTTTTTGGTTTTGGGTATAACGAACTTTTTTAACGAACAACGTTCTTTTTTCAACGAAATGTTCGTATGTGCAATATCAACGAAATTTTCGTTAATTTTAACGCATTTTTTAGTTTTCAGTAAGAGCAAATTTCTTTCTGTGTATGTAACATAGGTTAAAATGTATAAAAGAAAGTTTTATTATTTTTTGTTTGCGAAATATTTACAAATCAAAATATTATATTATAACTTCACCTTTGGTTTTGTAATATATTCAATTCCTTGATTCGGAATGTTAAGAATATATAATTTAAGTTTTAATTCACAGTTTGTTAGAAATTAATATTTTAACCTTAATAAAATAAAATAAAATATTATCTAATTTTTTGAATTTTTTTTATTTCCTGCAATCATTCAGATTTTTAAATATTATAATAAAATAATTTACATGCTGTCAGATCATTAATGATAATATTTTGATTAAAGTTAAAATTTCTAAATTAATATTAAATCTAAATAAATGCCCAAACCACCCTCACGAAATAGATTTCAATAAAGTTTGTGGGTGGTAATAATAATTGTTAATTAACTTTTATTTTGAAGGTTGTGAAACAAACAAAACCAAATTAAAAATTATTTTTAAAAAAATACATACATATGGCTTATCTATCTTTATCAATAATTGAAAATAATAATAATGATTGTTATTTTTTAATTATCAGAATGTACATGTGTAAATAATATTTATTATTTAATTATAATAAATGTAATAATTTATAGAGAATAATTTTACGTCACTTTGAATTATTACACAAAATTTGCATATACGAGAAATTTAAGTCCGCAGTTATTTTATTTTTTATTATGAATGTTTATATTTTGATTATTTCTAGAAATTAAATACTGATTGTGTCTTGTTTTTCGTTATTCTCATAGTTTTAAAAAAAATGTTGTAAAAAGGCATCTTTATTATAAGGTTAAAAATATTTGAAAAATTGGGAAGAAGTAAAGGTTCGACTAAGAAGCTAGTAAAGAACACAAATTCATTTTAGAAACTCAAATTGTTATATTTATTTTGTTTTGTTATGTTATTAAATTATTTTTAACGTTTAAGTTTACAAAAATCAAAGGTCAAAAATCTGCGAAAAAAAAAATTGTTTTTAACTCTTTTGCTATTTAATCTACTTCTAGATATAAATTTGTTGTTGCCTCTATCATGACGATGAACAACATATAGTGTGCAAGTGCATGTGCAACATAGTTTAACGAATAGAAAAAAAACAAGAAAAATTATTACATTGGTATGACACGACATGAAAATGTTTTAAAAAGTATATACTTTTTGTGACATTAATGTAAGGTACTTATGCAAATATGTATCTTCAATTGTAACAAAAGTTAAGTATATTAACAGGTAATAAACCAGTTCTTTTATAATAAAAGAAAAAATTAAGTAATGGGTAGGATTTCATACTTTTTAAAATGTTTAAATTGGTACAAAAAATGTATTATTAAATTCCATATCTCTGTTCTCGTAAGGAATTTTTTAGTAAGTGATGTGTTCTACAAGTTCATTCCATAAGGTATAAATATTTTTTTGATAATAGCTTCTTAATAAAAAATAACAGTAGCAATTTCAAAATTTGTGTACAAAACATATAATACTAATTCCATACCGGGATTATTGGATAACGACTATAATAGATAACACTACAGATTTTGAAACATTGTGTAATTCCCAATCATTAACAGCATTTATTTGTTTGTTTACTTGTATGTAACCTTGGCGGGAAATAAACATAATTCCTGATTTTTTTTTTTTTGCAACTAAATCAGTCTCTTATGAATTAAATATTTTCATGCATTTAAAAATTCACATTAAATTATTGCAGTAATATAAAAAAGACCGAAAAATTTCTAATTATTGTGGTTTTAGTTATGGTTTGATTACACTTTTTTTTCTTACATGACGCCTTAAGTCACAATAATAATAACATAGACATTGAAACCATAAAATTAGTTTAAATTTAAAATTAAAATTAACAAAAAAAAAAAAAAAAAACCAAAAATATATAAAATGAAAACAATATAATTAAATCATCAAAATAACAAAGTTCGTGTCTAAAGGAGTGGAATAAAATTAAAGAAAAAATGTTTGCATTATTATCATATTATTTTTAAAAAAATTTTAAATGAAAATTAAAGTAAAAAACTAAATGCCACCTAAAATGTATTTTTTTTTTGTTTGCCGGAAGATTCCTAAAAATAGTAATTTTAAAATTTTCAACGTAATATGCATAAAACATACATACATAATTTTTTATTATTATGTGTAAATTTAGTGTGAAATTTATTTTTCATTAAAATATTCTACAAATTTTACATGTGCATGAATATTGATTGCATTGTGTAATCTGACAATTTTTTATTTTATGTTTTTTTAATCATGCCATAACATATTTATTTACATAAGATACACAATGTTTTGACAATAAGTGCAATTTACTACATGTACTTAACTAAACA
The DNA here is from genome assembly GCA_964007475.1 of Hybos culiciformis. Taxonomy (NCBI): domain Eukaryota; kingdom Metazoa; phylum Arthropoda; class Insecta; order Diptera; family Hybotidae; genus Hybos; species Hybos culiciformis. Next base: position 82,467,797 of record OZ023274.1, read on the forward strand.
AATTAGTTCGGAGATTAGATACTTTTCAATTAAAAATAAACGCTTTCTACTATAATTTGTTGGCATTTATTTGAAGACACTAAGAAAAGGAACTTTATTTATAATTTCTTTTTTAAATTGTAAAATTCATGCATATTTTAACATTTTATAGCATATTATGTGAAAAACTTTAAGTGTACATAACTTAAGAAAATATGTTTAGATTTGACAAGAAAACGGTATAAAATCGTATAAGCAAGTACATTTTTTATAATCTTTGTTATATAATTTTCTAAAAACTTGTGAATCTTGTTAATGCGGTAGTCTGCAAATTTCTGCTTCAAGTACCTGCTACAATTTTTGAGTTTGTTTAAGTAGCTTTACGACTACAGACCATTATTTACTTGCTGGTAAATAGCCAAATTGGTGTTTTTACATTCGATTTGAAATATGTGGATATTTTTTTCTTAAATTTATTTCATGTCTCCCTTCTGAATAGATCGTCATCGTCAAACATAAAACATGAGTATTATTTTGAAAGATAAGAATTAAAATATTCAGAAAGGAAAAATAATTTGATTAAAAAAAAAGCATGATCGTGGAAACATTAATTTGACTGCCTACACAAATTTTCGTGATGATTTGTTAATGAGTGGCCTTGAATTCTGTATTCTTCATCACAAGAATCTGAGATGATGAATTCAAATTTATTTTTCAGAACATCAAACATCTGATTCCCAAGGATTATATTGCAACAGATTAAGATTGTTTAAAAATGAAATTGAAATTATTAAGAATGAAATGACTGCAGATTTCAGTAAACAAATTAATTGTGGCAAAAAATAATAGGTATTAATTGTTGGTATGTTTCACTTGCTTGTCTGAAAAAGCAACAACCAATTAATACAGGCTAGTGCCTATACTTGCTTATCATTTGATACTGCTAGGTAGTGTTGTTTGTTTAAGATTTTGATCAAGAATTTATTTATTTTTTATGTGGTTAACAACGTTCAGCGGCTTCACTTTGTATACTCTTTTTTTTAACTTAAATTTATCTTTTTTAATACTTAAACCTAAAAGAATAAAATCTAAATAACTAAATTTCGAAATATTGTTACAAATTTATTAATTTTTTTTTGGTATATAGTTAATTTAGTACATTAAAATAAACATTGAAATGAAAAATATAGATAAAAATATTTAGCAACTATGTATGTGAAAATAGTCTGAAATCTGGCCTTGGTCTTTAAATTTAATCTACATTTATTTAGAAAATATTTTTAAATTGAAATTATTTCTTAATATCATTAAAATATTAAAGAAAAACATGAATTTCCCAGTGGGCGGTATATCATCAAATAACTTAAAAAAAGAAAGAAAAAAGAATCCAATATTTAACTTGATGCAATGCAGAGAAATATTTTTATCGATTTTTTTTAATGCATTAAATGCAATATCAATAAAATTGGAAATAAATGGCAAGTTTATGATTATTAGATTAAAATATTTAGATTAAGGTCATAATGATTAGGACATCTAAAACTATATTCCCTTATGCATTTGATCAAACTGTTTTTTTTTGTCGTATCATCTTGAATTTTCACAATAATGTTATACCTATGTATAAAAAAACCTTTGTATCTTGATTCGTTTTCAATTTCATGAATTTTTTAAATCCAACTTTGATAATTAATTCTTCTTCGTTTAATTCTGGAACTTTAAAATCTTGTAAATCAACTTTCGTGATCCTTTGGTTATTAAATAAATAAATAACTTGGTATAATATCTCCATCAAGGAAGCACAAATAGCTTTTTTTAACTAGATTAGTAATCAATTTAATTAAATTTTACTCACAATACGTAAATTATAATAAATTTCATTCGTTCGTGGAATTTGAATATTACCTAAAAAGAAAAAGACAAAAAATTATTAAATAAATTAAAATGAAATGAAAGATTTAGAATAGTTAATTCGAACACTAGTAAAAAAACTTCGATTAAACAAAGAGGCTTGATAAAATCACTAATTATGTAATTTAGATTATTTCTGTATATAATGCATATAAAAACATGTTAACCTCATCAACGATCTTGAAAAGGTAAGAAAATTAATAATCATAAATGCGTGTTTGATTAATTAAGCTCTTTAATTGATGAATTTAAATAAAAACAAAATATGAATATTCAGCTTGTAGTTTTTGTTCAATTTTACATAACGATTTCTATGCTTTTTTTAAAACATAAAACGATCGTAAATACAAAAAAAGTTATACAAGTCGTAAATTTGAAAAGGTTTTACATTGTTTCCGATTATGTACAGTAAATCAGTTGAATTTGACAATTTAAGAGTTACAAAAGAGTTCGTGAAAAATTAAGGTCTGGTTGTTAAAATATAAGTACTAGCTTAAAAATTTAGAAATAGAAATTAAAATATATTACTGGAAAAAATGTATTCAAAAGATAAGCTTTCCAATTTAATAATAGGTTAAGGGGAAACGAGTAAAATTTTATATTTTACTTTTTTCCCCTTCTCCTAAGTTTAGAAAAATAAGGGCTAAAAGCCATAGCAGTTAGGGCCCTGGTTTTAAGATTTTAGTTATAATTGAATTATAATAAAATCCATTAATAATAATAATAATAATAAGGTCTGGTTGTTAATATTATAATTAAAATCACGGCTCTGTAATATAGATTTCATATTGACTTATCCTTCTACGAATTCCAAATTCCTATTTTTTTTTAATTTCTTAGTTTTATGATGTTTAAGAAAAATTAAATATTACTTTCGAGTCCTCCTACATTACTACCGGAAATAAATGTGAGGAAATGTTAAAAACTTTTGAAATAAAATATTTTAAAAATTTTGTATTAGTTGTATTGTACATACGATTAATCAAACATTATCTATTTTACCTAATTCTCTAAATATTTAATTATAAAACGTTTTTAAACGTTTTTTATTCAACTAAACATGATTCTAAATAATATTTTTTTTACCTGTCATAGCTTACATTCTCAATCACATATTTCCTAATTATTTAACTGAATCTTCGTTTATAAAAAAAAACTAATATAAACTACTACTTACAATGTCTATTATTAGAATTTTGTTGAAAAAAATTATCAAGTATTAATATGGCAAAAGTGTAAATTAAAATAAAAAATCACTAAAAATCAATAGGTCAATAAATTCGAATATAATATATTTAATAAATTTAATCAAAATAGAAAAAAAAAATTGTAAAACTTCGTGTGTAAGATTTGATAAACGTAAATTTTGTTTTTTTTTTTTGGCTACTTCTTCAAAAATGTGAAAGCTATTGAAAATAGTAAATTACTATTTTTTTTTCCAATTTTTAATTTATTTTATTTTTTAGCCATCATCATAAATATTCAAGTTCATTTACCTTTAATCGGTCATTACAAAATAAACTGACTGTTTAAATTGCAAAAAAATATATATATTTATATACAAAATTTGCAATTTTAATTGCATAAAACTCATTTCAGTCATTCATTGTAGAATTTATGCTGAACGATTCAAGAAAAAAACTTAATTTGTTTTTGCATAAAATTAATCAGATTGTTAACACTATCTTTTAACAGATATTTATATAAAATAAATTGATATAAACTTTAAATTAAATATGTTTGAATGTTTACAAATTATGAATTATCAACAGAATCGGAACAAGAAGAATCCTCGGTAAAATATCAATCGAAAATTGCCCGATATTCATAATGTATGTACATGAATTCTGAATTGTATATGAATTTGAATATTTCAGAAATTTTGCATCCGAAATCATTTGATAATTTGATTTTAGTACTGAGATGTATCTTGATCTAAAAATAATTTGTCAATCTAAGCATTTGTCATTAAAAACGGCTGGAAAATGTAAGTAAAATCTCCAGATGTGACGAGTAAATTGACAACTGACTAGAATGATTAACATTTTACTCAATTTTTTTTCCTCGTCTAATCGTTTTTGAGTTTAGCAAAATTTTTAATTTTTTTTAAAATGTTGTTGATTGTGAATTTATAATAATTTATTTATTTCGTACGTAAAATTTTTATATATAAAATTTGTAATTCTATCTTTATTTCATCATGAAATTAAGTAATTATATAATAATATAATATTCTTTGCAAACTCTGCAGATTTTGGCTTATTGTACAAACCACTCAAAAAACAAATTTATGTATAAGGAAAACACATAATTTATTAATCAATTTTCGATAAATAATGAAAACATACGACTTTAAATTTACTTAAAAACTTGTTTTGTTTTAAAAATAACATTCTTGTTACTTGTACTACAAATAATAATTAGTAGAAATGGAAAATAATTTCGAATATAAGGAAAAATCAAGTTCCTTAATTATAAAAATAAAAGTAAAGAATTTTCAATCAAATCCCTCTGGGGAGAATGCCTTTAAACAATATTTTTATTTCCATTTTGATATATACATAAAGCATATTTGTTGCGATACCTACAATCGTTACGTTCAATAGTACTTCACTAGGATAGACCACCTGACAGTGAAAAACTTATTAAATAATCCAACCTATATACTAATGTTAAAATATAGCCAAATATGTAAGCATTTAAAACTTTTCTGAGAAGAGACTGTAATAAAATTTCGATACAACAATTTTTGATCAATGTTTTAATTTTTTTTTGTATATGGTGGAGTTCTTTAACAGGAACAGAAAAAACAGATTTTTTCTCATATTGATTGATATTCTAAGGGCTGAGAATAAAAATGACGTTATAAAAAAATTTAATTCCTAATTAGCCAATATTATTTCCAAATTAATAATGATTTAATTCAGCATTATGCGAAGTTATATCATTCGCATATTCTACACGTATCTCTTTTGAAGTCAAGCAGAGGAAAATAATTCATATCTTTCCAGTCATTTGAATTAAAATGGAACAAAATTACTTGGACCTATTATAATTTGTTTATTTAACATAACGCGATTTGCCTTGTGACCAACTAAACAAAAAATCACCCAATTGTGTTTATATTTTTCTAGATTTTCGCTCTATGAAAGGCTTTCATAATATGTACAGTAAACATAAATAACAATGGTATTATTTTTAGTTTTTTTTTATGCTCCAAAATTAAATTTCATAATCGTTGTTGTGCAATTTTCTAAAGAAAGTGGTTATTTAATATGTATATTATATATAAAATTTAAATAAAACAATAATTGAAACAAAAAGAATAGTATTCACAAAATTTAAATACACACTATCAATAATGTTCATACTTAGTTATTTCAAAGTTAAACAAAATAAAAAAAAACTAGATAAAAATCAATAAAAATTTTAACGGTTTGTAAATTCAAAAATTGTTTTCAAATTTTAAAAATTGTAAAAATAGTTTTGCGCTTACATAAAAGTTTGTTGTTACAAAAAAAAAAACATATTGAAAGAATTAATTTTATTCATTTTTTAATACTTAATAAATAAATAAAAGAATAATACAACTTTTAATAAGCTAATAAAATTTAAAAACAATAATGTGTAAAAATAAACTTTCTTTTGTTTTGGAAAATTTTCATAAGCCAAAAAAAAAATGAAAACCTATTATTGACAGAAATAATTTTCTCTACTGTTCATTATACAAATTGAATTGTTTGAAAAAATATCTATCAAACTGTGAAAACTTTATCACAAAAATGTCACTAAATTTTCTTTAAACACTTTCCGCAGAATTCCATTATTTACATTTGTTCAGCTTTAATCAACTTATGGCATAAACTCAAATAACTCAAATCATAAATCTCTTAATGTTTGTAAGAGTTCGTTACAAATTGCAACCTTATCAAGCTAGTATTGCTTCGATAATAAACTTATAGATTTTGTGGCAATCATTTTTGATTTCTACGTTAAACCATTGAGTAATAATATTTATAAGAGGGACAGAATTCATACAAGTAAATTTTTTTCAAAAATTATGACAATATATTGAGTAAAATTTTTTAACTCAAATGTGTTTATTCTTAATTTTATTATTGTACTAAGAATAAACACATTTGAGTATGAAATTTTTATTCCATACATTGAAAATATTGTCATCATTTTTGAGTTATTTAAAAAAAAAATTCTGAAATTTCATTGTATGAATTCTGACCCTCTGATAAATATTTTTAATCAATGGTTAAACATATTAATAATATTGATGTCGACTTTTTATTATTTTCCCTAACAAACTTCAGTTTGTTTTTATAATTGTGTACATTTAATATAATATGTATTTTTTAAGAGGTGGTTTTTATAGTCTAAGAGCTCGCAACGTTTTTGGCACGTGATTTTAGCAAGGCTCATTTTTTAAAATATTGTTAAATGCTACGGTGCAGGACCCATAAGGGTAGTCTGGCTGTCAGATGACGTTGCGCTTACCCGTGGGAGCAGATCCAGGTAGGTCAAAGAAAAAATGCAAAATTACGTGATAATAGCACGATTTCTAGTTATGTCACTTGTTTGTGCTTATTATATGAAATGTTAATGCATCATTGCCAGACGGCTTCGGAGTTGTTAAGACCGTGCCAGACCTTGATTTATAACAAAAAAAAACTTCAATTTCACGTCATTTTAGCAAGGCTGAAATTTTTATATGTTATAGATTGGATCTTATATATACTACATCCAATTTGCCAGACGGAAATACCGTTGCTAAATGGATGCCAGACCTATGTCATTTAAAAGTAATTTGTTTTTTTCATGTAATTTTGCATTTTTTTTACCTACTTGGTTCTGCTCCCACGGGTAAACGCAACGTCGTCTGACAGCCAGACTACCTTTATGCGTCTTGCACCATAGTATGGAACATTATATTAAAAAATGAGCCTTGCTAAAATCACGTGATTTCTTACGTTGCGAGCTCTTGGACTATTATTAATGCATAAAATTTGGTACCTTATTATGGCAAAATAATATTATATATATTTTTATATATGAAATAATTCTATTAAAATAACTAAATTTGACAATGCAACAACGGCTATAAATTATTATTATATTATTTTAATATGAAAGTAAATTTATTGCTATTCAATTCACATATTATGATATTATGTAAAGTTTTTATTCATTATAGTTAAAGAAATAACTTCTATATAAAAATGTTATACAATATATAATATAGCCTGACATAGCATGGCTTTGAAGTTAAATTTATGACTTAAAAAAAAAAACATAACTTTCTTTTAATAATAACTAAATATTTTAATGTCATAATAATATTTTATTGAGCCTATATTATATTCATATGATGATAGTGTTTTTTTTTTTAGTTTTATCAGTAATTTTGATAAAATGTCAAAATATGATCAATAAGTTTACAATAAAATCCGAAGAGGGGTTTTGTAAGTATCAATATAATGTTATTCATTTTTAAACACAACCCGCATTCAAAATTATTGTTTCATGATCCATTTTTGAACGAAAAAATCATAAATCTGACAACTTGATACAATATACCATAATTATTTCCTATTATAGGTAAATATATAAAAATTTGATTATTTAAATATTTGAAATAAAAAATAATAATAATAACGATCGCCCTTTTAAAAATTTTTGCCTCATTATTAGAGTCAATAAACTTTTTGAAATTAATAAATTTCATCAACACCTTGGTCTAAATTTTTAATGGTTTTGACCTTTGCCAAAAATAAACAAATAAAAAAGTTAATTTTTAATTTCTTTTAACATCTTTGATTTTATATTTTGTTTTTTTCTGTTTATGTTTCTTTAACTCTACTAAATCAATTTAATTTTAAATGCAAATTAATTTTACACCATCAATTAATTTATATTATGTTTGTTAGTTGGAAAATATCATAAATTGAAAATAAAAATAATTTTTTTTTTTATTTAAATATTTATAATTATTCAATTTTTGTATTTATTTTCATTTTGGAATGATTAAGCAATAGGTTTTTTTTTCTGCTTCGATGCATTTATTCAGTCATCAGATGTTTGTAGATTGCATAATTCAATGTGTATCTGATGCAAAAGCGCAATTATGCTTATAATGAAATAATTTTCTTTATAACCAAATCAATAATATTATTTTAAAACAATATTATAACAACATGTTATGATACGCTCATAAATAATTTTTTGTTTCTTAATTTTCAAAATTGACAAAGTTTAGTAATAAATTTTTTTTTTTAATTATATATTAAATATTATTTCCGTGAAGAATTTAAAACAATAATATTTTATGCTAGATGCTTTTCTAAACGCTTATTATGTCGAATTTACCCTTCTCGCTATAAGAAACGAATCGCTTTCTCCCTTTTTTCTGTATGATATTTATATTAAATTTCGATTATTTGCAAAATTAATTGATAATACACGAATTTATTTAAAACAAAATAATTGATTATTTTTAATTTGATATTTTTAACGTCGTATCATTTATTTAAAATAAATATATATAATATCATTAAAGAAGTCAAAGCACTTTTCGATATATACCTGACTGGTCCAAACGTTCTGGTTTTGTCTCATTCAATTAATTGTCGATGGATTGCCATTGCACATGCAACAAAAAGTTTTAATATACATCATTTTGAGTTTCAAGGAAAAATAGGGATTTATTATGATTAAGCTCCATAAATAGTCTTCACATTTAAAAGTGATGTTTAAAAATATGAACGTTATAGAACAGTTGATGACTGGATTACAGAGGTTATGAAAATTAACCATAAATTTGAATTGTGTTTTGAAGCTTTGAAAATATTGAGCTAATTCTAGATATTTAATATGATAAAAATCATGATGTTCTGCAAAAATAACCGTACTATTATATCTTCGAAAATTAATTTTCAAAAATAAAATTGTCGAGCTTATTTTTTAATAAGGATCTTCTTAAAATACTTTTTAGTCTTTGATTTATCACGAAAAATATCTATACATAAGATCTGTTGCTTGATTGAATATTGGGAAAAATGTAGTGTAACTCCTGTATGAATGTTAGCAACATTAATATTTTTAAAAAAGGCATTCCTTATCTTAATTATTATTCATACATTATACATATTAAATCAGACAAATTAATAACATTGCATTAAAAGTTTTGTCTCATTCTTCCTGAAGATATTCAAATATAATGCGTACACAGATACAAATATATTAAATAAAAAAACAATTTTTTCCTTGTTCCCACTCAATTTATTTATATTTATGCTTAATTATTTATGCATAATTATTTATAAACAATTTGCTTTCATTAAGGAATTCATAATTAAACCTAAGGATATGTATCTTAATGGAATTGGATTTGGGTGAAGTTCACTCGTTGTAAGTAAGTAATTTTTATTGGGATTTCTATATATATTTTTTTTAGTAATATAAAATGTAGTTATCTTATGACTTATGGGGTTGTGAATTCAAATCCCATTTTGTCTCATTGCACATTGTCTACCTACTTGGATTGAGTGGATTTGTTACCAAAACTAAATACATAGCTAATAGATAGAATTTTATTTAATTTTTTAATCTTGCCCAATCCTTTATACAAATAAAATTTAATTTCTAAATTGATTTTAATTATGCACATGAAAATATATAAATTGAATAAGCCTCAAGGGTATTTCATAAATTATATAATATGCAATTGTTACTTAGCCAAAAAAAAACTATTTTTTTTTTAATTAACCACGAAGTCAAGTGTTTTCGCAAATTATTAATTTTTTTTTCTCGAAATGTGCATAATTTTCACTTAGTAATATGAGTGTCAAGTTTTTGATTATTTTTTTTTAAATATCTGAAATACAGCATCGTACAAAAGTTTCACAAAAAATAAAAATTTTGCGGCACAAAGTTGTCAAATATTTTATTCTAAGTGTGCAATTAAATGGACAACTATTGCATATACTTAAACTTATGATGTATATGTATGTCTGAGAGGTTTTTTATGCTTCCCACGCACATCACTTTTTCAATCTGTTGGTTGTTACAAAAAAAAATATTTCAATGAAATTTAAAATTTTACACAAATATTTTTTTTGACATAATTGCATTTTTTTTTAAGAAGCAATTAACATTTAATTGTTATGTTGGTTTTTAAGACAGCATTGAATAGAGATTAGATAAAATGTTTAGGTACAAAGAAATATCTATATTTTTATGAAAATAGGTATAAGTTTTGTTTTTTTTTCTGGTGACAAATATATATTATTCACTCGATAGGATTAATAGATTGACAATTAATTAAATTCAATTTAAGATAAAAGGTTTTTAAAGAAAAAAAATAATAATAAAATTTTTTGTTTGGGTTTTATGTGAGGATTACGGATTATTCACAAAAAAAAATAGTTAATAACCGCTGTCAATAAAGTGTAGTATAATATTCTCCAAAATATTGGTTATGTTGATCAAGCAATTCAAAAATTTAATTTAACTTTGTTGTCTTAAAGAATTATAAAATCTCCTCACTTGGGAGTCTACAAATTGGTGTAGCTTAACTTCCTTGTCCATTAAAATATTTCTATTTATTGATATCCATTTTAGTTTTAACTTTCGCTTTAAACAAAATTTTAAAAATAATATTTTATGTATTTTATTTGAAAAAAAAATTTAATGTTAATCTATGTTATATATATAGATGAACCAAATTTTTAACTATAACTTAATTAAGATGTACCTAGAAATAATCAGGTTTGCTGAAGTGATAAATTTATATATAGTTAGATGCATTTTTATATAACAAACTTCGAACATTAAACTTATAAATATATAAAACAGGAAATTCATTATCAAAACATTATCAAAATTGTGAATAACATAACAAAATCCGTGTGAGACCTAAAATTATTCAAAAATCAGTAGTACTTCCTAAAAATTATAAAACTCTGTCTTGGCAACCCTTTTTTATAGTTACTTCACATTAAAATCTTTTTATAGAAATTAAAATAAAATATATAATAAAAATATATCAAATTGTCTCAATTTATATTTTGTATCTATCAAAAAAAAATATAGTTAAGAAGAAGTTTTCTAACTGTTTATAAATTTAAGAATAATTTAATAATAAATCTTTCAGACAGATGTTGCAACCGTAAAATAGTTAGGTTGATACAAATGTCAAGATATTAAATTGAATGTAAATTTTTTGTCATAAAATTTTACTCCCGTCGGAAATTATTTATTTTTAGTTCAACTTTGTATTTATAAAATTTACATATTAGTATTATGAAAAAAAAAAATAATTATATAAACTTATAGTTATATAAAGTTATATTAGCAGTTTTTTAAGCTTTAGTGTTGATAATATTAATCACATAGTATATATTTACATAAATGAGGATAGAAATAATATTTATTGTTTTTTTCTCTATATATTTTTTTTGCATTTGTGCGGCCCTTCAGGAAAATTTAGAAAAGTGAAAGTAAGAGATGTAAAATTATGAAGTAACTATTTTGCAGACTCGTAACTGAAGTTTAGTAGATAGGCCATCTAGACTTAATGCACTTACTACGAAACTATGAAATATAGAATTAAGAATGAGACTATTTGAGGCAGAGAAGGATTTCAGCGTCTTAAGTGTCTTGCATTCGAGTTCAGAAAAAATAGAATAATAGATAGGCATGTAAATTTGATTTCTGATGATTGCTGAAAAATATATCCAAATATTTATATAATGTAAGCTTTGAATTATAATAAAAGTCATTGCATTACGGTGGTAGTATTTATGTTATGGGCAAGAAGGCTTTAAACAGAATCACAAATAACATTATTTTAAGGTAGAATTTTTAAAATCGTTCTCGCTTAATTACCATCTTTTCATTTTTGCTTTGCTCGTCATTGCCAGGTTTAACATATTGTACAATGTACATAAATGTATCTATATACGGATATCAATGCGATTAAAATTCATGAAATATGGTAATAAAAATAACTTAATTTTTAAAAGATTTGAAGTATCTTCACAAAAAAAATTATCTACATTATACGGTATTATTATAATAAAAAAAAAAATAAAAGAAATTTTCTTTTTTTGAAAGCTGAATATTTATTATTTCATTGCGTCACTACAGGAAGAATTATTTCCTTACTACACCATGTACATGCGTTCATTAGAAAAATTTACAATTTTTCATTCACCTTTTTTTTTTTTTTTTACGATAATCATAAGCAAGAATTTTTTAGCATGATTTTGATCAATGATGATGGTAAAATAGCTTGTCTAAAATTAAAATTATTTCCTATAATGCTATGTTGATAATTAATTAAAACCATCCAAACGCCTTATAAGTGAAAACTTTGAGTGTTCAATTAATTTTTTATTTTCTATATTGTGCACAGTTGGTATGAAATGTCGAACTTCATAATAAAATAATAATCAGCCAGCATTTTCTGTTTTTTTTTTTTTTTTGTTTTATTAATTATTAAAGAGAAATTTATTTACTTAAATAAAAATTATCTACCAAAAATTCAATATAACTGTATATCTGAGCATAAAAAGATACTAAAAATTTGTCGATTAAAAATACACATAATTATGTATGTACTACTTAAAATTATGGTTGCATTGATCTTGAAAATTAATCTTTTTATTTGAGCATAAAAGTTTGTTTTGCACGCAACTAACTTTCAAACATGCAGCAGGAGTAGCCAATATTATATTAATAGTTAATATATGAATTTAATAAAAAGCTACATAGGTATATTAAAAGGAAAATAAATTCAATTTTCAAAATATTTGAAAATTTATGTGTACACAATAATTTTATCAAAAACTCCAAGGTTTTTAAGTAAAAAGTAATTAAATTAAATTAAAATGAGATTTAATAAAACTTTTTTAATCATTAAGCTCATAAAAAACAACATTAAAGATACACAGGGCAGCTTATTAATAAATATCGAATTAATAAATTTTATATTATTATCTTAATGTTAAAAGCATTGCTATAATTGCTAATTACTATTATCACTTATTGAAAATAAAAAAAAATAAAACTTTTTCATTATAAAGTTTAAATGGCTTTAATTACAAATAATTTTTTCAAAATATACATATAGTTTACTAAACCTCATTAAACAAATAAAATTGCCAATATTGTATGAATACTTAAAAACATTAAATTTTTTTCCAGATATTCACAAATCAAGTCCACTAAGTTAAATATAGGAAAGCTTCAAAAATAATTGTAAAGTATAAGACGGCATGAAAGCACTGAAAATATACGATTTGAATTTTGTCTGATCCAAAATTAATTTATTTTTTCTTGCACTATTTCATTGTGGACTCGTATGCTTTGCCATTGGGATAAAATAAATATAAAAAAGGTATACTCAGCTTAAATTGATCACAAAAAATAGTGGGAAGACGAAATTTTCTAGAATAAGGAAATATTAATTTAAAATACTTTTCTACGGTACAAAAACAGTGAGGGATCAAAATTGATCAACACAATATATGATAGATATGGTATATACAATAATGTCACAAATTCCTTTACAATTTTTGACACTGAAGCTTCAACTTTTAATTAGGAGAGACCTTAAATTATTATTATTTACAGGTTTCAAAAAGAAACTAATTTTCCAATTAATTACATTAAATTCTTTGAAATTGATAAATAACAATTAAAAAAGGCTTAAGAAAAATATATATTAAAATTAAATTTTAATATAAAAATACGGTATTTTCAACATATTTTATTTTTATATACTTAAACTTAAATTTAACATAAATTTCATATAAGAGACTGGATCTTAATTTACTTTTAAATCTATTAATTAAAAAGTTTATTATTCATTTTCCCTCCAATAATGGTCGACGCTTCTGCTGTCCAGTTTCTGCCATAAAAGCTTGTAAAAAATTACAAATATTTTAAATAAAACTTCTAAAAGGTATCTGCAGACTTACTAGATATTTAAATCTGCAAATTTCTCCAAATGCCCAACATCGAGTTTACTGAACAAATAATATTTAAATATTCTGGAATATATCTTCAGTTATAGTATTTTATATAATCAGTCCTACAGTTAGTTTAGTTATAATTTAAGTATTTTACGTTTTTTTTTTTGGAAATTTTCAAAAGTCTTAATTTGATCATTACAACATAAAACATATTCCAAAATGAATAAAAATATTTAAGACTTGCCTTCATGTAATTTATATGGTAAACTTTAGTTTACAACTTAGCTCTGTAAGATATTGTTAAATAAAATTTGAGTTCAATTGAAAAAATTTCATACAATAATCATAGTTAGTGTTTTTTTAGTTTAATGCAATTTGGTGATTCTTTCAGTAGGAAGCAGATTTGAAGAGAATTGATCAGTTCTTCATATTCATACTATTTGAAAACAAGATATTTTTCTGTATAAACTACGAGATCAGATAATATTTAAATTTGCTAATAATAAAAATATTTCACACAAATTATGTACTTTACTTACTTTCTTTTTCGTTTAACTTTAAAAAAAAAAGAAATGACAATTCAATTTAATTATTCACGATTTGACTATATTCACCTGGGAGTTACAAAGTCATAAACACGTTCCTTTTATGTACGTTTAATTTAAAGTTATCCCATATGTGTAGTGGCATGCTTAAAAGTTAAATTATTCATTTTACCAAGATGTTAACCAGTTAAAATATTGCGGAATTTTTATTCTTTTCTTTTATATTTATTTTGAAATTATTGCTGGAAGTTAAGTTTGGTTGTAATTCTTATAATTTTGGGTTGTAGCTGTAGCACTAATATTTTTTTCATTTATTTATAGAGGGACTCTTGACTTTTTTTATCGTAAAGAAACATTTTTCTCTTTATACTTGAGAGAAAATTATTTTGCTATAAACTTTTCAACCTAATATCATTCGAAAAGCAAATAAATGAAGATTTTCTTATTACGATGAAGACTAAACCTGTATATATAATTATTTGCATTTCTTGTGAATTTTTGTTTCACTTTAAAAAAAAGTTGAATAAGTAGACTTTTCCAAAATATTTTTTCCAAAGGCCTTCAAAAAACAATTTTTATCTCAACTAAATTTTTCTTAAAACACCAACTCGAAGCTTTTATCATAAATTCTAGCTCACAATTATCATCAGTGTATTATATCTTTATCATGAATTATTATTAAAAACAAATGAAGGAATAAAAATTTATTTTTTCTTTATTAACACATAATCTTCTGTTGTATGTACAAAATACATGAATTTTCTTCTAGGTATTATAAATTTGGAAAATTTGAATTTTCCGTTCATATAGCCATTTATATAATTTTTAGAGACAAATGTTCCTGTCCAGTATAATGTCTGTTGCCTAAACACATAACGGAATAAGAGATTTCTAGTAAAAAAAATGCATGTGCTGTAAAAATTTTGTAAATTTTAATATTAGTTTTTTTTTTATTTAATATTTAATTTTTTTTTGTAACATTATGTTTTTTAGGCTTAAGGTTTTTTTTTCAGAGAAAGTTAAACATTATTAAACATATTTTATGTAAAAAAAAAAAAAAAAAACTGAAATAAAATATGTTTTTAAATAACTAATAAATTTCTTTAATTAAATGAAATAATAATTTTTATAGTTGATTAGGAATAATGAAAAAAGAATAAGAGTAACGAACACTATCAGTGTTCGATAAGAAAAAATTAAAAAATTTATGCTTTAGTTCAATCTAAAAAGAAGTTCCTTAATATATCAAAAAAAGATATTTTATCGAAATTTTCGTGGTGATCATGACACCTAATGTCATATTCATATTTCATATTATATAATATATTAGAGTAAAATTAGATAACCTTTTTGCTATTGGTTCGCATTGCCCAGATTTGAAAATTGTACTTGAAAGTCAATAATTTCTTAAATAAAATATTAAGGAAATTTCTATGTGTGGAAAAAAAAATGTATGCTTGTAATTTCAAAAATCTCTCTAAACTTTTCCATATATACCAAATAGAATTGATTTTATGGAATGCAAATGGTGTAACTTAGTTAAGTATATCTAAAATAATAATGAAAATTAAAAAAATACTAAAAGGTAAAATGAAAAAAAAAAATAATGCGGTAATAACATTAAATGAATAAAAAACTAATAAATTGAGATTATGGCTGTAACAAGTTGTAAAAATTTTTTTTTCAAACTTACTTATTATATTTATATTTCATTAAAATTTAATTCCATACATTTTTTTTTTTCTATTAAAACAATGATAACAAATTACTATCATTGATTTAATTTTGCTTCCATCGTGTCTAATATACTCGCAACATTATTATTTTTCTTTTCTTTTTCTTAAAAATCGGAATGCGGATTACATTGAAAATGCATTTTATATTAAACGAAAATCTTGTTTTCAATCAAATAAAATAATAACTTATTAACACTAAAATGCTACTAACTACTTTATATCATTTCTATCAAATTATTAGATTTTATTAAATTTGGATAAAATTAAAGTTAATTATATACGTATATTTATTAAAATAGCTTTCTGGTATGTTATTCAATTCAAATCGCGATATAAAATAAAATTATTATTAATTATATAATATATAAAAATTTTAATGAAATTAAAAATTTTAGAAGAAAAAATATTATTCACGATAATAAAATATATTTTAAAATTGCTTTATTGTTTCTAAAGTATAAATTGAGGAAATATGTGGACACGGATACTTAATTCGCTAATAAGAAATTTAGTGAAAGCATAGCCTTTAATGTTAGTAGCACACAAGAATTAAATTAGTAATATGGAAAATATGTTTTATAGTTCAAAAAAGGAAAATATGTAGGTATGCCTTCTACTTTTATGCAATGAATATTAAACTACAGAAAATATGAATATTCTTTTTGAGAATTAATAATAAAAATTTTCTAGTCACAACTTAACAACAAATTATTAATTGTTTTCAAATTACAACAAACTTTTTAAATCACACGTTAAACATGTTATTTCTGCAGGCCCTATTTATCTTTAATGTCATTTAAATCAAAATTTTCGAATCAAAAGTAATTTATGTTTACCCAATTTTTTTTTTTGACAGTAATAAAGGATAAGCTTTAAAATTAATTTTGTTTAAATTAGAATTATAAACAAAACCTCTGGGTTTATTTTCAATAAAATAAAAATTATCATTTAACTTTCTAGAAAAATAAAAACACCTTATTGATTGTAATAATTTTTTGTAATATTATCGATAACACCCAAATTATGAAAAGTCATGAAAATCAATATGTTGTTTGCTTGTTTTTCGTGCCACAAATTTATAGCATTTTTTCAAGGTTATTTGGTTATTTTAAAAATTATGGTTATTTCTTTTAATCAGGTGTAATTACAAATTAAATATTAAAATGTATATATTTTTTCTACCCTGAAACAATTTAAAAAAAAAGTATGCAAAAAATATTCCAATGTTAATCGGGGTTAAAATAAAAATTCCAGCATGAACTTATTGCCTTACAATAAAAGAATATTCTTTTAACCTCGAAATACTTAAAATAATTTGGTAAAAATTTGTAATTAAACTGCAGAGATTTCTTGGTATCAAAATTCAATAAGTTTTTTTTAGACATTTTCACATTATATTTTTGTACTTTGTATGCATTAATCTTTTGTTTGTTGGGATAAATGGAAAATAAAAAATTTAAGTAAAATATTTTGTCTTCAAGGTTAATTATTTTCTTTATTTATTTCTTTTATTAGTTAAATAAATAAAAAAAAAATCAGTAAATAAAAATTTTTATTATTGAAATAAAATAATAATAATATGCAATAATTTTGCCTAAGGAAAGCATCCTGATCTTTAACTTGACATTTTTTTTTCTGTAATTATATACTAGGTTAATTTTTAAGTGATATAAAAATAAAATTTATACCTCGTAATTTTGGTTTCAAAATATAAGTCAAAACCTTCATAAGCTTACTTGAAAACAAAATAAAAAAAACTATTAATTAATTTAAATGGGTTATAATGGTAAGGGAGCACTTAAGATTATGTTATTGTCTGTACAGAATTATAAAATACTTATACTCCTGAAATACTTATTCTTGTTCCTCTCATCATTATTCACAAATTCAAAATAAATTCAATATTTTAATGCTGATAGTTTTAAAACAAAACTTGAACTGAATTGAAGTCTTTGTAATCAAAATTTATTTTTATTTTTAATTATTCTTCAAGATTTATTAAAATACCAATAAGTATGATTTTGATTTTTCATTCATTCATGTAATTTTGTTTGTAATTCGATAGATAATTTGGTGTAACTATAATGTTTGTTTAGCAATTAAAACATTCTACATAAGTGTTCATAATCACTAAATTTTGGTTCATCAGAGTTATCTTGGATACAGAATTCATAATATACGGAAATGAAAATTTTTTAAGACATTATCTTATTTTTTGGTTATAAAAAAAAATCTTAACAAAATTTAATGTAGGACTCTTAACTAAAATAAAATATTACATATCATCATAACTTTTAAAAAGTCTTTAATTTTTTTTTGTACTGAAGAAACCTTAAGTAACAAAGGGTGAAAGTGCCTATAGTTTCTCATTAAAAGATTTTAACAAATTAATTGTTTTAATAATTTTATGAGAATTGTAATAATATTATTATTTTCTCAATTTGAAAGTCGTTAAAAATGCGGTAATGTTGTAAATTTGAAAAAAAAAAAAATTAATAATATAAAGATTTTTATTTTCATAATTTTTTCGCGTTTCATATTACTTTGTCATCTCTAACTAGCTATGTAATATTATTACATTAATTGTAAAGAAAATTTAATACAAAAAAAATACTAGTTTTTAAGAAAAATG
Source organism: Hybos culiciformis (assembly GCA_964007475.1). Taxonomy (NCBI): domain Eukaryota; kingdom Metazoa; phylum Arthropoda; class Insecta; order Diptera; family Hybotidae; genus Hybos; species Hybos culiciformis. The sequence continues at coordinate 82,486,584 of OZ023274.1, forward strand.
CGTTTATTAACTTGTTTTTAATATTTTTTTTTTTTTTTTGAAAAAATAACTCCAATTAAATAATTTTTGCTATAATATCTTCCTCATTTTTATTTTCTTTTGCAAATACAAAAAAAATAATAATAACTTTTTTTTGTATCTGTTAAAATTTTAGAAAAAAAAGTAAACAATATTAAAAAAAATTTCATACATAAAAAAATCTTAAAAACATAATTGAGATATTTAGATATTATTGTATAAAAACACTATAACTATTTTAATAATAATAATTTTTGTAGAAAGTATTTTTTTTTAGTTTTATGTTTTATGTCATAATATTTTTTTTATTCATATTTTGACTTGTCATTCTGAAAATTATGAAATAAGAGTAAATAATTATTAAATTGTTAGGTTAAGTTGTTAGACTGTCTTAATATTGCAAAATTTTCCATTTTAAATCACATTCGTGAGTGTATCTTCTTTATTTTAGATAAATATAGTGCTTATTATTTGTAAACATGTAATGTATTATTTTAATATTTTTGTTTGCGTTGTGAAAATTTATAGTTTTTCATAATTAGTGTCCAATTAAAATTTTGGCAATTCTGATTTATGACTAGATTAAGTTATCAATCTATACTATAAAAGAATTTTTGGTCTTTTAATTACAAGATCCTTCATAATTTCCGTTTTACATATAACATGGTATAATACAACTAAGTAAGACATGTCTCAAAAAATGGAGTTAAAAACTAAAGAATCCAAATGATATTGTTATATATAAAATGAAATCTGTAATTAAAGCATTTGAGAAAGAAATAAATGTTTAATTATTATAAAGTGTACTTTCAGGAAAATATATTTTTTTTGAATCTATAATCAAAAAAGAAATATAATGTTCGTAAATGCAATTCAGCTGGGCTATTAAATGGAACAAATATCTAGCAAAATTTGTTTAAAGTTTTATAGAAAGAATATGAAATAAATCATTTGGAATAGTCAATTAGTCTTTTGATCCTTGACATTGTTTAGCTTCTGACAAAAGAAACAAAATTTGCAACCTTTTGCAATTTAGCTACACATTCATTTAGTAAATGAAACAATTTAGTATATTACAATTTGTAAATTTACCGCCTAAATATACCTTATGTTTATTGTTTATAAAAAAAAAATACGATTATACTATTTATTTTTTTATTCGTGATAATTTAATAAGATTGTTAAAAATAAAAATTTCACACATAAACATTGTAAACTTTTTGTTTGAATTTTAAAAATAAAATAAAACTCTGTTAAAATGGTCCAAAATCGCAAAACCGCATACAAAAAAATTAAACAAAAGTCATAAATTTATATGTATATTATATTATGTATTTTTATTATTTTATGAGAGTTCCACGTGACACAAATAAGTACCATTATTATATTTTGTGTGCTTTTTTATTTTTATTCATAAAATATTTTGATATTTAATGCACGTTGACAAGAAAAATTCCAAAGAAATTTATATATAGGCGGTAACCATATGAAATTCATTCACGAAAAAATAATAATTTTCAAATGGTCTTCTAAGTAGTATAATTATACTTAAACTTTAAAAAAATTAAGTTTAAAGTTTTTTAAGGGCCACTTTTGGTCTAATAATCAGTTTGTGCATATGTACAAAAAAAATGTCAATTTTCTAAACCATAATTTGTTTTGATGACCATGTTTTGAATCATTTCAGATGTAAGTTCTTAAATTTAATGTTAATTTTTATACAAATATCTGATACTTCTTTGGCATACAGATTCAGTCACTTTGTTGAGGTAGGGCAGCTCTTACTGTGATAAAAGACTGATATAAAAATTTGAAAATAAAACAAGACAGTTTAAAAAAACTACATATAAATAAGTAAATAAAATTCACCTAGATTTATAATAAAAGTAAAAGTGAATTACTAATATTACAATTTAAAATTATTATTACAATGGATGGTTATGTTCCATATGTATTCAGTTTGTTTGTTTTTATATTTATTATTATTTTTCTAGTTTTAAAACATAAAGTTGGTAACCTAGGTACCATGAATTGTATTTGGTTAATATAGTATTCTTTTATTATTATTATTATTATTATTATTGTTAATTTTTAATGTTAAATTGCGTACTTCATACACACAATTTTTTATTTTATTTTTTAAACCTAGATAATAATGAAATAAAATGTGGTTAACTTTGAATTACAATTACTTCAACTCATATTGTGTTTTAAGCGTAATGGTTTTTTTTTTGAAACAAAAAATTATTTCAAATTATTATTTATTATAAATTTTAGGTTCAAATTATTAGCAGGGGTTCAAAAAATTTAGTGATTTTTTTTTTACTGTATAAATATTTTTAGCGCCATGTCAATCAATTTTCTATTTGCACTTTCTTTTTTTTTATTTTGATTGAAATATAACATCTTCATTATGTTACATTTTATTTTAATTGTTAGAAATTAAAAAAAAAAAAAATTTTATTACAAATTGTGTGACGTTAATTGATTTAATTAATAAAAAAATGAAATAACTTTCTCGTACTTAAATAGCATTTTTTGTATAAAATAAATAATAAGTTTACTTCTATAATAAATATTAATATTTTTCTTAATTCATCTGGAAGCTGTGAATCACGAACAGAATAAAAAAAACTTAAATGTTTTACAAAACACTTTTGTTTTCAATTATTTTTTTTATATATAGATTATATATTTTAATAGTTTGTGCATTCTTAACAGTGACGAATTATTATCTTCTTCATAAAATAATCTCTTATAAGTTCTATTGAGCTCGGTTCTTTGAAATGTTTTAAAATCATAAAATCGCGAGCTTTACTGCACGAACACAACCAATTATTAAAACATAATTTTTCTTAGCTTAAAAATGTAGGTGTCTACATAAAAACATAAACATGTTTTTAGATCTTTCTGTGATGAAAATTAAATTCTTCGATAAAAAACAAACAGCACTTAGAGATAAAATCATTGTAAAATATCATATTTATTTACATTACAGTGGATATTAATAAAAAGTTTTATGCTCACTAATTTTGTAGTAGTTAGTATTAAAAACTTTGATAAAATCTAACTTTTAACTTAACGAATAAGACATTAAAACATGGTTTAATTGTCATCGCACAAGTAAGCTTATATGAAAATGGGTGTATAATTCTTTTTTTTTTTTATGTTGCAGATGTAGAATAATATTTTATTTTTAATGTTTACCAATTTATTTTTTTTTTTCTTAATTTTATGTTTGTATCTATTTGAAATAATATTACAATGACTTTAAAATAAAATATGATATAATTTTTATTCAATTTTTAAATTTTATGATTATTTAATAGATCTGAAAGTAAATCAATTTCATAACATCAATTATTTAGTTTAATAGTAAATAAATGTGTATACAAAAGTCTATTTTAATCGAATTAATACATTGAATTACATAAGTTGAAAGTATTAAGTTATATGTTTTGTTTACTTTGTTTTTGTCTTAAAAAGTCATAATTTAAACAAATAAAAAAAAAAAAGAAAGAAATTATTTGCTAGATTGATTTTAAATTTTTTCTAAATATGAATTAATAATCACTGAAGTGGAAGTTCAATTATATACTTTTTTGTCGATAAATATTTTTAGTAGGATTTTTTTGTCTTCAATATTAAACTAAAAAAAAAAAACTTTTCTTCATATTTATCATTTTTTTTAAAACACATAACATTTTAAATACATTAAATTGAATTGATAGAAATGTCTTTTGATCAAAGAAAAAGCTGACTTTAGTAGTCGATAAGTGAAATTACACAAAGGCTGTGTCATTGTCAATTAGTATCAGAAACGTTTTCATTACTATATGATTTATTCGTTCAACCAATGAGATCTTAATTAAATGAAAAATTACTATAAATTTTAGTAGCAAAACTAAATTCTTCTGACTAGCCATAGTTGTCGTTATTAGATACAAATACAGAAAAAGGAAAAACTTAAAAATAGATGTTTTCAATGATTGATGGCAAAAATACCTTCAAAATATTGTATTTAAAGTATAATAATATCAAAATTATCTGAAGCTATCATCATCAGACTTCAATTCATTAATTTATCGATTTGCAATCATTTTTTCTGCTGATGAAGTTGTAAACAAATGTACAAGAAAAATTATAAAACTTAAAAATATTACATGAAATAAATCATAATAGCAAACAAAAGAAAAATGAATTAAACATAAATTTCATTTGATTACTTCAAAAGCTTAATGGCAATAATAACAAAATAACAATAATAAATAACGATAATTTGAAAATTATAATAATGTCAAATTTTGTAATCAAAAATTGCCGCGTGAAAAAAATTCATTATTATTGGTTTATATTGTTGTTTATAATGTTTTTTTTTTACAATCATGACGTATTTTATGTTAGTCAATTACATAAGAAAAAAAAATACTGTGCATCTAATTTTGTAAATTTAAATTTTATTATACCGCACATAACTTGGATTAGCGAAATAAATTTAAATACTTTATTTGACAAAATTTTTTGTGTAATTTAATTTTTTTTTTTACATAATATAATCTGAACATTGAAACTTCAAAATACGAACACTGTATTATGTTTAAAATTGATTTACATGATATATAAATTATATCCAAATTAATTAATAAATTCTTATTGACGTGTTGTTCTATCATAAGTCGCTTCAGACATAAAACAAATCTAGTCACGGCATAGTTTTTACACCTGCTTTAGACTAAAAAAAAAAAAAAAAAACAAAACAAAAAAAAAACATCTTCCAATATAATTAACATTGACCGCAAAGTTTTCAACAACAAAAAAAAAGAATACAAAAACTAGCCAAAAAAATAAATAAAAATAAACATATACTTTTAACAACAACTAAAAATGTAAATATACGAAAATGCGATATTTCATAAACATTTTGATGCTCATTAATCTTTTTATTTTACAGATGATTGTTTTATTGAAACTTCCATAATGTTATCGCAAAACAAAAAAAAAAATCAAATTCATTCACTAACATGGTATGAGCATAATTTTTTTGACATTGTTTTTTTTTTTTTTTTTGTAGAATAGTAATTATGTTATTTATGTAATCTTTATACCTTTTTTTTGCGCTAATCAATTAATTTATTATTTTACCAACAAAAAAACGAGTTTATTTTAACACCTAATATCAATAAAAATAATAAACATAAATTGTAATTATATTTGATTTGTGCCTTTAAATTACTGTATTTTGTAATGAGTCAATGTTTGTGCAAATTTAAAGTATCTCAATTCAGCCTTGAAAGAGGCAAAAAAAAAAAACTTCAAATCTAATAATTGAAGTGGAATTGCTTATTTGTTTAGAGGAAAATCTTTTAATGTAAAACAATTAAATATTTTATATTTAGTAGTAAATTAACAAAATTTCTTAATTTATTATAAGAAGAAACATATTTCTCTCTCAAAAGCGTATATAAACGAAATCTAATTTAAGAATAAGAATATTTGAGATAAAGTTTATGTGAAAAGAAACTAAACAGCAGAATCGTGAGAATATTAATTGTCAAATTTTCGAAATTTTAAAACTTTTGATTGTTATTATATTCTTTTTTGACGCGTCATTGCGCAAGTTTTTTTTTATTTTTTTTTAATAATTTAAAAATATTAAATATCATTTTCTTTTATTTCCGCGTATATTATTTACTTCATTAAAAAATCATAATATTTATTTATATTTTTTTTTTATAATATTATATTATTCATTCTAATTTATCTTCCTGACTTAATTAAACAAAAAAAAATTACTAATTTAACGGAAATTTTCAGAGAAAAATAAATCTTAATTTCCTACATTATTGCAGAAATTACTCCTGATACTGTTGATATTTCGATACAGAAGAAAGAGGATGAAAGATTTAATCATGGTTTGATGGAAACGAATTCGCCAAGCTTTTGTATCCATCCAATAATTTTTTTGTTCTGATTTTTATTTAAAATTTGCAAGAAACTGATATAAATTTGAATTTAAGCTGATTTGTTCTCGATTAAATATAAATTTATCTTAGTTCTTCGAAAAAAATCGAAAATTTATTACAAGGGTTCAAAAACTCTAATAATTTTGAACAATATAAATTGCAGCTTACATATTACTTTTTTCGGTTTCTTGTAATTTTATGATAACAACATCTCTCAAAGATTTAAAACCATAATCGGAAATTATTCAAGTCTTACTATTTTGTTTAACTAATAGTAGATTACAATACATGTTATGAAAATTTGTTATTAATTGCGAGTTGTGTATACACACAAACACATAGACACGAGTCATATTTATATCACGAGACCGAAGGTCGAGTGATATAATATTGACGAGTGTCTATGTGTTTGTGTGTATACACAACGAGCTGTATAACAAATTTGATTAACATGTATTGTATACTGCTTTAATGTGCATGTGAGCGAGAGTTGCAAAGAGAGAATTTAGAGATAATTTATAATAAAAAATAAAGATAAAAGAAAAAAAAGGAAATTTTCCACGTTAATTATCCTTTAATTTCTCTTTCTTTTAGAGATAAAAGGAAAAAAGGGAAATATTGTGAGTGAGAGAGATATTATTTTTGTTTATAGTACTACGCAGTTCAAAATGAAGTAAGTAAATACAATATAGGGAAATGTAAATACAATTTACATCACAAGGAAATGTAAATACAATTTACATCTCCCTATAATTGCATGTGTATTGATGCATGTAATGGACCATTTACCGAGCTAAATTTGCGAATGTAAATACAACTTACCGAAGACATGCACATTAAAAAATATTACAGACGGAAAATTTCCAATTCTTGTTTAGCTTAAATAATTTTTTTTCATTGGATATGGATACGATATACATATACATTAACCCTATTTCAAAAAAGTAAACAAATATAGTTAATAACAAAAAAAAAGCAAATTTTTTAGTAAAAATAATATTTTGAAAAATAGTTAAGTGAAAGTAAAATTTTATATTGTCACTTTAAATAAGTATCCAACAATAAATCATCATAATTTTTTTTTAAGAAATTTGCCAACATATATACTATTCATAATTAGATTAAATAATAATAAATTGGAGTTTGAAATATTTTGTCATGAAATGAGAGGGAAAAAAAACATTTCACTTTATTTCATATAAAGCAATTATTTTCATTTTGGTCAATTATAATAAGACAAAGTACCTAAACTTAAAAAAAAAACGAATTTTTTTTTTATTAAACAAAAGATATTCAGATTACGTAACTTTTTATGACCTAAATCCATATGATTAGTTTCATTCATTTATTTATGTCCAAAAGCCATTTTCTTGTTATTACATTATTTTTAAGTTTAAATTTAAAGAATATTTTGGAATTTTTATATGCAATAAGCTTTCATTTTTTTTAGTAGCAATAAAGCAACAAAAAATTTGATAAAAATTCTCAAAAAAAAATTAGATTTCATAAATCATAATTATAAGTATAAAATAAAATAAATGATCTAAACATTTTTATAAAACTTCATCAAGAAGATTTCGAAGAAGACTCATTATTACTAAACTTAAAACTAATTTTTCTCTGTTTTAAATTTCTTATTCTACAAGAAAGACGGGTATTTGTTAATACCACCATTTGTTTCATTAATCCCATACTTATGTAGGTACCATGTACTTTAGACCTATGATGAAAACCAATTCTACTTATAAATAAAATGCATAAACGGCAATATCCGCAATTTAATATAAAAAGAAAAAAAAACGCCTTTTACTATCAACGACCATAATATAAAATTACATAATTTTGAATTATTTTCTTATTTCCATATTCTAATTTTCTTATAGTATTTAAATTTTTATTTTCTGTTTCTTAAGAAACTTGAAATATGAAAAAGCTTTTGGTATAATGCAAAAATAAAATGTATATCATTTTTCTTTTTATTATAATTCATAACAATAAAAATTAAAATTGTTTTATTTTGTGCAAAATCGAAAGATAAAAAATAAAATAAAACTATATTGAAATTTAAATTGAACCGCCATCAGCCAAGCGACCTTCAGGTGAACAACTTTTTCTTACCATGATCATAAAAATCTATGTAATATTTATTCATATAAAAGATAAGCTTGTTATTTTTTTATTTTTTTTTGTAAATCACAACCCAAATGCAGTTATTTTTTTTAACTAATATTATTGCAAAAAAAATGTATTATACATACTACATATAAACATACCTGCCTATATATGTAACCAAATTATTATAATTAAGAAGTGAAATAATGAATCAAGAAAAGAAACTAGAGCTTTTTTTCTTTAAATAAAACAATGCAAACTGCTTGAAACAGGTCTAAAATCTACATTTACATTTTCAAAGCGGACAAATTTTTCATCTGAATGCATAAAGGAAATGTTGTTGTTATACTAAAATTTAGAATTACATTTAATCATATTATTACATTTTTTAATAATATTTTATAATATTAAATAAAATAGCAAAAAAACAAATTAAATTATAATCAAAAATAGAACGTTTTGAGATGTTACAAATTAAATTTTGCAAAAAAAAATACATTATTAATGATTTGTAGCCTTCTAAAGCTCGAAAATTATGGAAATATCACACAGTTATTTCGCCATCCACCGAAGCAATACGGCATTATAACCCAAATAGTTATGTATTTTAGTGATTATTCGTGTTAGCTCATTTTTAAGCCTCATATTTATATTCTCAAAATAACGACAATTCTAGTAACTTACAAATAAAAAGACTAGAAATTATGCAAACCATTTAAATTAAAAACAAATATTAAAAATTTACTACATTAAATTTATTGGAAAAATTATATTGCACTTTATAAAAAATAAAATATTATAGATGTAGTTTATTATTTATGGAGTAGATATTGAATAAAAAAAATATTATTCACAATCAAAAAATTTTGTGCAACGAATTTTATTTAAGCAAAAATAATTACTATTATACATTTTTCCTTCGTATAATGCGCACTAACCGTTCAGTAGGAGGAAACATTTCATTATTTATAATTAATATTAGTAGAGCTCTTATGATTTAACAAAAAAAAAAAGAAGTTTTTTCAAGTTTATATTGCTTGTTTGAAAAAATTAATTTTCTAATATTTTGAACAACATAAAAAATAGTATTATATTAATCTTTAATCTTACATTTTCATCAAACTTGAGATAGAGAATGCCAACTTGTCTCAATTCATTTTTAACTCTCTAATTTTAATAATATTTATAACCCTTATGTTTAAAACACTGCAAAATAAACAAAAACTGTATAATGTGTTACACAAAAAACGTTTATGTGTAATAAAATATATACATATGTATAAATTCATAATTATCGAGGTAATTAAAGATAGGTTAATCATAAAAAGTTAAACTCTATCTTGAAGTTATTTGTTCGAGGATTTTTGTATTGAAAGAAAACGCCCAAAAACAAAAGACTTAAGAAACGAACTTGATTATGTCATACGAATTTGTTTAAAAAATATTGTAAATATAAATTTCACAAATATTAGAACGAAATTAAATCATCAATTTTCAAATTAAGATTGATATTTATTTCTTTTAAATTGATAAATTAAGAATAAAAAATCTGATCCATATGCGAACCAAAAATATTGACCAGAAACTCTAAATTCAGAAATTATACGAACAACTTTTAGATTTTCGTTAAAATTTTACGTTTTTGTTTGTATTCCCTGGATATAAATATATTTAATATGGCTGTGATACATATCAATATTTTTTTACTCATTCTCCTTTTATGACTTTTATTTCATGAATTCCGAATATTAAGTTTAAAATTATAATGTCGAAATCAAAATGCTGTTTATTTCTTACTTGATCTTGCCACAATGTCATATTGTGATTTTAACTACTTTTCTCATTCTGATTATTTTTTATTTTCTTTAAATAAATTTGAATAAAAAAAACATTAATTTGAAAATAAATTATTCGAAAAAATAAAACCTAGACCAAGATTCATTTAAACACTAATATTTTGCTAATCGTTTTAGAAATGTTTGTATGTTTTGTGCTAATTTACAAAAAAAAAAAAAAATTAACGATATCGTTTTGGCGCAATTAATAACATCTGTATTTAATACCCAGAATTAAAAATAAAATTTGCATTTCAATTCAAAAATATTATGGAATTTATAATTACTTCTTTTTTTATGTACGAATCTTAAACGCTTAAATGGTTTATAACTTCTCTTCATCTTTCAACAATACATTAATTCTATAAATTCGTATGTTAAAATGTTGGTATTTCTTTTTTAACAAGAATTTATTTTATCGATATTATAATAGCTTCGATATTTAATTTATTTATAAAGATAAAATTTTGCGCTCGCCAATATACATATTTCTTCTGATGGTACCTAATCAATAGCTCATTACAAGAACTTCAAAGTTGTACTTTTCAAATGAAATTTGGAAATTTTAATATTTTTTTGAAATACTTATTTTCTTCCTATTGTTTTAAGTTTTGGATAGAAACTGTCCTCTCTAAACTTCATTTTAAGAATTATCAGCTTACTTCTTGAACACTAAATTTAATCATTAAGAAAGAATATAAAATGATTAAAATCTCATTTACTTTGAAAAATGTCTTATTTCAACTTCAACCGAAACTTGTTTTTGTGTTTATTGGTTATTTGCACTAACAACACACCATACCTCTATATTTTTCAGAGATTAAAAAAAAAACGTTACTTACATATATGTTGTTATCATTATGTCAAAAATATAAAAATATCTAAGATGACTAAAAAAACAAACCACAAGAATAAAAATTGATTTCGAATTTTAAAAATAAAAACAGAATCATTGATAGTAAAAGCAAAACAAGTTAAAAATTTAAAGCGTAGTTAGAATTTTTTATTTTTAGAACATAGTCAATAAAATAATCCAAGATAAGCTATGTGTGCTTTCAATCCATTTTGTTTGAAAGTATATTTAAAATTTAAATTTGTCATAAAGTTAGAGGGATTAACTTGTCCAGCTTCCAATTCAGTATTGATCTATTTCAAGTAAAAAAAAATTGTAACTTGATTCAAAATTATGTAATATATTATTTTTTATACTAATTCTTGATAAAATCGATATTTTTCTTATAAAATTTTATTTCGTTGTCATTCAAATATGTACATCTTTTTTTTACCATTATCTCTCTTCTGACTCTTATATAAAATAAAATAAATTTTTTGTAAGAATAAAATGTCGGTTTTTTCGACTTTGGAGTAAATTTGCCTGAAATCAGAAATAAATAAATTATCGTCGTTTATGATAAACAAAACAATGTGTATTATTGATTTTGATTTCCTTCTTTAATATTATCAACACCTTTATTTTTTCTAATCATTTGAATCTCTAATTAAAATTATTTATGTTAATTTTATGGAAATTAACAAGCGATTTTCTAAATGCATTTCAATTTAAATGAATTTACAATTATTGAAAATCAATTGAAAATTTAAGAAATATTGATAAAATGAAAATTAATTTCTGGTTTTCAACAAAATAACAAAAAAAAAAAATTATTTTTTTTATAATTTTATTCATATAATATCGGTCCAATTAAAATCCATTCATTACAAAAAAAAAATTAAATAAATAAAGTAAGAAATGTTTCTTCAAATTATTTGAATTCAAAATAAATATGTCTATAAAGAAAAACTAACAACTAAATTTATGTTAAGTGTTTTCAAAAAAACTTGTAATAAAACATCAAAGATTAAATTCCTAATATTATTTTATTTTAAGCACAATATTCTTGAATTGGTTAAAATGTTTCATCGAAAAAATAATCATTTATAATTTAAAATACTTAAGCACTTAACTGTAGTAAGTTTAAGTACTTTGTAAGTGTTCAGAATTCTCATTGTTAAGTTTGTTTATCAAATTTTTCTATTTTCTACAGATAATTTACTTTCAATTTCTCTTATAAAACAATTCAAAAGTGTTAAATCGTTTTCAAATTTAATTTAAAACTCGTTTTTACGAAGAAAGCTCTAACAGAAAAATAAAATAAAATGTCCAATAAATAAATAATTATTGATAGTTTATGTCGCTGAAATTTCTAAATCACAATTCATTAGATGTATTAATGTATCTTAATGCTTAATGCATGGCTATTTTCTGTCTATAATAACCACATTAAGCATTCATGTTCAGCGTAAATGGCCAACAAATTTAAAGCAATTCTTTTCAATATTTGATCTGAAAGCCTTAGCAGTGAAATGAACATTGCATCGAATTTAATATCATTTGCAAAGTAATATTAATTCATAACTGGAATTATGCTCACTTTTTTTTTCTCCGTTAATGCTGTACACAATTGTGTTTTAGAAACCAGAAATTTAATTTATTTCTGAATTTGCTGAATGATGTTCGTATAAAATTGCCTCTGGTATGATTTTAAACATTCAATATTACGCATAATTTCTATAATTTTAAATCAAAAACATGACATCTATGTATTAATGACAATAAAATGAAATCTATTTAGATTGCAATTTTTATTTTAGTTTTTTTAATTTTTGTTTCTTTTCAATTCATTTTACTTTTATTTATTTATATTTGCAATTCTCTGAAAAGATAATTGGATTAAAATGAAAGGTGACGCAAAGGATGCTTTCTGTTTTGTCAGAAATTTTCATTTTTGTCTCATACGGCAAGTGTAAAAAAAATTTTAATGTGGATTTTCATGTATTACCATATTAATATTTTTTTGTTATTTCTGCTCTGTTAAATTAATTTTCTTCTGACAATAAAAAAATATAAAAATTTCAACAAATTAGTGATTAATAAGTCAAATAGTTGATTCGTAGAAATAACCTTCTTTGGCGTTTTACAAAACTTCAGAGCATTAATTTTCACATAATTATAAAAGTTAGAATGTCCCAGGTCCACCATCTTCGTTAACAATTTTTAACTTTTATTAAATTGTAATGACTGTATATTTTTTCTTTGACTTTTTCGAACATAATATAAAAGTTTTATTACCTAAGCCCAAAGAATATTGAAAATATCTATATTGATATTATTAGTCCATATTTTTAAAATGTAAAACAAATTTCATAATTTCCACATACATTTTTTTTAATAACTTAATTCATCTTTTCTTTTTTTTTTATTAATCGCTTTATAAAAGTGAATTATACATGTCTTGATTGCATTAATTAATGCTCTATTAAAATTAATTCAAGGTTAATTAGTTTAATAATATGTTAAGATTTTAAAGCAAATAAATCTTATGTACAGTTTAATGCCCCAATTTGGGAGTGTATTTTTTTTTGTTTTTCGTTTATGTTTCTGATATTTTGATTTGTTTTTCTTTTACGATATATATATGGTAATTAATATTGTCCACAGAACATTAATTTGATGATTAATTTATCAAATTAAAAAAACAAAAAAAAACAAAGTAAAAAACAAATAAAGAGTATAAATAAAATAAGAGAAAAACCCTAATTACTACATCGAAAAATTAGTTATATTTATTTAAAAAAAAAAACCAAAATACATGGTTCATCACTTAAGGCGTTGCGCCATGGTGTCCAGTTTATAATATAACAATGGGTAGATATTATTTTCGCGGATAATTAATTAAAAAATATTTGAAAAATTGAATAAACATAATGCTGTTCATCAATTTTATATTTGCTTGTAGTTGACTTCATTCAAAAAAATGTTTGAATGTTTCTTTTTTTTTTTGTTTTTAATTTTGATATTATTTTTATATCATTATTTTTTATATATTGAAGTGTTAAAGATCCGGTTTTATATTTAATAATTGATTACTGACCACAATCTTACTAGCATAGTACTATACTATATTTTAAATCAAAATGTCCAATACATGTGGGAAAATTTATTCAATGAAATATTAAAATTCTGAAAAGTATAATTAATAACTTCAAACAGCATTTTAAATATAGCTTTTATTATAAATTTTTATGCTTCAGTAGGTTTTTTTTTCATTTTACATAGATGAGAGTTAAAACTCCAATCTAATATAAATTAAGAGTATCCTATACTTATATCAACTCCAGGAACCATTTTCTTTGTCCTGTATTATCACACAACATTTATATCTATTTATTTAACATTAATATAGTAATATAAAATATTTTAATTTTTTAAAATAATTTTCATATATAGAAAATTTTATTCCATAATAGATAATTATTTTTTACTTTTAAATTTATTCTGGTTTTGGTTATGAAACATTTATATGTTATTCATATAATGTATTGTAGATTTGCAACATTGTGATTTTTAGTAATCCATTTATAAAATATTCATAAACAACAGAATGTAAAATGTTGAAAATGTAACAGTAAGCTTTTAACTCTACTCTGTAAAACAAAATATTAAAGTCTTAATTTAATTTAATTCTAAATTTCAAAAAATTAATTTTAAAAATTCATATATATATAAATATATAAATTATTAGTACAAAATCAATCAATATTTAAATTTTGAATACGAAATATGGTAGTCGAATAAAGAAAGGGAATATTTTAAGTAAATGTTTATACTTAAGACCTGATAAATCAGCAACTTGTTTTTCACATATACCTTTTCATTTTAAATAGTATAAACGGAAGCAATTTGACTTAACTTCAATTATTAGAAAAATAAAAATTATTTTTTCAACAGTTTACATAATTAGATAAGTTTAATAATAAATTTTGATGTAATTTACAAGCTATGATCAATGAAATTAAGTTATAATAGAATGAAATTATGTAATTGCCATAAAGTTTAAAGTTAATTTTAATTTCGACTATAAAACTCATAATTCATAAACAAATAATACAATTTCATAGTTCATTAGCAATAAATTTACTTTTTTTTTTTAAGACTGCTAAATAGATAGATACATTTTTGCTTAGTATGTTGGGATGAACTGCTCATATCAAAACTGAGAAGATTTTGGAACATTTAGGGCATATCTATCGTGCACATATGTACAATTAGTCTCGAAATATTAGGCACGCCAAAAGTTTTATCCAAGACTTTGATTTGCGTATATATTTATTTTTATTTTTAAAATTAGATCATATTTCGAGGATTCAAGCTCCAAATTCCGAACTGAAATAATCAATCAAATTGTCTCTGTAGTCTTGAAAGTCGTAAAAAAAAGAAAGAGGAAGACAAAATGACAAAATTTATATATTTATTTCAGAATCAAGTACCTCTGATAAGTACTTGAAGTAATTGAAATAAAGTTTTAATGCGGAATTCTTGTCATCTTTGTGAACTACAAAAAAAAAATACATTGTGCATTTGTCTTGTCAAAAATTATGTAATTTGTAAAAATTATTATTTTATTGAAATTTTTTTGAAAAAACCATGTTCAAGTAAAACATTATCAATACAGATTTCTTGTTAAAGAAAAAAAAACTTTATTATTATTTTGTTTTTTTTTTTTGTTAAGCGGCGAAAATTGACTTAGATAGGTAGGAGTGAATACGATTGAAAATATAATTTTGAAATATTTCGTTTTCGTCTAAGACTTGAAAATACCTATGCAATAATCTTTTTTTTTTATAAATATATATTTTTTTTTTTTTGATAAAAATTTAATTTATTAGTTAATGGTTTTATAATTAAATGAAAATTAAAATTGTATACTCTTTTAAGTTTGAGAAAGATATTGAAATATCTCAGTGGTACAATTCACACCTACAATTCAATTTGAAATCACACAATTGCGTTGAACTTACATATATGCTTATATTTTATATATGTTTATGTTAAAAGAAAAGCTTTAATTTATGGAATGTTAAAATTTATGAGCATGGAAAATGTTCATGTTCATTTAAACTTTTAGTTAATAATTTATGTCATTTTCTATTAATAAAATGTTAAAAATAAATGTTTGCGCTACAGGAGACATTATGTCGTCCTTCAACAAAATGTAAAAATTTTGTCATTTGATGTTAAAAAAGTTTTCAAAACGACTTATCATAATAAGTTAGATTAATGGAAGTACTCTTAATACTCGAAAAGAATTCAGTTATAGTTGAACACAATATCTGTTAGATTCATGTTTGGTTACACTTTTGAAACTTAAACTTTTTTTTAGATTCATATATGTTTACTTCAAAAGAAAAATTTTCAAAAAAATTAATTTTTGAATTATTTTTTAAATTTCATTTTCAAATTTTCGAATATTGGAAGATATTATGTTTTATAAAAGTTGCTCTGATTCGACAGAAGCTAAGCTGTAGAGCATAATTCAATAATTGTTATATTCTAAATATGAAAGTTTCTCATGTTCAAAATATTTGACTTTAAACAACTCAATATTGCAGTTTGATTTCCGATCAATATAAAATAAAATTATGATTTAAGGGAAACAAGCCCCAGTTATAGTGAATTCTTGGTTTAATCTGAAAACTTGATTTAAAAAAACTTCAACTTTTGGAGCCTTGAAAATTTCTCTCTTACTTGAATTTAAATCTCAAGTACATATTCTTAAGTCAAATTTGAAAACGGTATGGGCAGAAAATTAATTATAAACAACTTATTATTTTCATTATAAAAATTTATAGAAAAAAAAATTTTCAGGAAATGATACAAATAATTTTAAACTTTTTTTATTTGTAGTTTTATTTTATTTTTTTTAAGACATTTATTGAATAAGAAAGAGCTTTTTTTTATTAAAATGACAAAAACCGGTAAACGAAAATTAGTTTCATTATGAAAAAAAAAATATTATTTACAATTTAAAATTTTTTAGGTTTGGCTTTCTTTAGTCCATTCAATTAATAAAAAAAAAAATACATTAAAATTTTAACAATTAAAATTATATCAAAGATCATTCATAAAAGGTCAAAGTTTGGGTTAAACATTCAATATAAAATAAATTTTATCTTTTACATTTCTATGGCATTCTGTTTTCATTCATTTCACTTAGTAGCGTAAAAAAAGTTAATGAAAAATACAGAGCTTGAAATCAATGAGTGCGTATAAATATCTAAAAAGTACATAGACATGTTATGTTGATTATTGACGCTTTTTTTTTTATTTGTAGTTTATAATTAACAATTATTTTTATACTAATTTTTTGTTAGTTTTATTTTTATTTAAACTATAATTCAGTACAAACGAAACTATATAATATGTATTCTAAGAATATAATAGTTTACTAAAATAATTATTATTTTTGTAATAATAGTTTTAATTACCTATCTAACACCAATAATTAAATAAATGCAGGTTTAGTTGACTATCTACCAACAATTTTAATTTCCTTTTTATATATAATACGAAATTTAAATTTGTGATTACGTATTATCGATTATAGTAGATTACAATACATGTTATGAAAATTTGTTAATCTTGCGAGTTGTGTTTACACACAAACACATAGACACGAGTCATTTTTATATCACGAGACCGAAGGTCAAGTGATATAATATTGACGAGTGTCTATGTGTTTGTGTGTATACACAACGAGCTGTATAACAAATTTGATTAACATGTATTGTATACTGCTTTAATGTGCATGTGAGAGGGAGTTGCAAAGAGAGAATATAGAGATAATTTAATAATAATATTGTGAGTGTGAGTGATATTATTTTTGTTTATAGTATTACGCAGTTCAAAATGAAGTAAGTAAATACAATATAGGGAAATGTAAATACAATTTACATCAAAGGGAAATGTAAATACAATTTACATTTCCCTATAATTGCATGTGTATTGATGCATGTAATGGACCATTTACCGATCTAAATTTGGGAATGTAAATACAACTTACCGAAGACATGCACATTAAAATCTTTAATCAAATAAAAAATTTCACTTTCCAATTTTCAATCTTAGAAATTTATATAAAAAGTACAAAATGTATGTAAAAAAACTTCAAAACAAATTACCAAACACTACAAAGGTATAACATTTTGGTATTTATAAGTAAAATCATTTTATATCAAATGATAGAATTTAATTCATATTCTTTATGGGGTTATGTTTCTATTCTGAATAGATCTAATATTATAATAAACAGAATTTTCTTGAAAAATAACCACAAAATTGAACCAATTTTTTTTTTTTTTTCGTGTTCTTATAAGAAAATATAAACCAGAAAAATTATAACAAATAAGACTGATTACAAACAAGGACACAGGTGTGCATTTTTTTTTTGTTTTTGATAAATATGTATATAAATTCAGAAAGCTTTTAATTTACCGAAATTTTTGATTTTTGTTTTTTTGTTATTATTTCGAACAAAAAAAATTTGGGTTGGCACGAATTTTATGTAGAAAATTAATTTAATATCATTGTATTAAATAGCTACCATAATTTTTTTTTTTTGCAACATTTTTCTATAAATTTTTATCTCATAAATAACATTGTCTTTTAATATAAAAGTTTCTATAAAAGTCATAATAAAATATTATTGGATGTCATTTAAAAAATTAAAGCAATAAAAGAAAAACTTTATTTTGTGAAAATGTTCAATGAATTTCAACTTATTATTGCATCCTTTTTCCCATTTGGCCGATTTGAAGACCTAGAAATTAAAGATGTATTATTAGTGGCGTTATTGCAATACGCCATGATAATGTTTTCCTAATGAAACAAATATAATGAAAAAAAGCGAAAACAATTTTTGATTTTCTTTAATTGCAATTGGATAAATATTGCAATTGGATGGAATGTTTTCCACACCTGGAAATCAGGTAAAAATTATCATCGCTTTTTTCTGTAACTTTTGATGAACCAGTTTGTTATTTAACTATTTGGCGGTTAATGTATGTATATCTATCAAAATACCAATTGTTTTTGTAACTTATTGCCCATATCATTGGTTTCTATCGACATAAACGTAAAAATAATTACAAAATCACTAAAAAATTGCATATTAAATTACAAATAATGTGAATATTTCAACAAAAAAAAAATACATAAACTATAACTAGATTATAATTTTATTCCCTAAATTAAAATTTTCCTATTGCACAGTATTTTTTATAAATATGTTTCCCTAAAATGGAAAAAAAATAAACTGGAAAAATTAATAGACATAGTTGTCTGCTGTCAATCTAATTGCAAATAACTTGATTTTTAAATAATATATTTATTTAATTTTTTTTTTTTTTATTAAACATTTGATGCTCATTTGATTCAAAAAGAAAGTGATTTTTCACAAATGATGGACATTTCAACATTTTGTATGATCCGTCAACTATTTATTTTTCAAACAACTTTAAAAATTTGAGCTAAAATCAAACGACAAATATTAATTTTTCTAATTTTAAACATTATTTTGAGTTCGTTGATCTTCTATAGTAATTATGTAATTTCTAGTAAAACTGAATAACATTAAATTGAATAACAAGAATACGAATATAAGTTAGATTTATAGCTGCCGCGTTGGTTTTCAGGATTTTTCATATAATTTTTTACAAAATTCTGAACGATAATTAATAAATACATTATTTGCTTAAAATCACATTTAAGAGAAGAGATAAATTTTAACTGGAGTTTCTATAAATTAACTTTTATCTTCCATTATTGTGATAAAATGGGCTTTTGTATTCTTACTAATCAAATTCCCGAAAATAATGTTTAAAATTTATTTATTTATTAACATCTTTTTTTTTATTTTTATTTATTTGATTGTTAGAATTGAATAAAATAGTTACAATACGTCTTTGCCATTAAGGCATGTAGAATTATCCTATAGATCCAATCGATCACAATGATTCATATAGATAAATAGATACGTAGATGGGAAGATAGGTAGATAAATAAATAGATAGATAGACATATAGATAGATCTAATAATAATAAAACCGACTTCCTAATAAAATAAAACGACATTGATTTGATCTTTTATCATATTACTTTCCTTATACGACGACGGTAAAAAATCGGTTATTGAACTTCTTTCTTTTAATTATGGGTAACATTTAATAAAAATTTAAAAGCTGTTGGATTCATAATAGTTTTAACGCGTTAAAGCTGATCTTTTACTTATAATATTTTTATTAATAATTCGATTTTTTTTTTTTAATAAATTTTATTATATTATAATTTATAAAAATAAATATTTTCTACTTAATTAACATAATAATATTTAGATGTAGCAAGTTGCCAATCACCATAAGTTATTTGTATATGCTTTATTTTTATCACATATGGACAATTAAAGTTTATTCACATTCTATACGCAAATTGAAAACCTTATGTTTAAGTTTTTTCTGAAATGAAACATTTCAAAAATAGTAAAAAAAAAATTTTATGTAGACAATTTTTTGGTGTTTAAATATATTACTTTGGAGATCTAAGTTCAAGATCTTAAAGGTCTGTATAACATTTAATAAAAAAAGTGCCTCAGTGATAAGAAGTATATTATGAATTTTCTCGAACTAAATTGTCTTTGTTGTAAAAATACGAAAAAACGGAAATAAAACAGTAGAAGTGGAATTACTCTGACACAACAGACTCTGAAATGATAATGGACTCATCTCAAATGTAATTTTTCATTACACAAATTTTTCAATGTAGTTTTCAAAGTAGATAATTTGCAAGTTTTTTTTTCTTGTTACCAAGAGCTCTTCTTTATAATATTTTATTTTTTCATAGCCTGAAGAATACTATTATATGCGTGTATGTATATTCTTATATTCAAACTAATACGTATATTTTGTTTTTTTCGCGACCAAAACTTCAATACTTATATTATAAATAAATTTTTATTTTAAATCATAATAAATAATATTGTCAGTTCTTGAAATTTAATAATTTTATTTGATATAGTCTGATAGTTAATATAATGTTATACAAATGTATTTTATATATATTTCGTAAATGAAATAAAGTATTTAATTCATAAAAATAAAAATACTGTATTTCTTTTTATGTGCGTAGAAAAAGCCGCAACAAGTTAACTTTCTTTAGTAAAAGATAATTTTGTGAATACGGAAAAGTGGTAGGACTTGTTTAAAATGTACAGAATGATTTAATATTACTTAACATACATTTTTTCAACAAAAAAAATAAAATAAAAATAATAATAATAAATAAAAAAAAAAAGGTTTAAATGTAAAAATTTATTATTAATCGGTATTATATGGTTTTATTATGTAATTTAATATTATATAATTAAAATATTCTTTAAACTGGTCCAATAACATTTCAAGAAAACCATATTTATTTTTGTTTATTTTTATTTTTCATCATAATTGGTTCACAAGTCCTAATTTCAAGACAAAGCAGCAGTACTGAAAGATTATGGCATATATTATGATCATGTGTTTAATTTTCTTTAATTTAAAATTTATTATTATTTTCTTGTTGTTTTTTTCTTTTTGAATTTTATTAACAAAGTCTTACGTTCTCCCAGTATGCATTTTCTAATGTTTATAATAAGCCAAATTTTTTGAAATATCAATTTTCTTATGTGAAGTTCAAATATTGCAGAATAAAATAATTTAATGACTCTATATAATTTTTTTTTCAAATCGAAATACTCCTATTTAACTGCTATTTGGCTTTCCAAACTTTGTTTATCAAATGTTTTCTAAATTTTTCATCCGAAATATTTTTGAGTTACGTATATTATTACCTTTAATACATCAAGAAAGATATATGTACCTATTTCTGTGTTGGTTAACTAGTATGATGACTCTAAAATATTATATAATAATTTCTTCTTGCTTTTTTCTAATGCCATATTTATTCCATGAAAACATTTAACGTTAGCATCCAATTATTATTTTTTAAATCCTAAATTAGTTAGTTTGAGCTTGAATTTTACATAAATCCAGAAATTTGTTTTTAATGAAATCACAAGCCAATGTTTCAAAGAGAAGGGAAATTTTTTTTTCTCAAATAAAAAAAAATTATCTAGTGATGGTTATAAATCATCCCAGTTCAGTATTCTAAATTAAATTAATAAAATTTATGTCATGTTATTTATACATTTTTTCTCACCATAAAAAAAAACAATTTTTTTTATTTAAATTAAAAAAGAAATAACTGATTAATTTTCTTATGTTAACAAATTTTATTTTTAACTGTATGTATAATAGTATGTATATAATAGTAAATTATGATTCAAAAGCGGTATAGATTTAAAAACCGCTAATAAAATGTTTATATAAATAAATTTAATATGATATTAAAATAAAAGTATTCAATTTTACGATAAGAAATTTCAAGGTACATTTATGATATATGTTAATAAGTTTGCAAAATTTTAAATTTACATATATTCAAATTTCTCTATATTATATTTATATATTTCGAAATCAATTTTCACATATTTTTCAATATGCGGTATATACAATACTTATACATATACTTTATACTAAATACCTATATAATATAAAATTGATAATTAAATTAATTTTTTGTACCCATATTTCAAATTAATGCAATTAAGATTTGTGTTAACTATTTATTAATTGATTGATTTCAATAAAAAAAAAAAAAAATTAAATCAATTTGCATCTGAAAATTAGAAAGTTAAGAAATAAGCAATATTACTACCAGCTTGTAAGTATGTATTTATAATGTATAGTAGAACAACCGATTGCGAATTTTATATCGTTTTAATTTAGTTCAATAAATTTTTCAAGTTCACATCAAAAGTTCAAGAAATTATATGGCGAAATATTTGATCAAAAATATAAAAAGTGAAAGAAGTAACAAACCAATGTCTAGTTTAATTGTTCAAGAAGGTACAGATGAAATTTTGTTACATTTAACTTCTTTTCGATAATCATTTGCTGTCACTTTTGTTTGATGTTTTTTTTTCAGAAATTTAAGTCATTTAATAGTATATTACAAATTTTTATTTTTCATTGAATAAAAATAGCATCCTTTTTAAATTCGAAGCCACCTCAATAATGTAAGAATAACAATGGAATCAGAAGCTTTATGTTCAATTTCTTGAAACACTTTTTGATGAACTTTGCAATAAAAATAATTATTCACGAACCAAATTAAACCAAATTAATGGTTCTAATGTGGTGTTTGGAACAAGGATTGAAAAAATATTTCACTCTAGTAGAAAAGGAACTTAAAATTAAACCAAAACTGCATAAAATCTAATTTTCTAAAAGAAGTAACAAGAAAACATTTGAATTAAATAATTAATTCTATAGAAAGAAATTCAAAACTATTATGGAATAAAATAATAAAATTTGCATTTTGTTTGCGAACCAAAAAATTTCATTCATCATGATCTAATTTTTTGAAAATTCTGTTAAAACAATTAGTATTCTATTGAAGAATTAAAACCAAAATTAAATGGTATTTATGGAAATAAAAAAAAAAACTAAATTAAAATATATAAAATATTAAGAAGAAAAGAAAAAAAAAAGAAATAAGATAAAAATCTATTCATTAAAATCTTGGTGCGCAAAACTCGTTAATTAAAATTAAATCATCATTATAAATTCATTTTTTATTTAAATTTTTTTTAAGCTTCGTTTTTAATTCTATTCTTCTGTCAATTTTGTTGTTTTATTTATTTTGTATAGAAGAGTTGAAAGAAAAAAAACAAATTATAATGAAAATATCTATCGAATAAACTAATTAAAAAATATAATTTACATATAACAATTAGCTTTTGGGACAATGAAGATGAGCTCTTAAAATAATAGTGTAGCAATTTAAATTTTTTTTATTAAATATTTCTATTGTTTTTTTTTTATTGCACTTTTAGGATTCTTAATTTATGTTCTATTTGTTTACCACTATACTCGTTAAGAAATATCTATAGATTTTTGGAGAATTTATTAGTTTGAGTTGCGAGTGTATTTTTTTTTTTTTTTGAGTGACGATTTTCAGAAACTTTATTAAGTAGTGTAACCAATTAATGACAATATCTTTTGTATTCAATTTAAATAAACTATTAATCAGACTTATTGTTAAGAAAAGAAATACGTCGTATTATATTTATATACATATTAACGCTTATTCTGTCGAAATTATATTTATAATTAATAATTAATATATCTGTTAAATGCGTTACATATTAAATTTATTTCGCTCAAATTATTAAATTTAAGCTATTAAATACCCATTTTTTTTTCAATTTGCATCTTGCCAAAAAAAAAACCAAAAACAACAATAATGATCAAGCCCTGTCTATGCCATAATTGTTTATATTTACATAATGCAAATAATAATCAAAGTTTACGCGGAATGCATAAATTTCTTATATTAATTAAAAATATTTTTATTGATTTGTTAAAAAAGAATACTATGAATAAATTAATTTTATGGTAATATTGTATAAAATTGAATTTATTAAATTTTATCGCACATTTATTAGTAGTAGATTATTTTATTTTGAAAAAAAAAAAATGTTTAAAGGGTTTGTTGTTAAAGATTATTATAATTAAAATATAAACTGATTTATAGATTATGTAGCAAAATATTTGCAAATGTAGCTATATATTTTTGTTCAAACGTATATACTGGCACACATTTCTCTATTACGGTAGAAATTATAACATCAATTTTTTTAACTTTGTTTAGCAACATAACGTCTAATTGTATTAGATAATTATTTTCTGAATATTATAATTATCATAAATATTATTTAATTTTTAATAGCAATCTTATTTCATTAATTTTTCATAAGAATTACTAGAACTATTAAGATTAAACATAATTTCGAAAAAAAAAAATTTAATATCTTATAAACCCTCTACATTTTTATCTACTTTTTCTGTTGTTGAACAAAAAAAAAAACCATCTTTATCGGTCATTGAATTAGTTTAATAAATGAATGTTATAAAAATAACTTTCAATTTTGTTTGTAGACATAAAATAATTATGTGATTTCTATGTTTTTGTAGTTTTTGAAATTTTAAGTAAATAAATAGATATTTTTTATGTCATTATTATTTTATTTATGATTTTATTCGCAAAACATTTTAAAACATTTTTTACAGACCCAATCAATTAGGGAAATTTGCTATTCAAGGTTTAACAGCATGATTTAAAATATACGAGTTGAATAGCATCACAAATAAAACAATAAATTCTATTAGAAATTTTCAGAAAATAAATATTTTATTCTTTTTATTTATAATTTATTTAAAAATATAGCTAATGGTTATCAATTTGAAAAATAACAAATTGAATATATAGATGATTTTTGTTGCTTCGATAAAGTATTTATTAATTTCTGAGAAGCAGTTTTTTATGAAAAAATTTAAAACCAGCAATTTTGGAATTAATTTTTTCTTTAAATACTAAATTTAAAATTTCATTGATTCTTAGTTTTTTCACTATTATATGTTCATGCTCAAGATGATGTTCGAATTCGGCTTTTTATATACACTTTCACTTGAAATAAGGTTACTCGTTTTTTTTTGTCTATAATAAAAAATTATATATTTGAATTCTTCCTAGACTTACAAATTATTTACCTACAAATTATTTCCTACAGAATAAGATTTTAATTTTTAATTGAATTTATAAAATTAGCATATTTTTACAATTTGTATAAAAAATAAAATATTAAAAAAAATATTAATACCATATTTCTTATGTTAATTACAGGATGTTCCAAATTTTTTTTGCTGCTTGATGTTTTAATAATGATAGAGAATATTCTTAAATTAACACTTAGTAACTGTAATTTCTAATTTAAAATTTACAAGAATAAATAAATGTTAACTGGTTCCAGAAAGCTAAGCGTTGAATATAATTATTATTTTTTGCTTAATTAATTTACCTATTTGAAAAACATTCATTGATTAATTAGACAGATTTTTTTTACAAATTAAGAATTTTGAAGATTTATTGAAAACACAAAAATATTTTCATGATATCAGAGTGTCCATTGAAAGCCTTGTTAAATGCTTAATGTTTAATAAATAATTAAAATTTTTTCAAAGTTTATACACTAAAGAATAGGTTTAGTAATGCCTGGAAGATCAATCACAGCAAAAAGTAATATTTATTTAATTTATATTACCAAAATATAAGCCATTCTGACAATAGCCATAATCGTAGACATAGACAAAGTTATTTTTACTAATTACCTACCTAGATCTCAAAGGCAAGTTTTAACAAAATAAATAACTAGAATTAATAAAATGACATTATTCAAAAATATTTTCATTTTTCTGTCACAAGTTAAATTTTTAAAAGAAAATTTTTATATGGTACTTTAAAGAATTCACAATTGAAAAAAAAAATCATAGTATTTTTGAAAAATAAGTCTGATTCTTGGCTATATGACAAGACTCGTAAAATTTACATAATACAAACTTAAAATTTACATAATATTGTACCTACAATTTATTTATTGACTATTAGATATATGTAGTAATTAAACAAAAATATGTAAAAAAAACTAGATAAACTTTTTTTTTCTATTAAATAAAATACAACAATTAAGATAATAAATTAGTGAAATTTAAATTTGAAAATCAAATAACCCAAACATAAAATCAATTCTAACTATAATGTATTTAAAAATAAAACAACAATTACCGTATTATGTAAATTATGAAATGTAGGTATTCTTAATGTTTTAATTATGCAGTGAGAAAACATTCTATTTCTATGTAAATTAAGTAGTTTTCACATAAAAGCTCAGCATAACTGCTGCTAATCTAATAATTAATCTATATTGTTAAAATCATAAACATAATTGATTTAACTGTTCTTAAAAAAAAAATTAATTTTTTTTTCTTTAGCTAAAACATAATAAGGTCAAATTAGCAACATAGAAAATTTTGGTTTTTGTTTGCCAAAATTACTAATTAGAATATTGTGTCATAGGAGCAACTTTTCATAGAATTTATTCAATAGAAAATATATTGTCCTTGATAAAATTTAGAAAATTTGTTATAATATTTTTATAAAATTTATTCCACGGAAATATTTTTTTTTTAGAAAAATAGTTTGTTTACATGTATAGTATACAAACTAATTTAAGAGCCCTCAATGTGAAAAATTGTAAAAAATTGGTCTTAGTTTGGCTTTGATTGTAGGGTTACTACAATCTAGACTGAAGTGATTTTTTGATATGCTCCAGGGTAGGTAATTTTGAGTTTTTTGGCCCAAATGAGCCTTTAAAAAACTTGAACATATTTGCTTGGGTTCTGAAGTAAAGGAAAAAGATAATAAAAAACCTCAAACGCAGAAATAAAGCTAAAATTACTACTCTCCAGGGCTGGTGACGTGAAATTTTGAATTTCTTTAATTTCCTAAACAATTTTTAATTAATTTCATTTATTTCTAAGAAGTTTTTTATTTTTTTGATAAATTATAGTTTCTGCAAAGAAATAAAATTCAAATGTAGTTTTGTGATTTTCTGGTAGAGGTGTTTTTCGTACAATTTTTGTCGCATTTTTCACGGCCGTTTATTTTCTGTAAAATCAAACAAAAAAAACTGCAAAAATAGAAAACAGAAATACAAAACAGAATTTCACATGGTGGGCTCTTAAGTTAATCGTTCTAGCCTACAGTTGAAAAATATAGTGAATTTAAGAAAAATTTTAAGTATAATTTCAGATTATAAAGATACTTTATATTTCTAACTTACTGTCTCTGATAGAACTTAGATTTCATGGTAGAGAAAACTTTGTGGGAACAATGGGCGAAACAGCTAACCTTAGACTACTTTCCCAATAAACTCTTCATTTTATTTAACACTGAGTTCAATAATATAAGACAATTATTTTTTTCGTCAAATTTATTACAAAAAAAAAAAAAAAACGTCCTATTCAAGTTCCATTCATGTCATTTTAATAAATATTATTAAAAAAAATAAAAATAGTAAACTTTCACTCTCTATATTTTTTTTATGTTACAAAAACAAAACGAAAAGCATAAATAAAAAAAAATGTTTTTTTTTTGTACTTAATTGTATACTCATTTTGTGCTTGAAATATTTGAGAAACCAGCAATTTTTGAACAAAATTATATATTTATCTTCTATTTTATATAACTTTTACAAATTCATTCACAAATTAAACTTTTCTAGAGCATCAAATTATAAATAATTATTAATAAAATATCATCAATAATAATACAAAAATTATCACAACATAATATATGTAAAGATTTTTTTTTAATAAATTTTATTAACCAAAAAAAGAATTGTACATAAATATTATTTTTTTGTTTAAATATAAAATAAATAATTGAAATATAACGTGCTCATATTTATTGTGTGGGTGAATATGAAGTGAATGTATGGAAAAATGAAAATATTATGATTTTATCTTCTTTTAAAAAAAAAAAAAAAAACCTTTACTATTTTGTTACTTTTAAAGCGTGCTAAGTATATTTACAAGATATTTTTTTTGTGGGCCTTGGAGTTAAGCGTCAAAAACAAAAATTAAGAATTTTAAAAAATGAAAAACATAAACGAATAATTCGTGCAATAATACTATAAGTCGTACATTTGTTAGTTGTTACTATCTGATTAGAAAATTATGATTTTAAAATGACTATTCCGTAACCGAATTGACAGAGCGACTACTAATATTATAGTGATATTTTATGTAATTTAATTAACTTTTTTAAATATAATAGATTTTAACACAATATTAAAGATATCTGGATATCTTTTGCTAAATTTGTATTTATATCAAATCAACAAAATATATTATTTCTTCTTTTAAATACCGAAGTAATGCAACTTTCGCTTATCGAATTCGAGCATAAAATGATTGCTGCTTATTCCTTTACACAAATAAATATAAAATGATATGCAAAAAAAAAAACTAACTATGTAGTCAATAGAAAATTCATAGTAGATAATGTGCAAAATTCGTTACAATTCATCGATTCATGTTTGTTAGTCTTACATTACATTATAGATTGCATAATGCATATAGTCATGTAAAAATTACCATTATTTTTATAAATTAGTTTTTTTTTTTATTATTATTTTTATTATTATTTAATTTACTGTAATAAATTAAGGTAACCCACAAATTAATTAAACCTTTTTAGGTCGTCGTATAGTGTAAAAATATGATGAATTCCACAAACCACAAATAATAATAAAGCTCACGTAAAAATTAAGAAGCTCCAAAATCAATGGAGCTAAGCATAATTTTCTTTTTGATAATAAATTCATAACATGTTAATAATTTAATAATAAATCTAACTATGCACATATTTTAAATCAAACAATTTAAAATATTGATACGGTCGGCAGCTTCCAAGAAATTTCTTATTTTTTAGGTTTTAAAAAAATTATTTGTAATGTACCTATGTGTATTTATATTTATAGGCATATCAAATATATGTATTACGTGATTATTTTCAACTTTACATATAGTTTCTGATGGAAATTTGATGAGTCGAGAAAAATTTTTATAATTAATATTTCTGTCGTTTTTCTGCTGCACAGAAAAAGTTATAAAAAATTTGAATTCGCAAGAAACATTTGTA
Source organism: Hybos culiciformis (assembly GCA_964007475.1). Lineage (NCBI taxonomy): Eukaryota > Metazoa > Arthropoda > Insecta > Diptera > Hybotidae > Hybos > Hybos culiciformis. The sequence goes on from OZ023274.1 coordinate 82,516,043, forward strand.
TATTGCATTTAATACTTAGGTATTTCTAAAATATTTTTGATTCATGAGAATATATTTAATAGAAGCGATATCGAAACACAATTGTGAAACTCAGAATTTCCTAACGAATAAAATTGTTCCTAATGATTAATTGCTGCATCAACTTGTCATTTTTGTTGCAAGCTTATGTGATATTATAAATATATCTTATTAGTAATACTAAGTATTATTACTATGACCAAACATAGACCGAATTTGTGTTTTATAAGCATTAATAGATTTCTCTACAAATTTGAGTTATTTCCGAATTATACGAAAATAACTTTAGACGTTCTAGTTGTAAGAGCGTTATTCAAATTATATTTTTGTTAAGCGCAAATTAAAGTTATCAGTATTTTGACATAATCTAAAATACATATTTTATTGCGTGAAAAGCGATAAATATAGACATTTTTATTGTTTTAATTTAATTTATTGTTTATAGAATTTTTCATTATTCAAATTATGAAAACTAAATTGTTTATTTTTTTATTTATAAAAATTAAACAAATTTTTAAAACAAATTTAATTAATTCATTAAATTAAATTTTTTCCAAAATTTATTAGGAAATCATATAATTATAGTATAGATTTTTGTTGAAAGGTTAAAATTCTTCACCGATGCGTGTGAAGTAAATTTTTGTTTGAGGAAGTTATGTAATCCATAAAAGGTTATTTGGAAAGCTTTAATTTTATATGAATGATGTGATCATAGATTTTACGGAATATGATAAAAAATAAGCATAGAGTTTAAATAAAATAATATTTTTTTTTTTTATATTCTAGGAAAATTAAATTGAAGATTTATTAAATGAAAAATATTCATAAAAATAACGATAATTTGTGAACAAAAATATTGCTTGTAAATTCAACAAAAAAAAACACTAACGAGAATATTTTTCAGAAATATAGAAACACTTCTATTGTAGTTTAAGAACTATGCCGACTTAGAATTCCAATCGCATATAAATATAAAGAAATAGCAAATTATTATCTACCTTGTTCGTAAGTTTCCATTCCTTGTTGAGTTTGTTGATTTACCGCCAAATCTATTCCCATTACCATTGTTTAATTGACTAGCACTTGTTCTAGGCAAGCGAGGCGATGGGTTTCCAGTACCAGGACGTACTGCTCCAGCGGCTTCAACACTATTAATGTCATTTATAAATCCCAATAAAATAATCCAAAATAAAATGAATTTGGCTGAAAGCGCCTTAAATTGATTCATTTCCCTTTTTTTTTTAATGGTCCAAAACGGACCAATTTTGTTCACGATAACAAAAATAAGTGAATTTTGGTAATTTTTTTTTTTTGAATTTTAGAAATGTTTTTTCAAATATTTTTTTTTACTTAAAATTTTTTTAGGATATTGTTAATATAACACTGTAATAAATTTTAATAAATTTTAAAAATGAAAGAAATTTAAATACATTTTTTTTTTTCACTTTCGAAACTCATGAATTTAATTAATATAGTTTAAAATTGATTTTGCATTTTTTTAAGTGTTTATTGAAATTAAATTTAAAAAAAAAAAAGAAACTCTTAATTCTAGATCATAACTATCCTCTCAAGTTGTCGGGTCAACAGTTTAATTACAACAGAATTAATAATGAATCTTATCATAAAATTATTAACTTTTTGGAATTTTAAAACAATTGGAATTAGTTTTATATATAAATAAAGGCCTAACAATAACTGGCTTCTGAAACCCTCAGATTTGAAAACAAAATTTCTTTATTTAAAAAGATGAAATTCATAATTAAAATAATAATTTTTTAAATGTATAATGAAAATTCATAATTTTGTGCAAATTAATAGAATTTGAAACTTGATTTTTTTTTTTTTTTTTCGGAAACAAAACAGTAATTAAGATAAAGGAAATATTTTAAATGTAAATAAAAATTAATAAAAATTTAAAAAGTTTAATAGAAATTCTTTTCACATCATTAAGCAGTTAAACTTGAAATCAGTGCAAAACAAAAGACTTAAGCTACAAACTTGATTATTCTTAAATGTTTTGATTATATTCAATTAGATATTTTAAAAAAAAATCATAATTATTAAAAATAAAAAACTTTTCATCTTATTTTTTAATTCTTTTTAGCTGATAATAGATATTCAACAATTAAAAAAAAAAAAAGATTGAAGTCCATTCATTCATTTCAATTTTTAATGTTTTCTAATTGTATTGTTATTTGTTTACTTTGAATATAGTAAAATATTTTTTTAGAACTTTAGTTAAAAATCTAAAATTAAATGAAAAAAATAGCAATACATAAATTAAATAAACAAAGATGAAGGAAGTTATGAATAAATGAATGAAATCTTTTTTAAAATTTATTAAGTCTTCAAGGGCTAGAAGCATACATTCTGATTTAAATTTTTAATTTTAACATCAAATTTGATGAAATAAAAATTGAATAATTTTAGGAAAATCTTGTGTTTGTATATGTACAAAACACTTCATAATGAAGGTTTTTGATTATCTATATTATAATTACATGAAAAGTGTTTTGCTGGACTTATAAGTCAGATACAATAGCAAGTTTATAAATTCCATTTTTTTTTCTGAAACTAACATGCATATTTATCTTATTTAGTCAATTTCAATTTAAAGAAAATCATAAAAATCTTTATAAACTTTATAATCACAGCAATAGAAAATTTTATTAATCTTTATATTTTGAAAACATCTCTCAACTTCCATTAGAAATCTGAATCAGATTTCTATTCAAAATTTTTTTTATTATTTAATTTGAATTTTCAATCATTTTAGCGCCAAATGATTTCAAAAATGTTAAGCTTTTATTTTTTACGCAAACTTAATAATAAAAATCCAATAAAACATCCATCAATTTGTATCGAACAATTAATACAATGGTATTATATTATTATTTTCATTTCTTTTGTAAAAAAAAAATTTTTTTTTATTACAACAAAACATAAAAAAAACTATGTTATCAATCAATATCTTTGAAAATGTATCTATAATAATACATATTATTTTTGTTTTGTTTCCACTTTTAAAACACTCGAAAAAATAATTTTTACTGTACCATTATTCGAAATTTTAGTTACATATAGGCGAAACGTTTATGTATGACCCCCAAACTCAAAATAGTAATAGTAAATTTTTGGACATTACAATTCAGAAAAGAATTCATTATTTATTTTGACATTTACATTATGATTGCTTATGAAAAACCAATAATTATTGAAGGTTTTTCGAAATAAAGGAAAACATAAATACTTGATAGATCCAAATGAAAAGCAAAATTAAAATAAATTAAAAGGAAAAAAATCATAAGATCAAAATTATCAGGGCTTTTTTTTTAACATTTTACAAATTTTGTTTCATCGATTTAGATTTTTGAAGAATATTTCCAGCTTGCTTATAAGCGATACATACACAAGCCCGCGGAACAGCTGTCTGAATCTTCAATTAAAAAAAAAAATAAAAAAAATTAAACTATTCAAGAGATATCACATTTTACTGCCAAAGCTAATAATTCGTATAGAATATAAAAATAATTATTTTTAATAATAAAAAAAAAAACTATTCGGTTTGTATGCAAATTAGGTCAAAATAAATTCAAAAATTCAAATTGTGATAAATCTCTAAGTTTTTGTATTTTTATTATTGGAAATCTGTTTTCATATGAAAAAAAAAACGATATAAACTTCTTTGCTACAATAAAGAAGCAACAACTTTCAATTTCTAAATGAATAAAATAAAAATATTTAGAAAGACATTTTTATTCAAGGCTTTACAAAAAAATATAAAAAAAATAAACAGACAAAAATTATAAATTTTTTGAATTTAAAGAATAAATAAATAAAATGCAGAAAAAAAATATATACTTATTTTTCCGACATAGGTATTACCTGTAACGTTTCAAACTTATAAGAATGAAATACCAATTTTCAAAGTCGTGTATACATTTGTAAACAAAAATAAACATAAAAATTAAATTGATAATTCATAATAAAATTTATTCTTAAATTTTATTTTATGTTTTTTCGAACGTTATGAAAACTCTTAATAAATCTCTTATTTCGGAAGGAACGAACTTCAAAGTTTTAGTTAACAGTCTGAAAAAAAATTATTTAAGACCAAAATGCGAAAAACTTTTTCAAAACATTTAAAAATCTTCCTAATTCCTAATGCTAATGCTATTTTTTAGTCAAAGTCGCAAGCTTTCTGTTTGTATCAGCCTAGCAATCCTATGCATTAATATGAAAATAAAAATCCATAAAATTATTGATCGATGAATTTATTATTGATTTTGATATTATTTTGTTTTTTTTTTTTATGGGATTTCAAGTTTGCGCCTTAACTCTTTCGTTTTTATTATGAGTCCAAAATTTTATAACATTTAGTTTTTATTAAGTCCATATAAATATAATTTTTTTTAATTATGTTTTTCAACTTTTATTTTATTTCTTTATATATATTTTGACAAATAATTTTTTATTTAAATCGATAAAACGCAACTATAATTTAATCTTATTCCATATTAATAAAATGCAAAATCATTTATGTTCTTTTTTTTTTATATTAATTTTCATTTTCATTTTAATTTTAAAGCCCACGACAGTATTTGGACATAATTTTTTTTTTTCTAACAACGATTTAAAAAAAATAAAAGAGTTAAATTTGTGGTTTACCGATATCAAAAATAATAAATAAATAAACGAAAGCACAACCGTACCGTAACGTAGTCAAAACAATTCTGTATTGTTTGTTAAACTTTATGTCCCATAAAAGAAGTTATATTTTTTTCTTCTCTACATTCAAAATAAAAATTAAACTTTGAGGGAAAATTTATTATTAATTAAATTTGTTTTTCTTTGCAGAAAAAAATTGTGTTTCTCAATTTAAATAAAAGAGAAACCTGATAAATTTTGAGCTTTTAAAAATCTACTGAGAATCAAAATATCTTGAAAATTGTGTTAATGTTATCATCGTTTTTAAGAAATTTTATCAAATAAGATTTGAACCCCCAATGTCTATTAATATTTTTAAAATGACATGTTGAAGTCTTATTTACATAAAGATTATGAAACTAACATTGTAATACTTATTGCACTTAAAAAAAAAATTTACATTGAAACTAAAAGAAATTTAAATCATAGCTTAGCATTGGCGTTAAATATTATTTTTTAAAGGCAAGCACAATTTTTTGCGGACAACTTAAAATTTTTCTATATAATAACTTAGAATTTTAGCTTTAAAATTAAATAAAATCGAAGTATATTTCTCTAGAATAAAAACTAATTAGTTTTCTGTCTGATTAATTACAGAATACTATTTTTTTTTCCAAATTTTTTCTCTAGTTTAACATAACTACTATATATGCTTAACTTACAATAAAAAAGCTTTGAATCGAGTAACTTTTTTCACAGAATCATAAAAGTTTTTCATTTTGTTAAGAGAGAAAAATAAAAAAAGAGAAAATTCTAAATTTTAAGCTTAATTTTGCGATTTTATTTATATTTTTGTAAATTTTATTTTCTTACAAAAACCTGTTCAACACTTGCATTGGTAGTAATTTTTTTTAATGTTTGTTTATAAATATTTATTAATTGGTTTTTTATGGGAAAACAAGTTATTACGGCAACTTGAAAATGCATTTTTTAACTCTCAATAAAATAAAAAGTGAGAGTTTTAGGAAAATTGTTTTTTTTTATATCATTTTGTGTTTTGTTTTAATTTTGTTTTTTTTTTTATATATATTTATTTGCAAAATTGTTTTTTTATATCATTTTGTGTTTTGTTTTAATTTTGTTTTTTTTTTATATATATTTATTTGCAAAATATATATATATGCATTATATTTATGAATAGGTTAAATTATACAGATTTTAAATTTCATTTTTTATTAGAAACATAAATTTTTCCCATTGTTATACAGTTAAAATAATTTATGTCTAGAAAATTACAATTTTTCTAACAATTTATAAATACTTAAAACCAAAATAATTACATTGAAAATCAGAAAAAAGTATATAGGTAATGAACGCTGAAAGAAAGCATAATTATTTACCGATATTGTAATCTACTTGTTATCATAAATCTTTTTTTATGTTCTTTTAATAGACAGTAATAAAAAATTCAATACGATACGAGATAAAAGTCGCAAGATTCTGGTAACCTTATAAAATTTTAACACTCTACTGATGCAAAACAACAAACAATTTTTGTTTTCTTGGACTCAAAAATTATTATGAATAGAAATATCTGAAACACAGACTCTGAATAGACCCTACTTTATATATTAGTCCTATATAAAATAAAAACCTTTATTTTCCAGTTTTTTTTTTAAATATGATCATTGCTCGCCAATATTATACTATACTATATTATATCTAGATTTAACTATTTAGTTTTAATATAATTTATAGATTAGAATTTTTTTTAGTTTCGAAATTTGAAATTTTTATATGTTTTGGATGCAGCATAAAAAGCAGAAGAATCTATTGAATAACAAACGTAAAATATAAAAATTTTTCCCATATAAATTATTTAATAGTTTTAAAAAATATTTTCACTGAAAATATCAAAGTTCTCCACTTTGTAAACATTAGGTAACAAAATACGCATTTTGATTTCTTATTTAAAATTTATGCTGAACAAATTGTTTTACATAAACATATATATTTTATGGTAAAAATAAAAGGCATTTTTAAAGTTGAAAATACTCTAAATATAATTTTGAATGAAATTGTTTTTTTAATTTTTTTTTATTGAATATAGGGAATGGGAATAAAAAAATGTATACAGTTTTAAATATATTGATCCAATTTTTTTTAATTTTTTTTTATTTCTTTCTACATTCCGTTAAACAAGAATTAAATTTAACAGAAATAATAAAATATTTGCAATATTCACATCAAAATAGAGCTATATACATTCATACTTGTTTTTTTTTCGGTATTTTTCATGAGGGAAGCATTAAAAATAAATCTAAGCACCAATAAAATAACAACAGCAACAAGAAAAAAACAACATGTAATTGAATCAGTCCACTTTTAAAGAAGAAAAAAAAAAACTCAACAAAACCATTTAATAGAGACAAAATTTTATATTTATATTTTGAATGAACGAGCATACGCATATGATTATGCCGCTTGAATAAATAAAATAGGCCTGATTGTAATTTATTGTAATGTAAGATGTAAAATTATGTTAAAATCCAAATTAAGAATAATATTATTGGGTAATACTATGGATTAGTCTCAGACATTAGAATAAAAATTAACCCTTTGCTATCCAATTTTTTTCTTTTATTTGATCTTTGCGAACCAAAATAATTTTTAAATTCAATTTTGTAAAAACTCTGACTATGAAATATACAGGGGAGAGGCTTGCAGGTTGCCACCCATAGCTTTTTTTATCATAACTCGTCAAAAAATGAACGTATTGTACAAAAAGTATATGTGTTGGAAGAGGAAGTAAAAAGCTACAATCCTGGCCTAGTAGAAATCATTTTAAATCTCAAAAAATAAAAATTCTATAGCAAATTCTCAAAAGTATCTTAAATCGAACTCTTCAAATTTAGACTTGCAGGTTGCCACCCTTTGGAAAATTGCTGTAAATGTTGAAAAACTGAAACTGAAAAATGTCTCATTTAGAAATGTATTCAAATTTATTGAATTTCACCCAGTGGCTGTAAACATAAAGAAATGACTGAAAATTGACATAAAAAATAAAATTGCAATATGGTATGGAATCATTCCAAATCTTCATCGGAATCAGAATTCGGTCAAGTTTAAACACTGAAACACATTTCGCGTGAACGGCTCTTCTGCATTTGTGACACATAATAAAGTTGTGTCTACTTCCGACATTTTCCTCAAACAAATCATACAGTCATCACTGCTTTCATCAAGGTGGCAACCTGCAAGCCAATAAAGGTGGCAACCTGCATTCTGACGCAATTTTGTATAATCCATTTAAAAAAATTAGCCAATTCATAATATATTTTTAATTCTTTTTGGAATATCTTAATTGAATGAAAAAGCAACACAACCCAATTATTTATATTGATTTGCTAAAAAAAAGTTCACTTTACGAGCACAGGACAAAAACACAATTTTTAATTTTTAAAATTTTTCAAAATAACATTATTTTGTACAACATTTTTAATTTTTAAAATTTTTGAAAATAATAATTCACACTTTACTCAGTAAACACTGTGTTATTGCGTCTGTCCGCTGCAAAAGTAGATTAAAAGTGACAACTGTTTTTTTGACGTCGATGTCACTTGGAGTTTAGTTTGTGAGACTGCTAGAATGTCAAAATACATCAGTGATGGCAACCTGCAAGCAGTGGCAACCTGCAAGCCTCTCCCCTAATATTTTACTCACTTTAATAGCTGTTGTATGATATTTCTAACCGAATGATATTTAAGACTATCTGTTAATTTAGAAACATAAAAGTTACAAATACATAATAAAATTATAATATTCCATTAGTTTACATGTTTCTCACATAGCTAGACTAAAAAAGGACATCACAAAACACTGAAAAAAATTTAACCACCAAAAATGAATAATATTTTAAAATAATTCAATAATTCTCCTAATATTCCGCAGTGAAAGTTCTTTGGCCAAATCATAAATAAACTATAGTGACCACATATAAATTTAGTGGAGCATGTATTTTAGTTTATAACTCATAAAAAAAAAATTATAAATGTGCACACTTGCATTGTTAAAAAAAAAAAGTATAATAAAATTAATTACGTTCGGATAAACTCAATAATGTATTGTGAATTTTTTAAGATATTTTTCTCATAAAAATATTGCATTTAAACAACTAATAAAGTTATAAAACTTTTTTTTTTTTTTGTATTTTTTGTTTTTTTTGATTTGAACGTCATAGTAAAACGAAATAAAATGCTTTCAAAAAATATTGATAATTATCAGTGTAAGAACAGTATTTTATTTCGTTTGACTAACACTTTCAAATAAGAATACCAAAAACAACCATAAAAAAAATGTTGTATGAAATCGATGATCTTTTTAGTATCCTTAATCAATGATTTATTAACATTTTTCGCTTTTATTATATACGTTGAAAGCCACAACTTCATTTATGAGTCTTAACTACTCCACACAAACAATATTTGCACTACTGAAGATAGTAAGTCAGTGAGTTACAAATATTTGAAAAAAAATTAAACTTAAATAAGAATTGTTACTAAATTTCGGTTTGTATTTCTAATATTCAAAAATTTCTGTCTTAATCACACTAAAATTAATCTCAATACTTCTCATTTTTTTGAAAATTCCGAACGAAAAATTTAAGATTTATGCGGGATGCAAGTCTTGCTAATGCGTTTAGAGTTTGCTTTATCTCATAAAATATCTTTGTAATACAAATTTATTATTATTAAATTAATGTTGTATACCTATTATTTATTTCTATGCAGGCAATTTTTTTTTTTTTTGAATTTTTTGCATTTTCACTTTCAAGAAATATTTATTTAATGCATACAGAGTTAAGATAAATTCAAGTGTATTTTCAATTAAATTTTTTTTTTAGCATAAATTCTTTCATTTCCCCATATACTAGTGTATGCTGCTTAACATAGTTCTTAAAATAACTGAACGAGATTTTCAGCTCCTAAATTTTAAATCAAAATTTTGATATCTAATCAGGATATTGATGCTAAAAGGGATTTTGTTACAGATCCAATTTTTAAAAAATTATATCTTTGTTCCAAAAAATTTATACTGAAAATTTAAACCTTTCCGATTAAAATTTTTTAGTATAATTAAAAATATTTTAATTTTTAATCTAAAAAATTTTAAATTCATCAATATCAAGGCTTTCTTAGTGTGAAACAGGCCGTATTTCTACTTTATTATTTATTATGTGAACTGAGTAATATTCTTAAGTAAAAAACTGAAATTGTCAAATTTTTTTATAATCATTCGGGAAATAATACGTTTTTTTATAATTTTTATTAACAAAATAATGGTTCTTCTTTCCTTTAACATAACTTTCAAAAATTTTTTTTTATTTGATGTCAATGAAGTGATAATGCACCATTAAATTTCAGCTTATTGCACACCGTGGTAATATACTAAGTTTGGCGGCAATAATAACAATAAAAACACAAAAAGATGCGCGTGAAAAAACATGACCTTCTTACAATTACAACGCAAGTTACAATAATTATTTATACAATTTTTATTTTATTAAAGAAAAGTTGTTTTTATGAATGACGAAAAAGGTTATTGAAAACCAAAAAATAATAATAACAATATAATAACAATATAATAATTTTTATGACAAACGTGCATCACTTATTAAATTATTAAGTTCAAATTGATCCCATACGAACAGTTTTAATTCGTGATTTTTGCATTAAATTAATTAAATTCTTGTTTTGTTCATCATTAATCAAATAATTAAAAGATGCATCCGGAACATTTAAAAAATAAAAATCTACTACAAGTACCTATACGAAAATTTTCATTGCAAAAAAAAAAAAAAAAAAACTTTAAATTTTGTTGAAGGTTCCGCCATAGAACATTACTTATATATATCGCAAAAATTTTGAACAACGTTACAATTTTGATTTTTGAATAAGAGAAAGAGGTATGAAAATATAAATTTTGTGAAAATTATTTTTATAAAACTGGTCTGAACCATATTAGAACCATATTAGCCTTGTTCAGAGCAGTTTCTCAGGTTTCCGATATTAGATATAAGACTAATAAGATCGAAAACATGTTAAAGGTATGTTGTGTAAATGTACATATATACACTTATACTTAATCACAAATAATTAATAAAGCGTACTTAAAAATGGGCCACCCTTCTCTAAAATATTTATTCCTTTTTATGTAAATTAAAGTATGAATTTTATGCGCTGAAAATTAATAGTATCACAAAGGTTATACAGCAGCTGCCGCTGCTGCTTAATATAAATCTCTAACTATCATAAATCCCAATATAAAATCATTTGCCGTCAATGTAAATATTATATTTCTTTATTTTTTTCAATATTTGTGCAGTAATTTTTCATTACTCTAAATTTTTTTTCATTATGGTTTTTCTTTCTATCTTATGAGAAGCATTAATAAGTCCTATACGTTATATTTTACTATATATATAATTTTTTCTAAAATAAAATTTATTTTTTAATGCATGAATGCGTGTAGTTATAAAAAAAAATAAAAACACTATACTTATTTAATTAATAGTTATCGTTTTTCTTATATAAAAGCATAAACAACATAATATACAAAATAAAATTTATGATTTTCACATTTCGCTATATGCAAAAAAAAAAACTTTTCAGTCCAGTGGCGTTAAAAAAAATTGTAGTTAATGAGAACAAAATTTGATTTAATGAAAATAATTATTTCTTTTGTCTTTTTTTTTTTTTTCAAATATAGTTTAAGTATATTCGATTTTACGTTTTGGAAAAATGTATCAATTCGCACTGTTATGACAGGGATAATTGTCATTCTCAAGCATCCCAAAATTTCTAAATATATCAATCAATATCAAATAGATGTACATATTGTATAGTAATTTAACTCATTTAAAAGAACAAATTGTTTTCAGCAATTCTATTAATTTATAGCTTTCAGCTACAATGACAAAACTATGTACTATTCGAAACTGGAGAAAAAAAAAGAGTCCTCGTCACACTAAAAGTAAGTGAACAGGACTCTTCTAATAAGTAAAATGAATATTTTTTAATGTACACGCACGCACATTAATAATACATACATTGTAGAAATCGATATTAATTCTTTTAAATTTTATATATAGTTTTTAAATTTAATTTTTCATACTGCATAATATTCATTATTACTTTTATAAAAAAAAAAAAAACAAAATATTAAAATAAATTATTATTAAAAAAAAAATTATTAGGAAATCGATACTTATTTCATGTTATGGAATTAATACTTTCTAATAATAATTTTAATTGCAAGCTTTTAATTTTCTTTCGAATTTTTTTTTTTCAAGTAAAATTTATGGTATTGCAAGAATTGTGGGTGATCTAGACGCAATAATAAACCATGTATAAATTCCTTAACATCAATTCAATATTAGTTCGATTTGTAATATTTATATTTGTAACATTATTTTGTACAACATTTTTTTTTAACTTATTATTATGCTAAAATGTGCAATTGCTGAATTTAAAATTACATAAAAGTATAAAATTTTCTTTTATTTTTTCCACTCTAAGTAATTTAGAAATAAATTTGAAGTTATTGAAAATAATAATTACAACAGGTGATATACAATTTATATATGTACATGTACAATAACTATGCATTAATTCGTACTTTCAATTATTATAAAAACAATTTTATCTCAAATACTAAAAACAAAAACTTTGTTAAGAACTAAGGATTTTTTGTCACTTTACAGAAAAAACTTAAATCTTAAAATCGCTGTAAAAAATAAGAATATTGTTTAATTAAAGCCCATAATGCCTGAATTAACAAAGTATTATACTTAAACTGAGAATTTGGTGACTAGATATTTGAAGTACAACCGAGTACATTAAGATTAAGACTGAAGAATAAGTGAATTAAATAAAAATTCGGTTCCAGGGAAATCTTAAAAAAATTACATAATAAATTACATAATTATTCTATCCTTATAATAACTTTAAAAAACCTTCGTTTAAGCCACAAACATATTTTTATCAATCGCAAAAGCGTATTATGATAAGGGAATCTCAAAAAAATTATTTGAAGTTTTAAAAGTTTACTGCATAAAAAATATTATTATTTTCAATTTCACGCACTTTTTCCAATTTGTGAACACCAACAATTGTTATACAATGTAGATCAAACAAGTTGTCGAAATCTAGAAAAAGCACCTTTAAAGAAAACATTCAAATAAACCAAGTACCTAATTTCTTTTTTTATGAAACAACCTGTCTGACACAATTATTAAAGGTTCTTTCAAAAATTCGAAAATAAATTGAGATTATCCAATTGAAATTAAAAAAAAAAAACCTTATCAATCATACACAGAAAAAAATTTGCTCGTACTCATTACGCCAAAAAAGTTCGTTAATGACATTCTCGTTAAGATAACGAAAAATAATGAATAAATACGTTTTTGTAACGTAAATTTCGTTTATTTTCTATTACGAACCTTTTTTTTCATTTTTAGTACTCGTTAAAAAAGTTCGTTATCGTTAAATACGGGAAACAAAAATTTCAATCCATACAGAACTTATATTTTCCATTTTACACATTGCCGTAAATTTAGTTCATAGCTCAGTGGCAGGCAGAGTTGATGGATTGCAATGTTTAGGACAGTGGTTCGAAGCCACAAGCGGGCATAAAAAAAATTATTAAAAAAAAATTAAATAAAAAAATTTAAAAAATAAATAATAAAAATAGAAACATAAATAAAAAAAATTAATAAATAAAAAAAAAAAATAAAAAAAAATAAAAAAAAAAATTAAAAAAAAAAATAAATAAATAAATAAATAAAAAAAAAAATAAAAAAAAAATTAAAATAAAAAATAAAAAAGAAATAAATAAAAAATTAAATAAATAAAAAAAAAAATTTAGTCTAGTAAAATTTTTCTTTCGTATTTGCGGTGCTTTTGCTGAAGAATTTGAAAGGTTTTTGGTTTTGGGGTATAACGAACTTTTTTAACGAACTACGAGCTTTTTTCAACGAAATGTTCGTTGTAGCCAAAATAACGAATTTTTCGTTGATTTTAACGAATTATTTAGTTATTAGTACGAGCAAATTTTTTTCTGTGGGTGGATTATTCTGGGACAAAGCCAAATATTATTATAAAGAGTTCAAAATAAAATCAATTCAATCAAATTGTCAATAAAAGATTTGATATTTAACAATTTCGCAAGTTTTTAACACAATTTTTCTAATCAAGTACAAATGATCTAAATTTCATTTTCGCGGACATTTACAAGTTACAAGTTGAGAAATAAAATATAAACATTATACACATTATATATATTCTTTTAAAAAAAAATTTAAAGCATTATTTATTTTATGAAAGTATGTTGTTCATATTAAGTATGGTGCACGTCAAAATAATGAAATTAAATATTTCGCAACAGTATATTTTAATTCAAAAAATTTATTCGTAGAAATTATTTTAAGAATAGTTCACAGCTTCTTTATTGCATAAAAATTTAGCTACAAGATTTGACTTTCAGTTTTAGTTATAATCTTATCGAATTATAATGCAACATTGAACTCCAAGGATTCTCTACTTTAATTGCAATTTTATGAATCGCACAATAATTCCCCACAATAAAAAATATAATATTTAACTATAGTTTTCTTCCCTAGTTAAGTATTCTATTACCTTGGGAAAAAGTGTGGAAAGGCATAATACATACATACTTTTTTCTTATTTGTACATTATACATTTTGTAAAGTAAGATCCAAATTTAATTTTATTTTCAAAAAATCAATAAATCTATCCAATGCGAGCAAACGCTGGATGAAAAGGAATTCAGTTGAAAAAAAAATTCAAACTAATGACGATAAAAATTTCCTTATGGTTTCTATATTAAATTATTCCAACTGTCGTCTTCCTGTATTTTTTTTTATAATTGTATTTTGTTTAAATTAAAACCAAGAAAACTGAAAAGTGAATAATTAAAATGAAAAAAAAAAAATAAATAAACTCCTGATATTAATAATTAAAATGCAAATTGATTCATTACATAATTTTGAAATTACACTTTTTAATATTTAATATATATGCTCGTTATGATTTTGATTTGATTGATGTCTTTTATTTTTGTCTTTTAGCCTGTTTTATAAATCAAAATAACAAGTTAATATAAAATTAAATTTAATTAAAAATCTTTTTACTATATGGTATTTATATAGAATAATTGATTTTTCGACACAGACATTATATTGTCTGATTATGCAAAAATTTTATGTAACTATATAATCAAAATTAAAACACTAAAAGAGAGATAAAATGAAGATGAAGATTGCATACATGCTGCTTTTTAAATTCAATTTTCGGAAATCCAGAGTTAATATCAAGTTTCTTCTGCTCTTTATTAATTAGTTTCCTTCATATGTCTTCACAATTTTTAATTCTTAAGCCATTCGAAAAACTTATTCTATTTTCTCAACTAACACTGAACTTCTTTGGTATAAAACCACATATAATTTTTCTAAAGACATTCTTATGTCGAAGTGAAACAAGAAACTACTTTTTTTCTCGAAAAATTTATTAAACGGAACTTTCATAAAATATTAGATACGCAAATACATAATATGAACATTGTATGTACATGTACACAACATAAATCAAAAGAAAAAAAATTATAAACATACTTTTTAGAATAACTAAATTATAACTCATAATTAGACCGGATAAAAGCTTTTATCTGCACGTGATATCAATTTTTTTTTTTTTTTATAACTCATAAGAAAATTTTTGAAAATGCCTAAAATGTTTACTTTAAGCGACTCTAAGCATACAAGCAGTAATTAATTTGGCAACATGAGAATATTCAATTTGAAAGTAAAAAAAAAAAAAAAGTTCAAGTTTTTTTTTTATTAATAAATAATTTTAATGCGCATGTCTTCGGTAAGTTGTATTTACATTCGCAAATTTAGCTCGGTAAACGGTCCATTACATGCATCAATACACATGCAATTATAGAGGAATGTAAATTGTATTTACATTTCCCTGTGATGTAAATTGTATTTACATTGCTCTATATTGTATTTACATTCTTCATTTTGAACTGCGTAATACTATAAACAAAAATAATATCACTCACACTCACAATATTTTAATACAGACAAATACAAAAAAAAATTGCAAATGTATACCTCTCACATGCATCATATCAATGTCAAACAAAGCTTAGTTTATAATGCTAAAATCTAAATTTTCCCTCTGAGCTAATCTATATTTTCCCTCTGAGCAAACAAAAAAAAAAAAAAAAGAACCAATAAAAAAATACGCGGCTATTTTTTTTTTTTCTAAAAAGCGGCCAGTCGATCAGTCGATGAATTTTCTTAACATGTGTTTCAATCTACTATTTTTAAAGGATCTTCGAACCTCTACTACTAAATTTTTAAACGAGTGTGGTTGGATTTTAGTACAAAAATTTAAACCACACTTCAAAAATTGCACTTATTTTGATTCAAAAAAACAAAATGAATAAAAATAGAACAATGGTAGCCCTGAAAATATCTTTGTTGTCATTATAAAGTTTGCTGTGATTGTCAAATGTCAAGTAAGAATTTTTTTTTCTTTTATCAACAAATGAGGAAAATGGCAGCAACAAGGAGATTATTTATTGTAAATATAAATTATAATTATATAATTATTATTTGATTTTATTTTTAATTATAAAAAAAATAATTATAAAATTATTATTATTTTTTTTAATAATTAAAAATAAAATTAAATAAAATTTAAGAAGACCATTAGTTCCTAAAATAATAAAAAAAAAATTAGTAATTTTTCTAAAAAAAAATTATTCGATTTTTTTTTTTGCAAAAAAGAAAATGAATAATTTTTTTTTGGAAAAATTACTAATTTTTTTTTTAATATTTTAGGAATCTTCCGGTTTGAAATCATTTCGTTAAATAAATAAACTTCCTTATTAAATTTTATTTCCTTGCTTCATTTTGAACTTTTTTGTTTATTTTTTTCATTATAAATGTATTGTTTCAACTCCCTCTCACATGCACATTAAAGCAGTATACAATACATGTTAATCAAATTTGTTATACAGCTCGTTTTGTATACACACAAACATATAGACACTCGTCAATATTATATCACTCGACCTTCGGTCTCGTGATATAAACATGACTCGTGTCTATGTGTTTGTGTGTATACAAAACTCGCAAGAATAACAAATTTTCTTAACATGTATTGTAATCTACTATTAAAATTTTTCTTACCCACTTGATTGGAGTGGTATAATTAATGGTTAATATTTTTTTTTTGATAATATTTTATAACAAATTTAGTGACGGATTCCTAAAAAAAAAAAGAATAACGAAAATTTTCTCGATTTCGTGGCAATTTTTAATCCATATTTTTTTATTTCCTATCGTATAAAAAGTAATTACACGAGTGGTAAAGACCATAACTTCTTTATCTGGCAGTGTGACACATTCAACAAAATTAATTTTCTGTCAATATATAGTATTTTCTTCTTTGATTTAAATTTCACTTTTTTGTGTATACAAAGACGAAAAGCATATCAAAATATTATTTTATGCTAAGTTAAAACTTAATTTATTTTTTTCTAATGAATTTTACAACCTAAATAACTACTAACATAATTCCTTAATAGTTTTAAGAAAAAAAAAAAAAAATATTATTACATATACATATTATTAAAATTCAATTTCCTCTCAAAATAAAAGAGATATAATTTTCCATAGTAAACTACAAAAAAAAAAATTATTGGCTTTAATAAATTTTCCAACTCTGTCTTTAAAATGTAATTAAATAAATGTAACATAAATAGATAAAACTAATACATTTTAATATTTAGATACACATTATTTAACTTTAATTTAAAAAACAAAATCATTTTCTATTTTTCTTCTCAAGTATATATGAATATTTTGTAATATTTATAAATATCGACACTGAGAAAAAAAGGTTGTCAATGACAATACCTATAGAATAAAAATACTATATAAAATAATGATTGCTTCATTCAAGGTACAAAAGAAAATTGTTCTTCTTATTTATTTACTTTTAATTTATTTTATTGCATTAACAAAAGACAATCCACCTGGGCATTTTTACTCCAAAAAACTATAACTTTTTTCTAAAGTCTTTTATACACAGAAATACGTGTACATAACATAATATATTTAATTTCTAAACGGTTATGAGTCTTATATAGAGAAAAATAATTAAATGTTTGATTAGTGCTGTCAAATAACTAAATTTGAAACCCGAATTAAACCAAGTTGAATATAAAGTAAATTTGATATTTACTGTAAATAAATATTTAGGTCAATTAATATTTTTCGACAATAATATTTTTATACTACATGTAAATTACATTTAATTTTTTTATATATTGATTAAAAACTATAGATTTCTATATTATTCGTTATTGTTTTTTAATATTATATAAAATATTTAAAATCTTGTTTGAGGGACATTTCTAATTAATTTTGCTTTTATAACATCGTAGAATTATTTTTTCTGTATTATTCGGCATTTGCTTACAACAAAAAATTGTCGATGATGTCGTTTCTAATAACAAAGTTATCCTACATTCTCCTAAATACTAGAAGGAGTCTCAGTGTACATAAGATTTTTACCAAACAGATTACATAATTTATAGTTAGAAAAAACTTGTTAGATTATGCAGCATGTCACTGTGTCATGTTGAACATGGTAGTAAATCTCTTCAAATGTATTATCAACATAGGAATATCTAATGTCTTCCTTTTAGACTAATTTTATTTTATTTTTTTTTTTTATTAGAAAAAGAAATATTTTTTTCTATCTAAAACTAAAATATTATTTTGATAATTTTAATTATAATTAAAAAATAATATTTCAATATTAAAATAATCAAGAAATAAATTTAATAACGTATTTTTTATTTACATCTGAACAAAAGATTTTCTCTCGAAGATTAATTAAGCAACCATTTAAAAACTTTGACAACAAGACTTCTACCGAAACGAAATATATGTATATATAATATATTTATAATAGGTATATATTTTTTCTTAAAATATTTTTTATATTAAATAAATAATATATTAGAGAGCAGAACTTTAAAAAAATATGTGAGTCTCGGGACACACGGAAGAAGTGAAACTTCATGGCAAGTAGTATTTTCTGGGGAGGCTAAATAAATATCTAAAATGGCCAAGTGCACATAAAACATGACGCCAATCGATTTTTTCGACGGCGACTAGTTGATTTTTGTCCTTCGACTGCTGCGGCCAGTCGACTTAAAATAACTTATTTTGGGGGAATTCGAGGGCTTAGAAAAATTTGACAAAAAAAAATTAAAAACCAGCGACTACTTAGAAATAAAAACATTTAAAAATTCTAAAATACTTTTTAAGCTCAAAAAGTTGCATAATGGCTTTTAAATTATTTCAAAATGGCTAGAATTATGGATGCATGACAACACTGATTGCCAGATGTTTCTACTATATTTTAAGCTGTAAACACAATTACGGTTACAACTATATTATTAGCGACAATAATGTATGAAAAAACAGCAGCGTGGCTTAAATCATGTTTACTTTTTGTTGCCCGAAAAGTTTAACCTAAAATAACTTTTTAAATATGCATGAAAAATTTCATGCTTATTAGTACTTCTTCTGAAAAGGAATTGGAATAAAATATTCTACATGCATTGCATTAATGGAATTTAATGGCAAAAATAATTTATACTAACAACTCAATTTACAAAATACTTCAAAAAAAAATTTGTTTTAGTTGAAAGAGCATTTTCAAATATGCCAGCAAAATTTGACATTAGTATTTCTTCCGAAAAATAATTGTAATAAAAATATTCCTCCTGCATTTTATTAGTGTAATTTAATGTCAAAAATAAATTACTCTAACAAACTAAAAAAATTTACATTAAGAAAAATTAATATCAAAAATAAATTATCTACAAAATAGGTGCATGTGGAACATTTTTATTCAGAATACATATTTGTATTCCAAAATTTTTTTGAAAATTAGCACTAATAAATGAAATAAATCAAATATTATTTTTATTATTGTTTAAAATAAATTTCCCTTTCAATCGAAAACAAAAAATAGTATTTTCGACTTTTATTCTGAGCCAATATAGAGTATGTTATGGCGCTGATAAGCTTCATTATGTTGATAGCGGCTGTCGGTTTTATCATCGCTGACACATAAATTTTTTCTTTTTTCTTTTTTTTTGACAATAATCGTTTGATTTTTTGACAATAATCGTTTGATTTTTTGACAATAATCGTTCTATTTTTGACACTTTCATTTTTTTCACTCTCAATCACAATGCCTCTAAAGAAGTTTCACTTCAAAAATCAATAAAGTATTTTATGTTATATATTTGATGGTTTAAAAATCTTTTGTTTACTTTGTTTATAAATGTCCATCTACATTTTTTCATGTTAAATCCTTATTTATTTAGATTTCAAACTAAGAATTAAATTCTAGACTTAAGGATGTTAATTATATTTATAAACTTACTTCCAGCCTTTATAATTGAAAATTATTCAAAAAAATATGTAGTGTTTTTTTGATAATACATATTCTAGGCTTTTATATTATTTCAATAAATTATTAAAATAATTAATTTAATAAATTGTTTACATAAATTTGCCAAAATAAAATTATTAATGTGTTCTATGCTGTGTTACGTTGATCTTAAAATGCACAATAACATAATAAATTTTTGTTCATCCCTGATAAAAAATGTTATCATACATTTAAGTTTTTTTTGTTTTATTTATTTTTTTTTTATATATATATATATTTTATGTCTAAGAAAATCATTTTCCAAATAAATTAAATAAAGTCCGATAAGAGTATAAACATTTTATAAATATTTTTATTTTATGTTTAACCATAATATTTTCAGTATTTTTCATGTAAATATTTTTTTTTTAGATCAACATAAACTAAAATTTCCAAAATTGCTAACAGCTAAAAGTACAGAAGCATTTGGTATCATTAAGAAAAAAAAAATTAAAAATAAAACTTTTTATTTTACCATTTAAAGAAATTATAACACGATTTTTAGATAACGAAAATTATGGGTGATACATTTCATATACAAGCTACTAATTTTGTAAATTATATCGCTAGTAGCAAATCCTAAATGAATATGAGTGTAAAAAATGAAACTTAAAATGAAAATTGTTGAAAATTTTGCGTGCATTTACTTTGAAGTTTTCATTACTTATTATTATTTTACTTAATTTTTTTTCATATTTTTTTGCACTTGGGAATGGAAATTGAAATTTAAGCCAAACATAAATAAAATAAAAAAAATATTATTTTTACAAGCTTTTGTTTTTATTTAGTTTATGGTCGAGCTTTAAGAATTTTGTAATGATTATTGAACTATTTAGGTATTATAATTCTTTATTTTCAATTTGACAAAAGTTATGTTTAAATTTAAGTTTAATTTATTCCTTTGTATAACATTTAAAAATAAATTTATTTTTAACGCTGCTGCTTGTTCTTAAAAACAAAAACAGTTAAGCAGTATTCGCATGTAATCAAGTTTTAAAATAGTTAATAAATAGCACTTTATTGTGTCCTATACCTAAAAAATCAAATCAAGTACGAGTACTTTAGCTCGAAATTGAAATCAAATTAACCACTGCTGCATAATAATGCCAATATAGCTTATGCTTATTTAATTGGTGTGTCTTTATTCTTATTTGATAAAATTTATACAAAAACCATATTCACATACTTTTTCATTATATAATATGTTTTCTAGTCCTGATTTGATAATAATCGGTTTAAAAAAAACAATAATAACAAAAAATATTAATTCGGTTAATGTTGTATTATCTTTTTCTATTTTTAAGACACCAATTTAAAAAGCTTAGGGCTTTCACAAAAATAATATTACCCAAATTATTTTTTCTGCTTCCGTAAATATAAATATTCCATTGATGTATTTATTTGGTTGACGGCAAAAATTTAACATCATTTAAAATCCCATATATCATCACGATAGTATTCATAAATAGGATAATAAATTACGGACATTTAATAAAGAAAGATTAGATTCTGTCATTATATAAAATTATGAAATTATATTCATACTATCTACTGTACAATTATTATACTATCTTGAAAATAAATTTTAATTCTATTATAAATTAAAAGTTTTGACTACCTAACTATACCTATAAATAATATTGAATATAAATGTAATGGAATTAAAATTTTTTTTATTTTATTTTCTAAATCCAAATTTTCAAGATAATGTGATTATGTATTATATTAAAAATAAAGCAAAAGAAAATACTTTTTTTGTTATTTTATTATGATGATGGCGTTATATGAATTATTATTTTTGTTTAATTTTTTTTTTTTTTTTATTTCGGAAAGAAGATAAATAACAGATTAATAAAATTGCACAATTTAAATTCATAGGTGATGAGGTGGAATTCATTAAATTTGATTGCTCAAGAGAAAACCAAAAAAAAAAAAAAAAAACAATTTAAAACAATCTGACAATCTATGAAGCATCATAATATCAATAACTTTCAACATCACACAGTTTGGTGATTTATGCTTTTAATTTTGCTTCTTCTTCAATTGATCTTTTATTGTTATTTTTGTTTAAAATTAAAACTTAAGTTAGTGCAATAATACCTATCATATAAGAAGATATTTTGTATAAAAGACTTTAAGTTTAAGTAATCAAAATAATGTTATTTTTTCACAATATTTAATTATCATATTTTCTAAATAAATACAATAAGTATGTATATATAGACTTTTTGTAATTAATTTTTAAACCATTATTTTTTATATATTAATGACACACTTAAGCAAGCCCTTAAATCCGATGTAGATGTTTCATTGAGCCTGATATATAATTCATCAAAAGTAGTGATAACAATAATTTTAACCTTAATGCTTATTTACTTTTTGTTTTTTATTTAATTTATTGTATGAATTACAAAATTTCACTTTTCACAATTATCGGTTTTTCTTTTAATATTTCTCCAATTTTATCAGCGTTTTGTTTACAGATTCGGATATTAATTAAATGGCAAAAACAATTAAAATTGAATGAAATAAAATAATAAAATAAGTTTTATTAGTTAAGTCGAGAACGTTTTTTTATTTTGCATAGATAATTGACAGGTTTATTAAATAGAGATTAGATATACTAATTGTAATAAAAGTCAATACACAAAAAAATAAATAAACTTTTATTGCCGTTAACGCTTAAATTCCTTTTATACAAATCAATTAAACATTAATTTCAATAAAAATTTAAATAATGCACATCAAATTATATTAACAGTATGTTATATGTATCTAACTAAATAACATTTTAATTTTACTATACTATTTTGGAATTTATTATAACTATTTCTGTAGCCAAAATTATTAAATATTGGCCAAGGCAATGCCAACTATCGGAAAAATAAATATTTTGGCTTACTATATATAATATGCAATAACTCTTAAAAATATATTTACTGCTTTTATATATTGAACTTAAATTATGTTCACTTAATTTATTACATTTGTCATTGTTGACAAATCCAAGCTCATTCGTCTTTAACTCTTTATAAATCATTTTATTTTAAGAATACTCATTTTCGTTTCCGTCATATTATTATCTTTTAGGTAAATGAACTGAACGTAGGTCAAATCAACATAATAATACACAATAAGTGCTAAAAAAAGTTTTCAAGCAAAAATTTTAGTTATTTTCATAAACATCTTTGGAGTTTATTAACGCATATACTACACGTAAACAAATAAACGTATACATTATGTCTATTATAAATCATGCTTCTCAAATTCCAAAAATAGACCAAAATATATTAATTTAAACTAATTTTTGAATTCCACATTTTTATTATTTTCCTAATATTAGATTTATTGTTAATCTTCTGTAAAATTGAATTATAGTAAATAAAATAAAACGCCCAATTTAAAAAAAAACTCATTAATAAAAAAATTAAATATTTGACAAGTTTGATTTTTATACATTTATTCCATTCTTTTTTTTGTCCAAAAATGATGTTGTTTTTATGTCAAAATTAATATTTTAAGATTGTTTTCTAGTCGAAAAACATAAGTTGTCTCAAATTTTAAAAACTAAGCATCTAAAATCTAAGGCTCTAAGTAAATTACTTTAATTACTTTACTGATGACAGCAACTAACTTTATTTTATCGAACATTCAACATAATTCCAAATTGTTTGAAAAAAAATTATTTTTTCCATATTAGTTTTGAAGTATCAAAAACAAATTTTTCAATTCAATTCAAATTTATTCACCTTTAATTTATATACAATATGATTATAGAGATTAGGATTTTTCGTTTGCATCAAATCAATTTTTTACATCTTTTATTCATATGGGCAGAAAATTTATATAAACACATGATAACAAAATAATAAAAAGGAAAATGGTGTCAGAAAAACCTCTAATGATTTTTTTTTTTTAAATATTTGTTTTTTTTTTCTTTAAAACTAATTTTGTTACTCGTAATTTCAGCGATCATAACTTTACCAATCAACAATCTTTGAATAAAGAGTTAATCGTAGAAAATGTCAGCTTTATTAATTTTCCTTGATCTAAAAGAAAAAATTCAGAGGTATAAATTGTTTCAATAATATCAAGTTATATATTGTACAGTATTGATATATTGATACAGATGAAACATATAAGTATCTAAAAAATAAAATCTTGTAAAACACTGTTTTAGATCTTTAGGACTTAAAAATGGAAATAAAAATACATATATGACTCTTTAAATTTTAATTTTGAAAATAAATTTATTAAATAAAAACACATTTTTTTTCAGCCGCTAAATCATGATCATTTATATGTCAATCAGCAAATGCATACATGAGACAGTTAAATTTTATATACGCATATAATCAGTACTTTGACAAATTAATATTTAAATGTATGATAGTATAGAAAAATATCCATATTGCATATCCGGAGGCCTAAAATCTTGATTAATCTGTTTAACAAATTAAAAATATTTATTTTGATCTGATAAAAATTTCATTGCATTCAAGTAATAAAAAGACATCGCGTTTTACTTTAACATACAATCTTAGGTATGTAGAAATATAAGTTCATTTTTATTTTTTATATAAAAATAAAATTTTCTTTCCATGCAGCAACATTGAAATAAGTATGGTTCTTCAATTATCTATATGTACAAGTACATGGAGTTTTCATGCTCCGAACATCTTTTCTTTCAAGTTTTAATTTTCGACTTTATTTCTCACTTTGTAACGTCAAAAGAATAATTTCAAGCACTGCTCTGAATGTTTTTTTCGTATTTTCACCCTTTATCAATTATTAGTGTATATAAGTCAAATAAAAAGGTAGTAGTGCTGTCATTATCGCCCAACAAAAACCAAAACTTTTTTTAAATAAGGATAGGATACAGGTATATTTCCAGTATCCAAATATGATTTAAGTATATGCAACATAACCTTAAATGGCTTAATTGTAATTTTATATGAAGCCAAGGAAACCAAATTTCTTCAACACTTAACTCGAGCAAAAAATAAAGTTACCCTGATTGTAAATTGTTAATATTTTTAAACTTTCGTTGGGTGCATTATAATAAATAACTCTATCTTGTAACTCTATCTTGATTCTTCTAAGTAACTGGGCTGATTATGTTTATAACTTATTTGTCCTAGAGTTGTTATGACAATTTTATTTAACTATTGCAACCTTCAATAGATATTTTTCCTTACTCTTTTTAATTGTTCGTGACCAAATCGTATACTCAATGATTTTATCTTTTTTTTATTTCACAATTTAATAATATGTGTTAATAAATAAATTAATGTGAACATAATTCACTTCCGGACATAAAAATTACATAAATTGAAAATGCATTAGAAGATAAGAAAATTTTATTAATTTATTTTCAAATGATAAAAAAAAGAAGTCCGGGTTCAACCTTTTTTAAAAAGAAATAGTAAGAAATTTTCTTTTAAAACATACATATTATCAATCGTTAAAAAGTATACATATTGCAAATTCGTTTCTTAGAAGATAAATATATTTTTAATTGCTTTCAGAAACGCATTTTTTAATACTTCAAGTTTAATTTGTCATATTTTTTAATATAAAATTCGTAAAACTGAATTCCGATTAAGTCTCAAAAACTCTTTTTTAAAAGGAGTTTACCATTTTATTTCCAAGGAACAACAGATCGGTTAAATAATTAGACTCCAATTATTTAACCGATCTGTTGTAATTAGACATCCATAAAATATTGCAAACGGAAATATTACCAGACTGAAGTATAATGTAACGTATAGTATAACAGTATAGTTATAATGTACTTATTCCTTACATTATACAAGTTAGATTTTAGAATTTTACGTGAACTTTTCATACATTAGCCTAGCGTTCACAAATTATTAAGAATTTAGTTGTTATTTATTGGGTTTAGAACATAACAAATAAAACACTTATTTAAAATTACGTCAAAGATTTTAAATAAGTATTTTATAGATCTAATTAATAACCATTTTGGGTTAAAAATTAAAATCCAATTTTAATTTTTCACATTTTCTAATTTGTAACTTACTTTGATCTACAATATGTTTCAAAAATATATCTCAATTTTGTTAAATTCTGCAAGTTCAATACTTTGACAAAAAGTTTTAAAACCTTGTATTGAAAATTTATATTTATATTAACTTTTAAGATTTTATTTATAATTGAATTATAATAATAGTAGATTATTGTATATGTAAACTAAATTTGTTATTAATTAAGAGTTCTGTATACAGAAAAATACATTCACACGAGTCAATACTTATATCACGAGACCGAAGGTCGAGTGATATAAATTGACAAGTGTCAATGTATTTTTGTGTAAATACAGAACGAGTTGTATAACTGTTGTATATACTGTTTTAATGTGTAAGGTAGTTGAGTCTATACATTTACAATAAAAAAAAAGAAAACAAAAGTTGATATACACATTTTATTTTTCATTTTTTGTTGGTATTTGTCAGTATTGAAAAATTGTGAGTGATATTATTTTTGTTTAGGTATTACGCAATATTCAATACGAAACATCTAAATGATTTCATTATTAATAACTTCGCTACACTTCAGGTTAGCAACCATGAATTTCTTGGTTTGAAAGTAGGTTGGCGAATGGGGTGACACACTTATAAAAGATGGTTTGGTTTGAAATTAAAAAAAAATTCTTTGTAAAATTAAAAAAAAATTCTTTGTAAAATAAAATTTTTATTTTTTCGTAATTTAAAAAAAAAAAGTGAATTTTTTTAATTTAAAGAAAAAAAGGAAAATTAAATAATATTAAATTTTTTTTTAAAAATATTTTAATTTATTTTCTTTTTTGACAACTTACAATTTATTATTATTTTTTTTATATCGAAGCATTTTAAAGTATGATTTTTTCTGTAAATTTTCTGCAAATTGACAGGTTATACCTTTTTTTTTTTGAAATGCAATAAAACTATGTAGTAAAATTTCTAGGTTTGTGTCGAACCGACTTTCAAACCATGAAAAAAAAAAAAAAATTTTATATGGCAAACCAAGTACCAAACACAGAACGAACCTATTTTTTTCTGCAAAACACGGAATTCTGTGTTTGTAACCTGAAGTGTAGCGAAGTTATAACGCTGATGCATCTAATTTTTTTCATTATTTACGCAGATGCATCTAAATGATTGCATGTGTATTGACGCATATAATATTCCATTTAGCGTTCTAAATTCTATACTACTAAATACAACATACCGAGCGCATGCCCATTAAAATCCATTAATAATAATAATATCTAAATGCGCAAATAGATAAAATATCAAAATGATACATTTTTGGTTTCATGAAATTTTCTTTGATGAATATTGAAATCTTTTAATATGAGCAGAATCTTAATCTATAGCTACTAGATTTAGAAACGTTATTCGTCACATTTAAAGATTCGATAAAACTAAAAGACATAAATTTTGTTATGAAATGATAAGAAGTACTAAGTAATAAGTTGGCATTTAAAATAAAATTGAAATAATTTTTCAGCTACTTAAAATAGGAAATATTAATAGAAATAAATATGCAGTAATATACATATACATATAATAATAAATAATTTCTTTATAAAAAAAAAAAAAGCTACTTCATCTTTGTAACGACCAAACTATCTAAATTACTTTTCAAATCATCAAAAAGATAAAGTCATTTATTTTCTGAATATGTTACAGACATTAAAGAAAAATTTTTCTTTTAAATTATTACCAGAAAAGAAAGAAGTTGTTAATTTTTAATTGAAAAATTTGTGGCATTTTTCACTTGTTCCGAAGTTTTTCCTAGAAACGTAATTTTCTTTGGAAATAAAAAAAAATATTTTTTTTTTTAAATAATGATTTGTTTTTGAAATTAATTACATGAAAAAAGATATAAATTTGTATTTATAACGTCGCCAAAAAGACAAATCACTAAAAAAAAATTTACATTTTTTTTAAATAAATTTATTCAATATAGATTTGTTTTATTTTCTCTGTTGGTATTTTAAAATACGTTTCAATTGGTTCGATTATACTGGGTTAATAACAGACTGAGTATGTATATGTAGTATTTTGGACAATTTCATTAATATGACTTCTAAAACTGTGAAGTGTCTTCGAAAATCTTCTTATCCCAAATTCTATATACATGCACTCCTATTTTCACAAGAATGAAATGGAGAATGGGATTTCCGAACATGGTCCTATGGTGACAGACTGTAGCGAATTCCACATATAAACGTTTTATTTTTAATCGAATACATTAATTTTACTTTATTTTATTTTCCATGCGTCAAAAATTGAGCTTTATATAAAACTTATTGTTTATTTTCCAAATTTAAAATCATTTTCTTTTCATTTATCAACATTTCAATACAATCAAAATTTGAAATCAAATAAAATAATATGGGAAAATTATTTCTGAAATAAAATTTTCTTATCTCTTTATCGATATTTGTTTTTACACAAAAAAAAATATAAGAATGAAAATTACATCGTTTGTCCTCTTATTGAGGAAACTATTAATAATTGTCAGCATGCAGCCATATGCCATAATTGCCAGCATGAGTCATATGTATATCCGTCGAACACACATTAAACCTCAACCAAAACATATAGATTTGTTGGATATAAAATGTTTATCATCTATAATTATTTATTTTTCTTAGTCCCATTACTCAATTGTTTCAATGACCGGAAATTGTAAATAAGAAAATTTTGCAAAAAAAAAAAAAAAAGAAGTGTTAATATTTACATAAAAGTCTTAAGAAATATGTTAGAGGAAAGAAAACTTTTTGGCATGGTTAACATACATACATAATATCATTGAATGTGCATCGATTATGCTAAATTTTTTTTCCTTTATTTTATTTCATGCTTCATGAATTATTTTCTTATTACCATTGATTTATTAATGCACTTGGTCAGTTGCATTGCATTTAAACACAACATAAATTTTAAACTTTGTCTTTAAGAAAAAAAAATGTATTATGTGAATTATGATATTAAAAGTATTTTTTGTGAACTATTAATTCAATAGAGAATTTTTGTATTTTTATGATATTTTAATTTAATAAAAGAAATAGTATCTTTCGATGTTTGTATTAGTGTATAAGTACATATTTCAAGTTACATATATGCATCTGAAAAATTGTATCTGAAAAATTGTTAATGTATGAGGGCTGATCTTTTTCCTTTAAAAGATGAAAAATATGAGTATCCACTTTAATTTTGTATTTATTGTATTTTTCGAAAATTAAAAGTACAAGTAATCATTGTTACAAAAATTTTTAACATATTTTAGCCAATAACCACACTAATATTTGTTTACCTTTTTATATTTAAACTTCATTTATTTATGTAAATAAATACTCTAAAATATGTGT
The DNA here is from genome assembly GCA_964007475.1 of Hybos culiciformis. Classification (NCBI taxonomy): domain Eukaryota; kingdom Metazoa; phylum Arthropoda; class Insecta; order Diptera; family Hybotidae; genus Hybos; species Hybos culiciformis. The sequence continues at coordinate 82,545,698 of OZ023274.1, forward strand.
ATAATTAAACACAAAGGTGGAGTTTTTTTTTTTTAAATTATAAAATAAATTAAATTAGAATCTTTTTCATCAATTAAGTTTCCAAATAATGACTCATGTACCTCCAATTAATGAATAAGTGAACTTATCACAACTTATTTTTAATACACCAGAAATAATCAAAAATTAAACTCATAATGTTCATCGCATTTTGTTTGACTGTTTTATTAATAATTTTCTAATTACTACTCCTATTATTTTTTCAACAAATCAAGGTGCAAATAAAGTTATGTTAATTGAATTTGACATGACATCATTAAATAATTAAATATATATATATATATATAAGTATTTAAGACCAATGACATAAAACAATAAAACATAACTACAATGAGTACTTAGCTTTAATGTCAAAACATTAAATTGAAACTTAAATAATATACATACCTATAATCGCAGGAAAATATACAATTCACACATTCATCACTATTGTAGATCCAATTGCATAAAAATAAATTTATTAATGATTCATTATATTTTTTCAGAATATAAAGATAATATTGTCAATTAAATTTTTAAAAGAGAGAAGAAATACTTAGAAAGAGAATTTAAATTCATTTTTATGCAATTTATTTTTTTTCTGTTTTTCATTTTTATTACAATAAGATTAAATCTTAAAATTTGAATATCTAATCATAGATAGATGTCGTGCGTGGATATATTTTTATTTTATTCTTCAACATAAATTTTATTGAGATATTTAATAATAAATCGTGAAATTGAAGTATGAAATAAAAATCAATTAGGAACTCAAGGTTAAGGGAACTGAGCTACTTCATGACAATACAATTTTCCCGGCTTATGAGAAAATAAATTATACAAATTAATGAAATTATAAAAATAATTATTGACAACGATATAAATAAATTATTAGTATTATTTTAATTGAAATTATAAAATTATTTATTATAGAGGTTATATATAATGTCCCTGATGTCTGAATTTTTAACTTAATTGTGACATAAAAATTCTTAAGCGAAAATTTCAAACTACAATATTGTGGCATGTAACTTTCTTACCATTAGTTTAATTAGTACCCCAATTTTTAACAATTAAGTTCGTACAGCCAACAAACTGCATTAAGATTTCATTTTAGATTTGCTATTTTTAGGTACATATTTTATATATAATATTAAAGCAATTTTGATTAATTAAAATTAGATTAATTTATCAAAGACCATAATTTTAGATCTTAGTTTAAGTATACTTGTGTTCATATAATGCCAGAAGTATATGAGTCTTGAACTTTTTCGTGATTGTTTAATGGTTCTACGATCATTGGCACAAAGAAAAATTCCGAACTTTTATGCTTTTTTTTGAGATAAAATGATTCAAATAGTGGATTTCAGTTCTATAATAATATAAAATTTAGCAATGAGTCCCCGAAATATAAATAAAAATTCTGAAGCTAGCATTTTTGTAACTCCGTTTGTCCGTATAACTCTGTCCATTTTAAAATCATTTTACCACAATAGTTCAAAGTCGACTACTGACTCACGGAATCACGGATGACGCCTACTACAAGAATTTCAATTATAATTAATTTTTTTAATTTTAGAGAAATTTATATAATTTTAGAGAAAGAATTTAGGTTTTTTGGAGAAAAACTTTACGATTTTACAGCACAATTTTTTAAGTATTAGCACATATGATATAAAACAACCCTTTACATCATCTAGTTGCTAGTTAACTATTTCAAGCATGAATAAAACTGGAACTTGTGAACTAAAACTATTTTACTGTACATAGCAGATGTAGAGCCTTAATTAAATTAATCTACCCGAAATATAAACGTATCCTTAAGACACATTTATGCATATTTTTAAATTTCTTCCCAATAATTATTGTTATTGTTATTATAAGGGTTTTAAGTAAGTCAAAAAGTTCCAAAAAAATGAACAAAATAAAAGAATGCACCAGTATCTAATATATGCAAAATTTATTGAATATACATTTTTTTTATTAACATCAATTAAGAAATCATTGTTATTCTTTTAATAATATAATTTTTGGTCTATTATTCTGCAATTGACCATGATGAACAAATTTTTAACAAAAGTTATTGAAAATATCATATACATTATACAAAAATTACTTTTTTCTAGCACTGAAATTGAAAATCTATAATTCTTTAATTTTTGCTACACATTTTTCTTCGTTTATCAATGAATTGATTCAATTAACTAAACAGGTTGAATATTAACCCCGTAGAGAGCTTTGTTAACCGTTCATTCATCATTTGAAAAAAAAAAAAAAAACAATTTAAATAATTTTTCTCTTTATTTTTTCATTAATATTATTTTCCTAAAATTTCTATGTTAAACAAAAAATACAAATTCCTTCCGTATTAACAATACCGTCCATTGGACATTATTAATCTAGAAGATAAAATCACTCAATTTATCAATGAAATTTTTCATTTAAAGAAAATAATGGACAAAAATTAAATTCCATCATATAATCAATTCTTTTTCATAAAATAAAAATTAACAATTTGGATATCTTATTTTATTATTTTTATTTTTTTTTTTTTAATATTGAAAAAATTACTAAAATAAAATAAAATAAAATCTAACAATAACCAGCAGTAATAAAAAAATTTTTTTTTAAGAATAACAACGTCTATAAGGTCAAGGTAATGAAATTTTTCCAATTCGCTCAATTTACTTTTATTAAATTTTTGATTTAAATTACATTTCGTCGCACTCAAAAGCTGTATATTTTTTTAAGTTACGGAAAAATTAAAAATTATTTCTTACATATTAGTTTCATTTTGAGATTCAGATTTCAATATTTTAGATTTCAATATTTTAGTATGCAATATTGCGGATTTTTGATTCAACAGGGATCTCAAATATTCTATTACTGTAAGTTCTAACATGATTTAATCTTACATTCAACAGGAATAAATATTGTAATTACTTAAACTGTGTAAAAATTTATTCAGTATATATATACATATATATATTTGTCAACATCGAGTTTAAATTTTTAGTTCTCATTCGAGCATAATCTGAAATTAATCTTTTTGATAATGAATTTATTCCTGTAAAACATACTTGAGCCTCTTTTCACATTATGTGTATGATGTTTTTGGACCCATAATTTTATTGATGATACTATTGTTCCATAGATAGTATTTTGAAATCAACATTCTGGACTTGAACTATCAAAATAATTATATGAAACATATTAGTTTATTTATATGATACTTATTTAGTAAAGTTGTATAGACTTTAATTAATCTCTATTATTTTCAATTATATAAAATATTTTGTAAAAATTTCAAATTGGACGTAACAAATATTTTTATTATTATTTCATAAAACAAAATTTTTCTTAATTGAACACCAAATAGAATTAGAATTAAAATTAAAATTTAATTAAATTATAGTTCGCCACTAAAATTTACATGGTTTTCATAGTATACAACTAACTTGAAAAAAAGTACATGAAATTATTGAAATTGTTTTGCAAAAATTTGACGGAAACATAAAACTGGAAATATAATAATTATCAAAGTCATAAAAAAAAATTGTGTTAAAGGAATCAAAAAATAAAATTTATTGCATCAAGGTAATACGAAAATATGAATTAATACGTATATAACTTCTATAAACATTTATTAGACGTATAGAACTCTTAATAGAATCTTAGTAGGTATGTTTAATTAAGTCGTACAAAGCTGAACTGGCTGCATTTTTTCCATAACATTAAAAAAAATGCACTTTATTATTTCCATATACATATTACAATAATGAAACTTTGACGTCATGATCTTCAATGTTTACGGTTTGATTTTATATACAATAACATTAAATAAAACCATTGAGTAATAATATTTATAAGAGGGACAGAATTCATACAAGTAAATTTTTTTCTAAATAACTCAAAAATTATGACATTATTTTCAATGTATTGAGTAAAATTTTTTAACTCAAATGTGTTTATTCTTAATTTTATTATTTTTATTATTCTATTAGGAATAAACACATTTGAGTATGAAATTTTTATTCAATACATTGAAAATATTGTCATCATTTTTGAGTTATTTGAAAAAAAAATTCTGAAATTTACTTGTATGAATTCTGACCCTCTTATAAATATTATTACTCACTGATAAAACATATTTCAAAAATACCAAAAATTTCTTAATTTTGAATATACGTAGGTCTTATTCTACGGTTTTTTAACATAAAAAAGCACACATTTATGTGTTAATCAATTTATTCACCTAAATAAGGAAAGTAATAGCATAAAGTTTTCTTGAATGAAAATGGAAAACTGAATATTTATTTTTAACAAAAAACTAATATGTGTTAACATTGCTTGTAAAAATCCAAAAAAAAAAAAAATTTTTAAATTTATTAAAATTTTTTTTGTTTTTTTTATTATAATATTTATTTTTATTTATGTATTATTGTTTTTATGTTAATATCTAATACTTCCCAATGTTTTAGTAGTTTATCAAAAATAAATAATCCGGCATGTTATAAAAATAAAAACATTTAGATTGCCTTGGAAGGGAATAATAAAAAACACTAAAGTGAAAATAATTTTTTTTTTTCACAATAATATGGAAATATTTGTAATATATTTGACAATAGATTGTCTTTAATTTGGATATGATTACAATGCTTATATAAAATTACGACACTGAAGTTGAAGGTTAACACATAGAAATGTCAAATGAATTATCAAATAAAAATTAAACAAATAACAACATCTGACATTAAATTGCTTGTTAATGACAAAAAACATAATATAATATAATAAAATATTATATTTTTTTTTTTATAATTTTACACTACGTTGACTGATGATGATGACTAAAAATAATGAAATTCGTTTCCTTTTCAAAAGAATCGTAGATCATTTTTAGATACTAAACTCTTATTCTAGAAGGTGTAGATATGGATTGAAGAAAGGCAACTAAGTAGATATTCTTATATATGTATATATTTAAAATAGATTGTATAGTTACTTCCCATAGTGTTAGAAAATTGCTGAATAAAAATAGTGTAGATTAAAAATGACAGTATAATAACTAGAACATGAAAGTGTAACATAAAATCGATCTAAAAAACGAAAAGATAAAATTTATAGAATATTTTACACAAATAGGAAGTTGTGGATTTGAAAAATTATTATTATTATCTTTTTATTCTACAGGAACCATTTCCTTCCTATTTTTTTTTAATTATCCTTGAATGTAACTATTAAACATTATATCAATGTAGCAATGTAGTTTAATGTTTTAATTTCTATATTCGAATAATATCTGTGGGAATTTTTCATTATTGCCGTTATAATATATACAAAAAATTTCAAATGAAGAAATTTTATTCAAAAAATTGTATAATAATATAGAAACCAAAAAAAAATAAAATTTATTTACGATTTTCTGATGAACTCACGTGAAAATCAATGACCCATTGAGAAAATAATTTTTTTAAAGATAAAATAGTAAAAGGTATATTTCTATTTTGTTGTTGTTGTTGTTGTTGTTGTTTGCATTTAGTGAAAGAAAAGAAACTTCGCATTCATTTATTGAAATTATGAATAAGGAAAAGAATTTTTTATAGCTTGATAATAAACATAAAATACAAATTAGAAGCATTAATAATCATTCGTGCAAATTATGAGCACATTATATCTTATTTTTTTTTCGTATATATTTTTTTTGTTGTATAATAATTCAATAATTTTGAAAATAAAATATGTAAATTTCATAATTTCTCAGTAGCATTAAAAAAAAAATAATAATAATATTTTATAGAAAAATGATAAAGTATTATTATACATACAATATTTATGTATGTTTGAGCGAGAATAGATCGCACATGGCGATATACAATTTTTTTTTAAACATTTATTAAGAGACCATAGCAAAATTTAAGAAAAATATACAAAAAAATTTTAAAAAAGAATTTTGAGTATCCAATGAGACATCTCATACTTTATTATCTCAGGTTGCATTCCTTATCATTTAAATGAATTTAATTATTTCTATTATTAAAAATTATAAATTAAAATTTATATTATGCATTATTAAAAATTAGTGTATAAAGTTCAGACTTATTTTTTGGGCAATTCTCAACAGCAGCAATTAAACTACCATATGCATGCGATATGATTTTATTTCTCTGACAAACAGTACCACCACCACGAATCAGCTGATGCATTTGACGATTAATGTCACCAACACAAATCCAAGATACATCTGCAGTAATGGCCCATTTTGAATGGTCAGATGTAGTCTTAAATGATATGTTCAAGTCTTTAGATTTGATTTCTTTGATATTTAAAACTCTGAAAAAGAAAATAAATAAACAAGATTATAACAAAAATACAAAATTGGAAGTAGAACAAAAATGTTTGTAAATTTATTTAGCCTAAAAAGACTTTGGTTATTTAATAAATACGTTCTCATAATTATCAACCCACCTTCAGGTTCTGTTGAATGATGTGTTCATGCGTCTTTGAGCAAAATTTTCAAATTTAAAATACTACATACGATAATTTTATACAGAGAAAAATGTATGTACAAAAAAAATCATATTTTCTAGTTAACTCACTTGTTATTTTTTGTACAATTTGTTGGTAAATTCCCAGCACCCAATCTCCAAGTTTCAACAAACAAATCTCTATTTAAAACAGGTGCCACCCAGTCTTCATATAATTCCTTTGCAAATTTGCCACTTTTTGCAAACGATAAAAATTTATATCCTCCAAGTGTTGTCAATTCCATTTTATTCCAAAAAGGCCCAACATTTTTCCATTTTTTCTCTAAGACTGTGCCAACATTAGGATATAAATTTGCCAATGCTTCTGGAAATCTTGAATAGTAGACATTAGGCTCATTGTATATTAATTGTTCACCAACTAAATTAATTTGATCAGCCGAAAGTGATAAACATAAAAAACTTTGTCCATAGTGTAATCCATTTTTAGGGTAACTATATTTATTAGTTATATTTGGATACTTTGGTACAGAATGTATTAACCAAAATCCTGTTTTAGAATCAGCTGCTAAAATTCCTTTAGTGTGACCATTTAGAAAATCAACATTACCATTGGGATTCTCATCATTATAAGCAATTAAAATACTTTGAGAGCTTTGTGCCGTCAAATTTATCAATTGTCCCGGAAAACTTTCTGTATCGTTAATAAATTTTTTTGATAATTGCCAATCAGCTGTTGGATTTTTTGAAGAAATATAAAGGTAGCGAAGACCAGTGTTATCAGTTGAATTTGAAGTTTTTAAATCAAAGTGCTTTGGTAGTTTGTACAAATAAAACCTAAACGAAAAAAAACAGAATAAATTATTAAATATAAAAAAAAAAAAATGTATGTTAATGAAAATTAATTTTAAATATGTTGTATAGTCCTATGCAATCGTTATTATATTCTAAATTTTATTAAAAACTCCTTACCAATCCACATCATCTCCAAATTCATCGCGACATTTTATTTCTGCACAACTATATCTTAATAAAAAAGTCAATATTAAATAAAAAATAAACATAATCTAGTAACTCGAACAAATTAAATTTAAAAATTTTATATATCTGATATTGTAAAAAACCAAAAACGTACTGAGAATTTCAACGACAAAATAAAAGTAAAAAATTAACAAACTGACTCACTCACTAATTTGCAAAACAAAAACAAAAATATATAAAAAGAATTTCGTTAATCAAATGAATCATAAAATATATTGTAGACAACACAGAAACTCTCTTTGAAGTTAAGAGAATTTATTTTTCAATGAATTTTTCACAATCACAAAATTGTACATACATCGTTATTATATATTCTTTTTATTTAACTTTCTCATAATAATAGTCGTAATTCAAAAATTAAGAAAAAAAAACGTCGTGTCAGCTTTTAGGATTTCAAATTTTTTTATTTTTCTTGTTTGCAAAGACGATATGCTTCGTTAGGTTTGGTAATCCAAAATATAATAAATAATAAAAAAAATCCTGATAGTTTTTATTTCAATTCTACGATAAGGTGGACAACAATTAAAAATACTAATATGTACATTTACATAAAATTCATGGAACATTATATCTATTTTGGTAACATTTGTGTATACTTAAGATACATTTTTATTTCCGACGCGTGCCGATAGTGATAAAAATAGATTTTTTTTTATTTACTCATCGAAATGAACTTTAATTTTTAAGTATAAGAAAAATGTTTAGATTGAAGTTCAACCAATACAGTTGATAAAACCTGATATTCATAATATTATTCCAGTTTAAAAATCACAAAATTTGAAGGTGAAATCATCGTTAAATAAAAATAATAATTAGTTAAGTCAATTGGGTTTGGGTCGTCTATTTTGACTTTTATAGCTTCTTACGAGATACAATTTGAATAGCTGTCCATTTAATTTTTGGAAAATATTTTAAATACTTTTTTATTTTCAATTTTCCAAAATATTATATATACGCTTAATGAAATAAATAATTAAGGCTTTGAGCATAGTTCAAATTTATTATGCACTTAATGTCTACAAATATTCGTCAAATATGTCAATGACTGCGGAATTGAATAACACAAAGTTGTAGTAATGGATTTCAATTTAAATTCACATTTTAATTTTTTTTTTTGTTAAATTTTACATATTTCTTTATAGCATTAAATTAAGTAATAAAATTCAATTAAAATTTAAATAAATTTAAATAATTCCCTAAAATATTTATTTTTATATTTTGCAATAAAATAACTATTCATTTGTGGGTAATTCTATGTAAAACGATATTTTCAAATATATAATACATACCATTGAGTACTACCTATATAATATTACTTAGATAATAAAATTTAGGAAATAAATAAATTATTAATTTCAATTTATTTTATAACATTTAATTCACATTAATATATTATAATGATAATTTAGTTCTAGAGATATATAGTTTTTACTATTGTAGGCTATACTGTAATTAAAAATTCAATGTGATATTATGATGTTTGATGGAATTTATTGATTTCATATTAACCTCTTAATAGAATTTCTGCATCACTGTTCTAAATTAAAGTCTTATCCTACACTCTAGATGGCAATTTATTACCATCGATAATCGTGGTAAATCTATTCTGCATATGTAACACAAAATATTTACGCATTTTGGTGTAACGTGAAATTACTCTAGAAAAGAATAATTTTACATCAAAGTTTACGCGAAATTAACACAAAATTACTTCCAATAGAGAAAATTTAAATATAAAATTGTAATATTAAACAAAAAATTACTCCAAAAGATTGTAATTTAAATTTACACCAAAAAGACGTAAAAAATTTTTAAATTTTAATACCGTGGCTGAGTGGTATATAATTTATACTTTATTTATTTGTTTATTTTTTTACAATTTAATTTCCGACTAGCTTCGTATTTAGCACATCAGTCTAAGTTTTAATTGCGCAAAATAAGTCGGCAATTAAATTAACAAAAATACATCGTAAATTGTACAATATACTATATACAATTTACAACATAATTCCATATAATATATTTAATGAACTTAAATTCAATGTAATTATTTTAACACTTTTCCTTAATCTGATATTTTTGTAAACCAAACAATATGCTAAATAGAAATAAAAGTTTGTTTTTCTCTCAAAAAGAACACATCTGAAGTTAATTTAACTAATTAGGATTATATAATAAAAATATGATTTCGGGATCTTTATTTCTGTGTTTACTTCTATACTAACTATATATAGATTTCTCTGGAAATACCCTATTTAATAAGACAAGACATTAAATTTTTTATTAAAAATATACAATAGGTATATTGTAAGTATAATGGCTCAATAAGTTTATAAATGTATACTTCAAAAATATTTATATTATTTTAAGTAAAAATTAAACAATTTCATATACCGACAGTATGTAAGTATTTATAAACACACATAACACATAAAACAATACCTTATTTTAATTAAATTTATTGATACGTATATAATTTTGGATTAAAAATGGATTTGTGTAACGAAATTTTTTAATTCCTTGTCTGTGGTTGAAAGCGATCATAACGAATTGTGTCTTAATGAATGAAGTAAATAATGTAAATGTGATTATAGAAAAGATATCACTGTTTTCATTTTCTAAAATTTTTTAGTTGTTTTAATTTTCTTAAAAATTTCTAGTTAAAAATATTTGTTAATAAAAAATATTACATTTTGCAATAACAAAAACTAGAATTTAAGGAGAAACTTATATTGATCTTAAAAATATTAAAAAATAAAAACTTTTTAATGCAAATGCTAATTGTCTACGCACATTTTTCGCGCTTATTTTTCATCATCGGAGAGGATTATTGAAGCCATATATAACTTCCTAAAATTTTGTTATCCTTCATCTTGGGAGACTTAAAACTACATTATTTTATTATTTGTCATGTACATCCAAAGCCATCAAATTGATAATTTATTGACACATCCATCTGAATTTAAATTCATCAAATTATCTTTTCAATGAAATAACGAAAATTTTACGAATCCATATTCTATATATATATATAAAAAATCCATTATAAAACAATAAATTATTAACATAGTTATATTTTATAAATAATTTTCATGTAATTCTATTTAATTATCAATATTTAAATTTCTTCGTCTGCATTATTATGTGAACAAAACAGACTTTTAAGTCTTCCATGACTTTCAAAATAAATGAAAAAATTAAAAAACAACAAAATTTTATTTTTGATTATTTTATTGAAAAATTAATCAATTTTTTATTATTATGATGTAAGAATAAATTACTCTTTAAAAAAAAAAAATTAAAACTTCGTGAAAATGATTATATCCATATTATATTATGTAATTTTCAAACAATAACGATCATAAATATAAAAGCGATATATGAGTCGTTTATGTTCAAATTGGCTTAAGTGAGTTGAAACAAAATTAAAGTAATTATGGTAATACAAAAAAAAATATATATATTAGTTCTATATTACTGAAATATATAAAAAGGTTTGAAGAAGACCAAAAAAATACACTTACAGTTTTTTAAAAATAAAGAAAATAATAAAGTTTGCAGGTAATATATATTCTTCTTTTTACTATGAGATAAGTAACTGATCATTTAAATTTTTAGAATATTTAGATTTTAGATATTAAATATCATATTATTTGTATTTAATCTACAGAAAGGTTTCAAAGCTCATTTTATGTATATTTTGTTGGAACTCCTGTTTTTTTTACTACTACACTACAAGATAAATATATGTGTTTGTATCTTCATCTACTGTTAGCAAGGAAACTAATATTTTACATATTTTATTACAATAACTATTATAAATGATTTAGTTACTATATACTTTTATAATGTCTGGATTAATGAAAAATTTTAAATGTTCATCACATAAAGTGTCAATTACATAATGAAAGTATCAACAGCAATTAGAATAATTTTATTTTACATTAAAAAAAATAAATTACAGAGTACCCGTTAGATTAAAAACAGTTTTATTGTAATTTATCATCTCAATCTCAATTATAAATTATAAAATGTTTTGCATAATTTTTTTTAATTTCATTTAATTTTTATTTAGGTACTATTTTTATAATGTGCCAAGGTTTTATTAGTATATGACCTTTCATAAAATTAAATATCCCAATAAAAAAATTAATTTATGGAAATAATTAACAGAAGATGGTGGCTCCTCGATAATATAATATACGCGAAATGCATTTATTGATAACAAAACTATAGAAAATTATCAGCAAATTAAAGAACATATATAAAATCATTTGTAGCCATATATATAAAGAAATGTATGTAATGTTAAATATTCTGATAACTACGAACTTCTCTATCTTAGGTATATATTTAACACTTGAACAACATTCAAATTTATGAGCTTAAACTTTTTAGAGAATTAAAATTTTTTTTTTGATTAATCTTAACTTAATGTTATAATTTAATTTAATTTGAACAAGGTCAACTTTCTACCATGAAATTAATTAAAAAAAATAATAATTTCTTCTAAAATTCTGCTAGTTGTCAATTTTTTTTTCTATTTTCACCTAAGTCTATCTTATCAATATAAATTAATAACGGTGCGGCGGCGGCGTTAACACAATATTAATTGTACCTGTGTACGATAATTATTTTTAAAACAAGTTATTCGAAAATATAGCAACGAATTTTTTTTTTTTTTGCTGGAATAACCTTCGCGAAAAAATGCAAATATTTTGATTCATTTTTGATTTATTGCTATTTTATTTATTTTTTTTTAATAATTGAAACAATCACATATTTTGAACTGGCAAAATAGAAATTTTTATATTTTAAGAGTTCGGTTTTTTCCATAATTTTGTATTTAAAAAACTAGAAATTAAGTCGCATTTGAATTTAACCCGGAATGATTAAAGAATGATTATAACGTTAAACAATATCAGCTTACATTCAAAAATTACAGCTACCATTGACATAATAGAATCCGGTCACGGAAAGAAAATATTATTCGTAACTTAACAATTGCTCTTATAGTTTTTAAGACGGTCGTTGATCAAATCATCTACTAGGAATAAAACCTTTATAGATTACATAACATGTTATTAATCTGCGTAAATAGTATCTCATACAATTATGTATTTCTAAGTAACGTAAAGCTAAAAAGACAGAGGGTCTTGAATGTTATTGAAGTGGATTTTGAACACGGCAAGGTAGTTTCAATTAAGATATTAATATTAAAAAATGTCTAATCCAAATAAATACGTCAAAAATTAAAAAAACTTTAGTACTTTAGACTTTACATTCATAATATAATATTAACGCGATAAATAATTCCAAGGTATGGTAATAAAATGTTTAGCAAAAAAAAATTTGTAACAGTTTACAGTTTAATGAATGCAAATTCTTGGTTGTTATTCAGATTTTTGAATACAAATGACATTTTAAATTACAAAATAGCAAATTTCTAACAACAAGCGATGGCACGGTATTAAAAAATTAATTATTATTTCGTAATTTTTTTGTGGACATTTAGCTTTATATAACATCTTTTGTTTTAAAATTTTATAAAGATCACGGTGCAATCGTAATATATTAAGTATTAACAATTACACATACAATTTGTATTATTATTACATTAGACAGGCATGTGCAACTCAATTGCGTGCCAGAGCCACTGAATAAATTTCGTACCTCGGCATGAGCCACATATAAAAAACGAATGAATAAAATAATAATGGTTTATTGGTTTTGATTTCATTCAGAATATGTACTAGTAATTTAATTTAAAAATTGCAACATAAAACATACCAAAATATAAAATAAATCTACAAAAAATAAAAAAATAAATAAAAGTTAATGAGAAATTTGAATGTTTTTGCTTTGGCTCAATTTATTCAAATCAGGTGCAATTTTTGTTGTTGAAATCCTGACTTGATGTTTATTTATTACCTTTTCTTGCAAAACAAACAAATCATTGCCAGCTAATGAACATTTTTTAAAAATTAAAGCAAAACAAAAGTTCTTTTCATACAAAAAAGAGCCACATATTAATTAAATCAAAACATTGATGTGAGCCGCAGATAAAAATCAAATGAGCCGCAGGTTGCACATCGCCGCATTAGAACATTAAGTCAGCTCGATGGTAAACTTTGAAAATGTAGAATAAATGAATTTGTAACGGATTCAATGAATTGTACAGATTTGTTAATCGGCCAAGGAATGACAATATCACGTTCGAATTGAAAATTAAATTTTTGGCAAATAAATCATTTTTAAATTTTAAACTTAAAAACAACTTCTATAACCAAGTATACTTTTAATTTGAATAAATTATATTGTGTAAAGAAATTAAAACAAAATTCATTGGACTGTAATCTGTAATTAACGTGTTTATAAAAGTAAGACACAGTAAAGCTTCATAGTCTGTAATGATCGAAAGCAATACATTAGCTTCTTTTAAATATATGAATATTTCTATAAAACCTACTTTCTTTTCAATCAATTTAATTCGAATTATAACTATTTTTAATTTTTAATGTTAATGTTTGTTGTACAATGGTACAATAATATTTTTAAAATTTTTTTTTTTTAATATTTTATTATTTTTATTTCAAATGCCGGCATACGATTTTTTTTTTTTTTTTTTTTCAAATCAAGATCAAGATTTTTTAGTGATAAAAAAAACTTAAATCCTAATCTAGATCAATAAGGTCGAAAAACTTTTAATTTTTCCATATTTCCCTATAAGAGTACATGAAAACATTTATATTTTCTTGTCGTAACAACAATTAAATATATGAATCATTTCAAAGTTTAAATTTAAATAAAAAAAATAAAGTAAAATATTTATTAAAAATGCTAATTTATATTTTTAGTAAAAAAAAAAAATATTAATTATTATTAATCTTAATCTCAATGCAAAACTTTTGCCTTAAACAAGAAAAATTATAAGTATTCTAATTAATTCGTAATTCTTGATCCAAATTTTTCCTACACTCGCCTATTGAAAATTTATTATTTAAATTTGAATAATTTTCATATTAAAATATAAATATGATCATACTATTGTTATTTACAAAAAAAATCAAGATTTCCAATAATCTTTAACTATAAAATAATGCAGATACCTAATCTAGTTTTAAAACAATTGAATCATATTTTTAGTTTATTCGAATTATGAATAAAAATACTATATTTAAAATCTTGTTCTTTTATAATTTTTAAATTTTTTTTTTTTCATAAATTCTTAATAATAATAATAATAATAAAGAAGAACATTTAAGTTAACATAATAAAATTTAAATATCAATAATTTTCATTGTTTTCAATTTATGTTGGGTTCTTAATTAAATCGTCAAAAATTGAAGCGCAAAAAACATAATAAAGAAGAACTATTTAAAATAGATATTTTGTTCCTTGTACGTGTTATCTTTTTGATTTTTCCTGTAGCAAAATTGAATATTTTATATGAATTTTTAATAACAGAAAATTCAATTTAGAACACAACAACCTCCCGAATTTATAAAAACATTAAGTTCCTTGAACAACTAAAATAACAAATCAAAACTTTAAACTTACGAAATCAACCAAAATATCATTAACCTCGATCACAAAAATTGTATAAATTATATGAAAATTGTTATAAAATGAATTTATTAGACAAAATTATAATAATATTCTATCAAATCGCTGATATTTTAATCATATACTTTTCTACTTACTATATTTGGCATTATTGGAATTAGAATATGTACTTAAATATATTTATTCCGATTGTTTAAATAGATAATTTTGTATTGGTTGATCAGGATTAGTTTTACAGATAACATGATAATTGTTTGAAAAAAATTCATAACTTCTTTAATATTCTTCATTAATAATATTCTTTGATTTCTAAGTATTAAAAGCTTTAATTTTTAAAATCTAAATTTTATATTTTTAGAAATCATAAATTTCCATTTTACTAAGATAGAAAATTTTACTTTTTGGAAAATAATAGTATTTAAAAAATTTTAGAATAAAAAAAAATTTTTTTTTTCGCCACAATAGTTAAAAAAATTTTAATTTGTATAATTCATATAATTAATTTGAATAAAAATCATATAAAAAACTTTAACATTATAGTTGCATGCTGTAAAAAAGCGGCTTTTACTACAAGATTATTTTATAAATATTCCGAACTAAATGCATAATTTTATTTTTAAATTTATTGAATGATTTTATTGAAATATTTAGAAAGAAATTGCGAAATATATAAATTTATTAATAAATTATAATTCTTCTATCTTTATTTAACATCTCGAATAAAACTTCATTTCTCCTTGATGAAATATATCAAAATCGAATTCTTCTATCATACTTGACATTATTATAGTCCTATTTCTTTAATATAAAATTAGCAACAAGATATTCAATTCTTGCTAGGTCTTGTAAGTTGAATTATTATTACTGTAGTAAAGTTGTCTTCAAATATGGAATAGGGATTTTTATTTATTTTTATTTTAACATTTGTTGTCGAAAAAAAAATCTTAATATAGGTATTAGTTTTTATCTATGCCAACGTTTCATAAATTTTCTAAACTTTATCAAGGCTGTGCCAGTGAACAATTCTTGTGTTTGCACACAGTGTACATAAAAAAAATATTTTTTTGTTTAATATATCCACAATTTGCACAATTACGTGTTTAACTTTATTAACACTGTTTTACATTAAAAAAAATATTATTTTTCCTGGTTTAATTATACAATTTAAGCCTCGTAATAATAAAAGCAGGAAAAAAATAAATGTGGTGTAGTGTTAAGCACGTCATTTAGGTAACTTGTACCATTGAGTAATAATATTTATAAGAGGGACAGAATTCATACAAGTAAATTTTTTTCAAAAAATATGACAATATTTTGAATGTATTGAGTAAAATTTTTTAACTCAAATGTGTTTATTCTTAATATTATTATTTTTATTATTGTATTAAGAATAAACACATTTGAGTATGAAAT
Source organism: Hybos culiciformis (assembly GCA_964007475.1). Lineage (NCBI taxonomy): Eukaryota > Metazoa > Arthropoda > Insecta > Diptera > Hybotidae > Hybos > Hybos culiciformis. Next base: position 82,562,221 of record OZ023274.1, read on the forward strand.
TTTTATTCAATACATTGAAAATATTGTCATCATTTTTGAGTTATTTGAAAAAAAAAATCTGAAATTTACTTGTATGAATTCTGACCCTCTTATAAATATTATTACTCTATGCTTGTACTTAATTAATATGATTTTTATGACAAGTAGTGAGTTAACAAGTAGTAAGTTAATAAGTAGTGAGAGAACTGAGATTTCAAGTAACTTTATTATCGTATAAATAAATTGATTTCCGAAAGATTTTAACAATTAAATTAAACCTTACGAAGGTTTTTTAATTTACAAAATTTACGCTTAAACTTTATAATTGTTTTTAGTAGAGGTATAATCATTAATTAGCTTATAATTTGTAATATTAAAAACAAATTAATAATTTAAAAAAACTTAACAAGTTTATGATTGTTACAGATTTAAATATTTACATTTTTCGCTACTACGTAAAGATAATTAAATACCATTGTTAAGTATATTTGTACATTTAATAAAGTAGAATTATTATAATTGATGGTTTGATAATCTCGAAAGTTTATTTTAGGTATTAAATTATTTATCTTCTGATAAACTCTTAAATTTTTAAGCGTATATAATTTTTTTGTTTATCTTAAAAATAAATTCAAACATTGTTTTTTTTTTTAATTTTTTTATTATCGGTCAATGAATTTATTCAAGAAGAATATTATTCTAGTAAAATGTGAAAACAAACTAATGGATTCTTCTTAGTTTTGTTATTAAAAATGGTTTTAAAAATTAATTCGAAAAAGAAGAATTTTAGAAGCTTATTGAAAACGTTTCGTTGAAATTATAATTTGAGAATATTAATTATAAAAATAACAAGAACAAATAGACATTTTTGCGTTGTTAATTATTCTTAGGGGTCTATTTTTAATGTTTAATATTAAGTCAAGAAATTTTGTTTTATAATTAAATTCCATTATATTTTTGGACGAAATGACGTTAATCCCAATTTTCAGCATTGTAGCTTAAGTTTTTGTTCATTATGAATTTTAAATTATTTTAAGTTATAAATAAACATTATTTTAAAATTTTTAATAAATAAATTAAAAAAAAATCAAATTAAAATACAGTTTGTTATCAGAGCTTCAGATATAAGCGATCTTATAATCTAGTTGTTTTTTTTTTTTTTTTTATTAGTTAAGAATCAAGGATAATAATGTGTGTCAATTAGTTCTTGAATATCCTTGTTCAAAACGAAAAATATAAATAATTTTTTTTTTTTAGGATACAATTTTTTATATTGATGTTAATGCTGTCAACTATTCATTCCGAAGAAACGTCGGAATGTCGACATTTTGATTATATACCAAATATGTCCGACTCTTTATTTGGTACTTGGTATGGATTTTTTGTTCAACCTAATGAATTAAGTGTGGGAATTGGAGAAGAATGTCAGATTCATGATTTTCAGCCAGCTGATAATAAAAAATTACTTCATGCTGCAGTTTTTTATCCAAGGTGTAGATTATTGTGATTTTTTTTAAATTTCCCCAAGTGTTCTAATTTGCTTCAATACTTTTACTTACATTCTTTATCTGTAGTTCTCTTAATGAAACAAATGGATTGATCGATTTTATGGATTTTGAAATAGGAAAACCAGCTATTTTAAATATAACAGAATCTTCCAGTCCAAGAGGGATTAGTAAGTGTATTTTGAATAGAATTATTTTTTATAAAATTTTATTTCAGCAAAAAAAAAAATAATGTTAAAAATTTCTTCAACAAATAGATCATAAGACTGTATATATCATTAGATTGGCTTACATAGTATTTTAAAGTCCTCATCCATAATGGTGCTTTATTCTTTACAAAATAACTTATATTGTATTTATTTATTTTACATTTTATATTTTAACAACGCACTAATCTGATGGATATTAGAGCAAATAATATTTCTAGCTATAGAAAGTGATTTTCTTATTGCATATGCTTGCTCTGGCAAAAAAGGTAGGTATTTACATTTTACGTAATTATAAATAGTTATATTTCTAACTTAAAATAATAAAAATATATTCGAATATTTTTATTATATTGATTCGCCATAGATTTTTATTCAGTTATGTCCAAGGAATCTGTCGCAGATGACAAGGTTGAAAAGCGAGCTAATTCAATATTGATGGAGAAAGGATTTGATGTTTCTGAAGAAAGAACGTACATTGATCAACAAAAATGCTATTTGAGGAAATGAAATCACAACTGAATTATTATTATCTTTCAGAAATTATTGTTTTTATAAAAAATGTTGATCTAAAATATTTTTAATATATATATTGTTACTGAACTATAGCTATTTTTTTTATAACACAACACTTCTTTTAACTTTTTCATCTGAAGCACGGAATAATATTTTTGATTTAATTTTAAATTCTTATATTATTCTAAGAATATTATGATTATGATTGTATACTTTTTTTTGTTGAACTAAAAAAAAATGTTAATTCAAAATTCTTTAAATAATTCTTTTGTTTCGCTCAATAAATAAGACAATCTGTATTCAAGGTTAGACCATTGTGGTCAGTTTTGTCATTATATTAATATCTCATATTGCTGTGCGCAAAAAAGAAATCTAAATAAAATAAACAATTTTTTTTTACAATAGAGAATTTGAACTAGTTTTTTTTTTTTTTTACAAATTTAGAACTTGATAGATATTTAATTTTATTGATTAAACATAATATGTGTACACATATAAATATGATTTTATGCATAAATATATATAGACGCAGGTATATTTATAAAATTTATTTCGATAATAATAGTAAAAACTTCCTTGACTTAGCATGTGATGACGATCTTTAAGTTAACTTTAATTGTTGTTATCTGAAAATCATATTGTATAGGCTTTTGTTATAATTATAAAAAAATATTAAGTTATTATTAAACATTTACATATTTTTACATATTTTAATAATTCAATAATTTTATAACTTTTTTTTGTTTATTAGAAGTAGGATATTTTTGGAATGATTTCATCAATGTAATGTTACTAGGCCTAGTTTGTACAAAATATTAGCAGGAATATCAATAATTTTAATTATCTTCAAAGGCTTTTTATATTTACATTTTCAAAAATAAATTTTTATTTTGAAATTTGCTGAAAATAGAAAATATTTACATAATTACATGCACCTACATATATTATTGAATAAAATCAAGGTTTTATAGAATTAGGTCTGCATCGACCGGAACTGTCCGGAACGGCGTTCCGGTTCTTTTTTTTTTAAATATTACATACATGAAATTTTTTCTTATGAAATAAGAAAAATTTTTTAATTCCTATTCCTACCAACGAAAAAAATATAGAAATTTTTTTTTTTGCAAATAGCTATTTTTTTTAATTTGCTCATATTTTTTATTGCAATATCAACAATAGCAAATTCAAGTGCAGAATGTGAACGGGAGTTTTCAGCAATGAATTTAATAGTTACACCAACACGTTCGTCTTTATTAACTAAAACACTCTCAAATTTACTATTTATAAAACCTGTTGGTCCTCCGCTCACTTATTTTGATCCCAAAAATATATGTTCGCAGTTGGCTAGCCAAAGGAAAACATAGCGCCCTAGACTCTCAATCGAGATCCAGGAGTGCTAAAGTATACGATGAAAATATGGAAAAAATATGGAATCTATTATAATTTTATTTCGTATTATTAAATATTTAAACTTAAATTAATTCTAGCTATAGTCTTTAAAACTAGAATTTTGTATAAAAAATAATAATTAAACACTATTTTTCCGTGCGTTCCGATTCTTTTTTTTTTAGAAATTAAGCCCTGGGTATATGACATGTATTTTAAAAACTATGCTAATAGTAAAAAAAACTTTTGAAATTTATTATTTAATTTCATTAATTTTTTAATTGAGTAAAAAAAAACAAATAATTGTAGTAATATACTAAACCCTTAAATCATATCTCGAGGGGACATCAACTTTTTACATTGTGGGGTTTAGATATGGAGAATGTAAATTGATCCAAACATTTCAGTACACCTGTCAAAACTGAGCAAATACCTCACACTTTATTCAACATCATTTAACTATAAATGATTTTATTTATTTTACCAAAACAAAAAACAAAGATAACCTAATTATCCCACTTTGTTTACAAACAAAATTAACATAAATGTGGTTATAACACATACATGTTACATAATATATACCTATAGTATACAAATCTGAACTTTTATTCATTCTTTTTATTTGATTTAGGTTAATTTTTAATAAAAGTAAACAAGATAGGCCATAAAATTGAATTAAAAAAACTTTAGAAAAATGTTTTGTTTAGATTTATTAACCTAATTCTTAATTATGTAGAGCGAACTTGTATCTAATAAAAAAGTAATTGTTCTATATAATATGCTTATTCAAATTAAAATTAGTCTATATAAAAAGAGTTAACAAAATTTTTAACAATTTAACATTAAAATTATAGGTATTGGAATTTTAATTAATTTAAGGTCATTGCTTTGTTGGTATTAAAAATAATTAAAAGATTATTATAAGTTTAGCTTTAATAAAGATTATACATTAATAAAGGAAATTAATATATCAGAGCAACATATTTTTTTTTTTAATTATGGATATTCACCTGAGTTTCAATATGTTTTTACCAAAGTTAATAAATATTTGATCAAATATGGTATAAAGTAAATAAAGGCTAAGATTTTTTTTTTTTATTTTGAATAATCTGTATAACAAAACGTTTATAAAAATTAGCTATTAAGTAAAGAAGTTCAATATTATTTTATATTCTACTGGAAAAAAAAATTCTTTTTGAAGATATTTAATTTCATTTAACATCCTAATAATTCTAGTTTTGATTCACCAAACTTATTAAAATTTAAAATCGTAAGTTGATGCATCTAGACTTGTTAGTACCTTACCCTATCCACTTTATAATTTCATATTATCTAGTTGCCTTAAAAATTTATAAAAAAGAAGATTTGGCTGTTCTTTTAAAGAATCGCTAGGTACTTCTCAGAATGCGAGCACACTCGGCTTACCTTCCGTGGGTAATTTTTTTCTGGCATAAAATTAAAAATTCTTTTATGCTATGAAATAAAATTTAAATCTAAACTGAAACTTAATATTTATGTTTTGCTGATGAAATAACATTATTATTTTTATATGTTTTGATTATGGGCATAATTTATTCGTAAATTCATAACTGTGATTAGATAATTAAATTCCTTGAAATTAAAAAATGTAGGTTTTTATAAATTTTGTTTTACTTAATATAAATGGTGTAAAAATTAATGTTAAAACTTAAATCATCTATAATATATCAGTATTTATGTGACAAAATTTCCACCTACAAATTTTTTATATACTACTGTAGTTATTGAATAATTCATTAAAATTTTTCTTTTCTGATGCAAAAAAAAGAAATAAGATTTCTAATATTTGTTTTAATAATTTTTTTTTGTAACAACATTATATTTATATACATTTATGCTGCGCTATTAATTATTATTATCTTAATAATTCTTCTTTAAAAGCATACATTTTTTTGTTCATATTTAATATGGCTTATAAAAAATATTTTATTACAACTTTTTTTTTTCTATTTTCTTTCTAGTTTTATTAATAAATTGGTATCATTTTTTATATAGATTTCATTTTATTTTATTTTTTAAAAAAGAGAGTGAAAGTTTTATTATTAATGACATCAATGTGACGTTTTTTGTTTATTGTTTGATTCAATAATTTGTATCTGAAACATTTTTATGATCCATTGAAATTTTCAGAACTATATGATTTCATTCAATTTAATATGAATAATGAAAGAAATATAAATGTACTGAACATTAACATATATATAAATTAAATTAGAAAAAATAACTAAAAATATGCACACATCCGTCATTGATTTTATTAATACTAAATAATAATAATAATAACGTTAGTAGTAGAATGTACATATACCGTATATTTACAAGTTGAGAAATTCAAATAAAATCAAAAAAAAAAAATATTATCTTTGAAAATGTTTTTGTTGATTTTATGTTTTTTTTTTAAAGATGTTTAAATCAAGATCTAGATATCGCAATAAATGCAATTATAGCAGATTTTAAATTTATTCTTTAAATATCATTAATATATTACATATATTAATGATAATAAGGTTTCTAATAAGGATATAAAATTTATAATATTTAGTAATTAAAATTAAAAATTAAAAAAGTAAAGCAATTTCATTGGGGTTAGTAAAAGTTTTGATTCAAACAATATGAACGAGTTGAAAAAATGTTATTAAAGAATCATAAAAAAAAACAAAATTTTTTACCATTTATTGCAATAATTAAATGCAAACCAAAAATGTCAACTGATTTCTTAGCTTATCATGTTAAATGTACAAATATTATTTTTTTTTCTCAAATAATTAAAAATTTATTTTGGGAAAATACAAGATTTAATTTTAAAATTAAAGCGTGGAAAATTTATAGTTATTAAAATGAAAAGTGTTAATTTTTAGTGAGGTGTAAAATTTCGATTTTGAGGAGTAAAAGTTTTTATTTGTTATTTTGATGTCTTATAAATAAAGTTAAAATTTTTTTGTGCTCCTTAGTTATATAAGCCTGAGGTCAAATTAAGCCATTAAGTTCAATATCTATTAAAATAACAATAAATATAATTTTTGCTGACGATGATATCAGTCATAGAACAATAAAAACATTAAAATTGTAATATTACGTAATTGATACTTTTTATTATCATAATGTATATTATTATTAGTATCTTTATATGTAACCAAAATATACCAAAAAAAATAATTTTCTGAAAATAAAATTTGTTATGGATTTAAAAACAAAACAAATGTGCAATGTACTTAGGATTGGAAAGATCAATATTTTCATAATTTTTGTAGAAAATCGATATCATTATGGTACATGAATAATATAAAAATTCAATTAAATTATGTTAAATTATTATGACTAAATCATGTTTTAAGTTTGACAGTGTACGCTAAGAAAACTAAAACCCGTAAATAGCAATGTGTCCTCTGTGTGTCGGTCTTAGTTCTTTTTTAAAGGGCTATCGTAAAATAAACTAATAAAAAAGAGGGTGCTTATTACAAATAGTTGTTTTCTATCATATTGACATTGCTGAATATCTTCATTATAAATATCGCATTCAAATGTGAAATAAAACTACTTTTATTGAAAATCACTATTTTTTTGTTTGTTTAATATTCTAGTAGGTAGATCGTTCTCAATACTTCATTTTGTCTTCCATTCAATTATCGTCTCATATTCTATTCTTTTGATTTACAAGTTTATCACATAAATTATTGAAATAATTTGTAGGTACTTAAATTTGCACAGTGCACCGCTTTAAGTGCTATAAGAAAACAAATCAACCGTCGCTCACAAAAGTGATAGTAATAATGCTATTTTAAAATAAACTTTATTATAGCTCAGCTAACAAATATTTACCTATGTATGCCATAAAAAAAAAGCTTTAAACTTAAATCTCTTTAAATAAAAATTATACACAATCTTGTTTAACTTAATCTGTTAATTCAAAAAAAATATATAAATCTCTTAATTAGAGCAGATTTATTTATAAATTTTAGAGCGCAAAGTTTCAAGCGTTATCACTGATAACTCAATACGAGTGAGAGTATAATAATAAAATGTATCTAAAATTTGAGTGAATATTTAACTTTTGTTCTTTATTACGAACCGACTTAAAACTTTATGAAAAACTTATATTAATTAAATTATTAATTTCTGCAATATAATACTCCAATCCGTCAATGTAAAAGTTTTTCAATCATAAAGCCTTAATTTTACAACAAGGGAAGGCATAACAATTATTTATTAAAATTCTCTTGAAAAGGATAAATCCTTCTAAATAAGAAAAAGTACTATACTTATATAGTTATATAAATTATTCTGATTTGAAAAAATGTTTAAACTTTATCGATATTTTGGAAAAATTTTCTTTTCGAAATTTTATATCAATAGAGATTGTAGTCAACAAGTTTCTCATTTTCGGGATTATAGTCTCCGAGATATTACAATTCTCTTCATTTTTTCAAATAAATATCCAGAGAATAGTTAATGTATATAGTTATTGTCCAAAATAAATATATAACATTGCGAAAATATATGTGTTTGCAAGAAAAAAAAAACCAGATGGAAATCAATTTAACGCACATAACATGTATAGTAAATTGAATTGAAATATAAATTTGAATGAAAAATTTATCTAAGTTTCATATAGGGAATGGGAATCGAAAAAACTAATTTTAAACTACAATTTCATATTTAATTCATATATGTATAATATTTTTAAAAGTTGAACAAATTCCAACATAAAAGAATAAATTTTATGGTGTATAATATTAACAACATAAAAATAATCAACTGTATATAAATATATACATATAAGTAAATTTCATTTCTGGTATACGAAAACGAATATTTTTCATGAGGGAAACATATAAAAATAAATCTATGCTGCAATGAAAATAACATATAATAACATTTAATGCAACTGCGTCCATTCAATAAAAAAAAATCAAATCAAAAAAATATTAGAAAGAGATTTTTTTTTTCTTCTGGACTTAAGTGAACGCAAAATAGTTGCCGCCTAAAAAATTGGATTTTATAGGGTAAATCGTATATTAAAGATCATTGCAAAATAAAAGCCTTAATTTTTTTTAGTTTGCAAATTTGTTTACAAAATATTAGAAAACAAATTTGGTTTTATAAATTCTTTTCATTTGCTACATAAAGCCGAGTTATTTACAAAAATTTAACGTAGGTATGTTAAAAAAAATTGTATATTTTTATTTTTTTGACAACCTCTTAAAAATAAAGTGAAACAATAATTTTAAATATATTAGACATATGCCGAACTTAAAATTTTTAAACATAAATGCATAATGAGCATTCAGTGAACTAATATACATACTAATTATTGATACAATTTAATATAAAATTATTAGTTCATTTTAATTAAGGCAATGAATGTTCTCAGTAACGAAGTGTTAAATAATGTACTTGTGCTGCTCTTTTGAATGATGCAAGCCAAAAACATTGCAATTCAAAAGCTTTTTATTGAATTATCAACCTATAAATTTATTTGGTCTAGATTGTACGAAAAATCCATATTTTTTTTTAATTCATTCAATTTTCAAGAAAAAAATATATAGAAATAAAAATTAAAAAAAAAAAATCATTGAATTGGGAAATTAATAAAAACACATAACCATTTTAGGTTTTTTTTTTTATACATTTATTTTTCTACACTGGCTGCTGCCTGTTAGGAAAACGTAAATATAATGTATTACAAATAATTTAAAATTTTATATATTTTTAATTAATATGGATTGATAGCAAAAAACTAAAAAAATAAATAAATATTGAATAAATAAATTAGTTTCTGTTTTGTATTTATTTTTTTACTTTTTCAAAAAAAAATTATATACAATTAAAAATTAAGTATAATTTTGTAAATGAATTGATTTTTAATAAAGAATTTTCTCATACAAAAATTTAGAATGGAGCTCTAAACCAGAATTTTATTTTTTATTGGACTTGGAAATTAATGTGTATAGTGTAGACATGCCGTAAAGCAAGTTTAACCATTAGGCACTACAATGATGACCCTAAAAATAAACTCTAACTGAAAAAATGTTAAAACAATAATATTTTTAAGAAAATAAAATTTATTACTTTCACTGATTTGTAGCCTTATAGCTTCGATACACTTCAAGTTACCAACCATGAATTTCATGGTTTGAAAATAGGTTGGCGAATGGGTGACACACTTATAATAGATGGTTTGGTTTGAAATTAAAAAAAAAAATTTTTGTAAAATAAAATTTTAATTTTCGTAATTCAAAAAAAAAAAATTTAATTTTTTTTTATTAAAGAAAAAATGGAAATTAAAAATAATATTCAATTTTTTTTTTTTAATATTATGATTTTTATTTTTTTGACAATCGACAATTTATTATTTTTTTTTTTATTGAAGCATTTTAAAGTTTGATTTTTTCTGTAAATTTTCTTCAAATTGACAGGTTATACCTTTTTTTTTTCAAATGTAATAAAACTATGTAGTAAAATTTCTAGGTTTGTGTCGAACCTACTTTCAAACCATGAAAAAAAAAATTTATATGGCAAACCAAGTACCAAAAACAGAACGAACCTATTTTTTCTGCAAAACATAGAATTCAATGTTTGTAACCTGAAGTGTAGCGAAGCTATTAACATTTTATCGCATTTTATCGAAATTTTTGAAAAAACAAAAATTACATAATTTGAATATTTACATACAACTTTACACATATGACATTAGTACAATATAATAGAATAATAGTACAGATAGAATGTACAGTATAAAATAGAAAAAAAATAATTAAAATCAATTTTTTATTTAACTAATATATATTTTTTTTTATATGCAGTCCCCATTATAAGCTTACAAATATAAAAATCAAATAACATATATATAATTTGTCATAATCCTTGATATAATAAAAATTATTGAAAATATTTTATGAGTGGGTGATAACATTTCCTTTTTTTTTTCTCAAATAAAAATCACACTGGAAAAAAAATACATTTATCAACTTATCAGCGCGAATTCATATCAGTGTGTGGGCATTTTTACTCATAAATCATTAAAATTTTCTAATTTTATCGATAAAAAATGCAAATAACTTCGAATAATTTGTATATAGGAGAAAAAAATTAATTTTATTTATTTACCATCAAATTGTCGAATATTTAATACAAAAGAAAAAGTTGAATTTAACCACGTCATCGTAGCCAACATTATGACAAATCTTATGAAAAATATTTTTTGAGATGAAAAAATTTAAATCATATGCATTAAGGGGTTTTTTTTAATTTTGCAGGGGTTTTTGGCTGATCCTGAAATTTCTAAACTTTATTTCTAGATCTTTTTAGGTCCCACGTTCATTCAAGAAGCTATAAAAAGAAAGTAGGTATATATGATGGTATATTATGATTAACATTTTTCCATATAAAGTTAGACACTTATCAAAAAAGACAGGAATTTTTTGTATTCTTATTAATGGTAGAAAATCTAAAAAAAATTAGTTTTATATTTTATTTTAAACATATGTTTTTTAAATTAAATTTAACTGAAAACTTTTATATAGACTTAAATTATAAATCAAAAGATTTAAGACACAAACTTTAAATCTGTGCACAAAATATATTCAATATAATAAATGCATTATAGTTTATGTAAGTCTCAATAACAAAAAAACACAGTTACAAAATAAAATTAAGTTAGATGTCCAAGCATTACACATTATTCATCCAATAAAGCAGTGAAAGTTCTTTTGACCATAACTGCTTTGATTTTGTTTTTTGTTTTTCAGTTATGTACTTACTGTGCTATACATTAAAAAATATTTTGCTCCATATAAACTAAAAGCAGAGCATGTTTTGTTTTTTCGAAAAAGAAAAGCAAAAAATACTTAAGCAGAAAAAAAAAATAATGCTTTGTGCGGGATGCATATGCTTTAAGTGCGTTTTTATCTCAGAAAATGTTTAATGTGCAGAAAAAAAAAATTAATAATAATTTTATGATTTACTGAACATATATGCACAATTTTTTATTTATTTTTTTCTACGATAAAAGAAAATAAAAAGTGTCGCAAATATTTTCATATTAAACATAATTACACAAATATTTGAGTCATTCATTATGTAAAAAAAAAATTTTTTTTTTGAATTAAATACTTATTATTATACTCGTAGATATTATATATACGTAAATCTAAAAAAAAAATAATAATTTCTCGATTTTAGATATTTTAATTATAGTTTTATTATAATAGTAATAAAAAAAAATTCTACTACTGTTTATTTAGATAAGTAGTATTATACCCATTTACATATATTCAGACAGCTAAGTCCCAAACTTTCGTTGAGAAAATGTATACAATGAAAAAATATTTCAGGACTATATTACTATTTCAGTATCTTAATACAAACAATTTTTTAATCACTGAATATTGATTATGTTTTTTGTTAAATCGATCTAGTATATACATAAGAATAGTTTTGTTTTTGCAGTTCTTAATTTGAAAAAAAATTTCTCAAATTATTTCATATCATATACTGCACATATAAATTTATTAAAAAATCACATTAATGTGTTTTAAGCTAGACATTGATTTTTGTGCCACACTATCACTATATATTTTTCTGTATGATTTTATTACAAATTTATAACAAATCAATTTTATTCATAATGGTATGTATATTGTGCATAAAACACATAATTTTTTTTTTTCAATTATGATTTTTAGCTCATGGGGGCTTTTTTATTTTCATTTTTTATTTTTTTTGTTTTTAATTATGAGAGAAAAAGATAATCATATTTGAAACAAAAATGAAAAGATTTTTATCATTTCCTCGTCTTGGTCATATGCACAAATTACACAATCTTTTTTATCAAAAATCTAAAATGCATAAAATATAAGTTAAAAAATTTATATAATTTTATATTCATTTCATATATAATAAATAAATGTTTAAGTTTTATTTTATTTTATTTTATTTTTTTTTATAAATTTTATACAGTTTTCCACCCAAAATTCCATTTTAAACCAAAAATTATATGTGTTTTCCAAAGCAGGTGCGTGCACTACAATAAATTAATTATTGCGATAATCAAGAACTTATAAAAACTAATATTTCTTTTTTAAAAAATCAATTTATTTATTATGGAAATATAAATTGATATTTTTCATTTAAAATAATTCACATTTTACATAATATTCGAATGCAAGCAATTAGGAATTCATGTTAAAAAAATATTTTATGGAATTATGAATTTTTAGAAATGTATACTATGGCTCAAATATAAATGTTAAAAATTCCGACCAGAAAATTGTTTTCTAATTTTATAAAAAAAATTAAATTTGGATCATATTTGGAGTCCAATTGCATATTTTTTTTTTAATTTTAATATAAAATAAGCGTATTTACTTTTAATAACATTTTAAGATATAGACTCAGTTTTTTTTTTTATTATATACCAGCCCTGGCTTAATAGAGAATTTAATCCGCAGTATTTTACATAACATAAATAACATAATATAATGAATACCATTATTGTCTCAAATTTAAATAGCTTCATTTTCGTGGAAATAATAGTATATGTAACAGCTAACCAGGCGGTAAAAATCACGTAACCCTCAATCAACTCTAAAAATCAATAAATTGTATGTATGTATGTACTATATAATATTTTAAATAAAAAAACACTTACAAATTATATTTATTATGTTTATCATAATAAAATATTGCTCTCACTTTTTTAACATAAATTTATTTTATGCAAAAATGTAAAATAATAAATAAAAATTAAAACTAATCATTTAATTCTTAGTTTAATTTTTTTTTTACTCAATTCACATGATATTATGCAATAAAAAGAGAGCAATGTGCACTGATTCTGCTTACATAAAATAATTTTTGTTCCAAATATAGGTACAAAAATAAGTAAAGAAAATGTGAACTTTATGTTGTTTATTTTTTTGTATGGTATAAATGAAGCTTCTGTTACCGCAAAAGTTGTTAAACACTCATTTATTTTGTGTTTCCAATTATGGTGAAAATTAATTACTAAAATAGTTTACTTGTGTTTTGAAAGTATTTTTTTTTTTCTTTAATATACTAAGTAAAGCCATTTAGAATGCGAAGTACCATTTTATGAAGAGGATTGGAACAGTTTGTACCAAAGAAATATATTTTCTCTGTACATTTCAATTACGAAAAGATTCCATCCGTTTGGAGTCTGTCAGAATGTTCAAGCCAATCGTTCAATAATCTATATTATTGAAACAAAATTACAAGAAAATAAGTCATTAAAAAAGGAACCTATCCTATAATATGTATTTTAAGTTAGTATACAAATAGGAGAATAATATATATAGAATAAAAAAAATTAAAGTTTCAAATGTATTTTACATAATAAATTTTTCTCTGACACTCATCGTTCTATATAATTAAATTATCAAAAAAATCTATTTTGGATTTCAACAAGAAATTTTAAGAAATGGCCAATTTTTCTCAATTATTCAACGAATTTTTAAACAAATATGAAGGTACATCAATTACAAAATTTTTATTATATATACCTAGGCCGAAATAAAGTTTAGACTATACAACTTACTTAGTAAGGTTTGAATAAGAGGCAGCCGCCGCAATAAGATTTGAAATATATTTATATCTCTAAAATTATGCCTAAGGCAAAACGGAAAAATATATTTGTAAGATAATTATTTTCTTATGTACTTTTTTAACAACATATGTTATTTATACGTTTATCTCCATTTGAAATTTATAAGTAATGAAATTTATTTTTAGACAAACGATTATCACATTATCCTTTTATGGGAGGACCATTAAAAATTTCAATAAGCTTGCTGATTTATATAGCATTTTCTAAAATTATAGGCCCAAAATTTATGGGAAAACGTGAAGCGTATAATGTTAATAAGTTGTTGCAGCTGTTCAATATTTTACAAATTATTCTAAACTCTTGGCTCTTTGTGGAGGTAAGGAAAAATTATTTTTTCTGTAAAACTGAAATTTTTACAACCTATCACATATTGAGAAAACGTGAGAAGAAGTAAATACAATTATAACACGCAATGATTATAAAAGTCAATTAAACAAATTTAACTTATATAGAGATGCAACTTTTTTTATATTTTATGAATCAAAAAAGCTTCAATGCTGTACGTTCTTCCGAGCCGAACTCGACCAACTTACCCGCAGAAATTGATTTCTATTCTATGTTGTATAATTAGTTTAAAATAGCCAAATACAAATGTAAGAAAGTTAATTTTTTTGAAACCCTTTAATTCTGACTCAAAAAATAAAGTACTTGAAAGGTTTGAAATTAACGTTATTAAACTATTAGAAGGTTAAATTGTATCTTAATAACGTGAACAACATCACTAGAACTGCCTGTACAACGAACTAGGTACCCAAGAAATTTTACTTTTGCTTTGTTTTTATTAAGATCCATTTTTGTTTTGACTAGTAAATATTCAACACGTTAACATTTGAAATTTTATTATTACATATATTTATATATTTTTAGCAATTAACGCACTTTTATAAAAATGATTCCCATTCATTTGTTTGTGCTATGCCTGATTTTAGTGCAACACCGAATGGTTACAAGGAAATGAACCTCATATACGCTTATTATTTATTGAAAATTTTTGATTTAATGGACACTGTATTTATGATCATGAGAAAAAAGTTCAATCAAATTACATACCTACATTTATATCATCATTCTAGCATGTGTATTATAATGAATTTTATCGCACAATATACACCCGGTGAGTAAAAGAAAGAAGAAAATGTGTGATTTAAAATATTAAAGCATGTCATATAACAACTAAAAACTTGAACATTTTATCCACCCAACTTATCAATAAAATGATTACAATTTGTACGTTACGTTTCCAATTTTTTAAATAGCACACAAGAATTAATATAAATGCAATAAACCTTTAGTAAGTTGTTGAAACATTATTAATAAATTCCATAACATTAATTTTCTAGGTGGTCCCCACTCAACTATCGTTGCAATCAATTGTTTTGTCCACATAATTATGTATTCGTATTATTTTTTAACATCAGCGTATCCAAAAAGGAATTATTTTATTTGGTTTAAAAAATATATAACTCGATTGCAATTAGGACAGCTTATTATATTTATGCTTCATTATGGATTCAATTTGTTCAATAGAAAATGCACATATTCCAAATTTTGGTCATTATTGGGATTTATGCAAAGTTTAATGCTACTTGCATTTTTTTTTAATTTTTATATTAGAGCTTATGTTTTTAAAAAAAAATGTATATAAACATTAATTTTTATTGTACCAAATATTATTGTTTGTGATCCTTAAAAGTTCTATAGGTACGAGTATAACAAAATAAGGTGTTATATGTATGTAGTTTTAAAAGCTTTAATGATAGCGAAATTCTCAAAAAAAAATAAACATAAGCTCATGGAGTTGTAGCTAAAGTTTTTTTGTTATATTTTTTAATTTGTGTTTTTTGTATAAGACTGAATCTCCATGATATACTTGCTTTTTATATATGTATTCAAATAAGTAGTTAAATAAAAAATTTATTAAATATTTTTTCCAAAAATTATCTATTTAATTTGCATTACGGACAGTTCACCGTAAACAATTCACCGTAAGACAATTCACCGTAAGACAATTCACCGTATGGACAATTCACCGTATGGACAATTCATCGTATGGACAATTCATCGTATGAACAATTCATCGTATGAAGAATTCATCGTATGAACAATTCACCGTATGGACAATTCACCGTATGGATAATTCACCGTATGGACAATTCACCGTATGGACAATTCACCGTATGAATAATTCATCGCCGCCCGGATTGATAAAAATAATTTTCTTTGCGATGAATTATTCATACGGTGAATTGTCCATACGGTGAAATATTTTTTCTAAAATTTTACAGTTGTTTTTAAATTTTAGGTAAATCATTTAGCTTTACCCAGTCAGTACCACGAGGAGACGATCTATCTTAGTTACCGATCACTTTTTTTGTTCATTTAGTTTTTTTTTTTTTTTTTTTGGTTTTTGTTAAATATTTTTATTTTTTATTTCTTGAATTTTAATGATCAAATTAAACAGAAAATAGTTAGTTCATACGATGAATTGTCCTTACGGTGAATTGTCCATACGGTGAATTGTTTCGGTGAATTGTCTTACGGTGAATTGTTTACGGTGAATTGTCCGCAATGCAAAGAGAGGGTGTTAAGAAAGAAAACACGTAGGCTATAGTTTTTGTTTAATTATTTAACGTAAAGCATTAATGGCAAAGTAATTTTTCCAAGAAGACCGTACATGGAAACATTATTCTTATTTATACGGTGAATTGTCCATACGGTGAATTAACCATACGGTGAATTGTCCATACGGTGAATTAACCATACGGTGAATTGTCCATACGGTGAATTGTCCATACGGTGAATTGTCCATACGGTGAATTGTTCATACGATGAATAGTTCATACGATGAATTGTCCATACGGTAAATTGTCCATACGGTGAATTGTCTTACGGTGAATTGTTTACGATGAATTGTCCAGACACCATTTAATTTAATTAGTTTTTTTTAAGTATTACAGAACAAAATATTGATTCATTGAAATTATATATGAAACCTGCTATATTTCATCTTAAACTAATACATCCAACCCATACAATACATTAAATATTTCAATATCTTGAGTTTAGAACATTTTCAAACTGGAAGTTGGTAAACAATTGGGAATTTCAGCTTTTCCCATAATTAAAATTTATTTTTTTTATTAAATATTTATATTTAATTGCATAAAATAAACTACAGTATTTAAAAAACTCATGACTTACATAACACAGAATATACATTAAGTTGTTATATTTTTTCCTTCCAAAGTGTATTCAGTTTTAGGTTTTGCTGTAATTTTTTTGCTATGAGTTCTTAATGGCTTTTGAATAAAATTTACTAAAATAATAGATAAAATATAATTATGTATATAAAAAATTCAAAGTTAAAAGCCTATGTAGAAAGTAGAACTAACTTAATAAAAATTTTATCAAAAACTTACATGAATTCCATGGTCTGAAACTTAAATCGTCACAGTTTGTCCAATTTATTAAATCAAATGATAAACCTTGAACTGATTTTCTTCTTGACTTTAAATTAATCTCTTGATTTTCTTCAGCTTCAACTAAGTTTTCTCTTATCTCAGTACGATTTTGTTTTAATCTCTTAATAAAAATTCGATTATTTGTGGTAATAGGTTTATTATCCAAATGTTCTAATCAAAATTAAAATACTGTATTATTTCATTTTATTTAATAATTTTCTTAATAATAGTGTAAAAAAGCAAAATAAATTCACTTGAACTCTTTAAAGCATGTATTTTAAAGGCACTTTTCTAGCATATTTACGAGCACTAAGAATCTATGCCCATAACCTATTCCTATATCAGTAGGCCAAATGATTGGAATGCTTCTTAACGCTCATAAATATTTGTCTTAAAAAATAAGACCAACAAAAAAAAGAACTTGTAACGGAATAGAACTGTTCTTATACATTTTTTGAATCTAAATTAAATTACCCAATTTAAAACATGCTTCAATTATTTTTTCCCTGTAATGATAATCTTTTTTTTGTGCTGGACATCCTAAAAATCAAAAAACAAATTTCTAATATAAATTCTGAAAAATACTTTCTGGAACTAACCATGCAAGGCCAAACTTTCTAACAACAAAAGTGGTGTAATTCCTGGAACTAAAGAAATTTGATTCTTTTAATACATAATGGTATTTAAATATTATCTGTTAAAACTTATTTACCAATATTGTTATCGACAGATTCAAATTTATTTTCTGTTGCAAGTATCATTTTAAGGTTATACAGCGGTGTCAAAAATTCCAATGTTTTCAAATTTAATTTTGAAATGTTTAATAATTTCAAATTTTTCTGCAAATAAATTTATTAATTCTCAAAAACAGATTAAAAGAAGTAAGAAAGAATTCTCCGTAGATGATGCCTGGTTAGGTAATGTAGAAAGAGATGAGCGTGACAACGCTGACGCACTGGTCAATTGCGCACTGGATCATGGAATTTTTCTTAATTGATAATATTATAATCATGAAGTTCTTATCTATCATGTTTTTTCCTTCTTACCGATATTCCAAATAAATCTTCTTTGTTAAATTCGAATTCGTCCTCTTTTGATAAAGTTTGTCCTTCTACATGTAATTCTCTAAGTTTATTTAAATTTTTAATATTTTCTAATTTCTTAATTTCATTAAAACCTAAATATAATTTTTCCAAATTCTCCAACCTCTCTAAATTCTCAATTTTTTTTATTTTATTCCATTGTAAATACAAATGCGTTAGATTTTTCAAACTACTCAATCCATCTATATATGTTAATTTATTTTTATGAAGGTATAAAACCTTTAGTTTTCGATAATTTTCAAGATTAACCTAAAATAAAAGAAAAAAATTGTAGTTTTTTAATGTAGGTCTTTTTATTTCTTCATATCAAGTGAAGAAACTAGAATTAAAAGTTGTTGTATAAAGCAGCTTTCTTCTGTTATCTAAGTTTGGACTAAAAAAGCTAAAAACAAAAATTCACCATTCTCATAATCAATTGCTTGAATTAAAAAAAAAGTTAGTTTCAGAATCACATACTTAAAACTCTGGTCACCTATAATAAAATATAAAAATATTTTTTATGTTTCTTTTCTTATTTAATTTTATACTCTAAGTAAGCAACCATTTGAATTGTAGCTATATTTTTAACTGTGTTGTTAACTATATTGCGTTATATTTTATTATAACTCAAGACCTTAGCGTTCATAATCTTATATAAATATTGAACCGAGCTCACCATTTTATCATAGTCCTTTCCATTAAGATATAAATGACTCAAACTATCACTCATGGAAGCAGGAGATTTAATTTTGTTTATTGTTTTTTTCATAGATGTAGCCATTTATTTATTATTAAATAAAATACTTTATCATTATTAAATTGAAAAATATTTTTTACAAACTTGACAAAAAAAATTTATAAATTTTGATTTACGTTTATAAATATTTTTTTAACAAAAAACAACAAAGGTAACTAGGTAATCACAAGTAAGGTTTGCTTTATTTAATAAACAAAAACAAAATTTATCTGAAATACTTGAAGGAGTAAAAATCCTTTTCCTTATTTCTAAACGTAGACAAAGAGTTCGATCATATGGTGCTTTTCCAGAAAAAGCAATAAAACTAAACGCGGCAATCTGATTTCTGTTAAAAATAATTTATCCATATCTCGTTTTATTTGCTCCCACCCGTAACAAAGTTTGGTTCCACCTTAGTTTGGGAATTCATAATACGATTTTATTCTAAATTTAGCTGACACCCCTCTTCATCTTTACAATGTCATTTCACTGCTATATTAATTGTTTTTCTTTTATTAATTTTGTGGTCAAGTTCAGGTCGTAGAAAAAAGTTAGCAACTAATACAAAACAAACCTACTTTTTCCATCGTCATCGAAATTCAAAAACTTAGATTGAGATATAAAAGATATGAAATTTGCTTAAATTCAAATACGTTTGTCCTTAAAAAAAAACCTGAAAAGGTATTTTCTTTATAATTTTTAAAAATATGAATAAAAAGATAAAATTTGCATTCCGATATAATTTGATTTATTTATTTTAATTCAATCAAAAGCCACATATTAAACATTTTACATTTCAAAAATAACTTATAAATTTGGTTTATTAACAAATAAAATGATAAATGAATTCGGAATATTTAAATATCAAAATTATTGAATGCTGGTTTAATCTTAAATTAGTGCGGCTTTCTTCTAAACGAGCATCCTGAAAATAAAATAAAAAACATGATTTAATTATTTTTTTTATAGTTAAAAGAAACTGAAATTGTCAGATAATTAATAAATTATGGGTAGAAAATTTTTAAACAGAAACAATAATGTGTTTCAATTTTTTGTAAAATTCTAAGCTACAAAAGGTTGGATTCTTCAAATACAATAAAAATTATTTTTCAATGAATAATTTCAATATTCTTATATAATAGATTTTTAAATAAATTAGATATCAAAAATTATCTGTCACTGAGATCGTTCAATTAAAAAGAACATTAATTACTTGTTTCGTTTTAAATATAAATAATTTATTGCTTATTCCTTTTCGAAATTCCAAATTTTATTATTTTGTTTTCATTATTTTTTAATTTTTGTAATTATATAAAAAGATGTCAGTAGTAAGTACTAGGGCTTCTCAAACGGGATCCCGGGATCCCGGTGGTAAAATTGAATCCCGTAATCCCGGGATTTCAACCAAAAATTACGGGATTTCCACTTAATTAAAAAATATAATAGTGATTGCACTAAATTTTAGGCTTAGGTTAATATCTAAGCTAGACAGAATTAATTAAGTGATTGCTGAATGCGGCGTATACTGTTAGTATAGCGCTAAGTACAATATATAGATTATTTTCTATACAATTACGGGGGACCTTCATTATTAGTGCTATGCTAACTTTTGATGTTTATATATCACATACTCGAAATTTCATTCACTGTTTCAGTATAAAGCTAAAATTAAAATATACAATTTTGGTATAGAAAAAACACAACCCATAAAAACAAAGTTTTTGATATAAATCCTTTATATGCGAGGCAATTGATATGAAGTTCATATAAAGGTGTGTGTGTGTTTGTTGATGAGTATGTGATGCCAAAGTATATTGTTATCGACGACAAAGTTATGTGCAAAATTTTACCTCGGTTGGATACCGGAAATTGGATCTATTTTGACTTACTAAGTTTGGAGACCAGGATGTGAAGTTTATATAAAGTTGTGCGTGTAATGCTAAATGAAATTTAAGCTCGATTGGATACCGGGAAGTGGGTCAATTTTGACTTTCTAAGTTTGTGGAAACGAAGTGAAGTCGGTATAAAGAATTTAAAAAATAAATAAGTGCAGTTTAATATATATAGAATTAAAATTTATTTAAAATAATCGAAGTTTGAGGATTAGAAAGCAAATTTCAAGTTGTTAACTAATTTTTTATAATGCAGTATTTTCCTTTTTTATTATGTAAAATATCAACTTAGGTAACCCCGTCATGTCAAGTTGAAGTGGATCGAAAGCATGGCATTATTTTATGATATAATTTTTTGTTTAATTTGGGCTTATAAAAAAATTCCGGGATCCCGGGAATATGAAAAATTTTGTCTCGGGATCCCGGGATTTGAAAATTGCGGGAAATGAGAAGCCCTAAAGTACGTATTCGTAGATAATAATAAATGAATATATTTGGTTATTATTCATAAAAATTATAATATGAATTAATACATAATTTTATTAACAAAAATGAAAACTTAATAATAAATATTTGGAAAAAATAAGAATAAGATGTAATTTACTGATTACAAATTGGTTATCTATCATGTAGACATAAAAAAATTCTTAATAAAAAAGAATCAATAATTTAATGCAAAACATTCCACCTAAAAGTATGATTAAATAACCCCGATAATAGTATTAAATTTAAATACTAATTATAATAGGTAGCTAGTAGTTAATTATAATGGGTTCTGTTCTGGTACTTTAATTCCTTTTTTTTTTTTTTATATTTTTGCTCCTTGATGGACACAATTTAATTTGAATAAAATAACACACGTATAAAAATTGTTAAATATTAACATCAAACATGAATGAAATATCTAGGCAGCTACAAATAGAAATTTGGTAGGTATCTCAAATCATTTAAAACAAATTTATTATTATACTAAATTTATCTATAGCAAATAGGCACCTTCTTAAAACCTTATGCTTAACGAAATTTCAATTTTTTTTGTATTCTTTCGAATTTCACAATTTTCAGAAATACCTAGGTAAATTCGTCATGTGATGTTGACACGCATAATATGAATTATAAATTAATTTGAGCAGGTAAAACTAACAAATCCAATTTTAAAACTTGTTCTTAAATCTTGATATCTACCTAGGTATCTGATGATAGGTACAGTTAGGTAGATATTACCATAGATTAAGAATACAGATCTGTATTCTTAATCTATGATATTACCTACAAGCATTCCATTCAATATTATATAGGTACAACCTATACTTAATATTTCTGGATAGATATCTACGACTACGAAAATATAAATATGTTTAATAAATTTTCATACCTTCTGTTAATTTTGATCTGCCACCAGTTGGTTGACATAAAATTGTTGAACATCCTGCGCATACTACAACACCCTGTGCATGACTAAAAACTGTTGTAATTTTATAGCATCCAGGGCATTTAACGTCCATAAAATATGAATTTGGATGTTGAACTAAACGTTTTAATTTGTGTTTCCGCTTTTCAGAAGCGGGTAACGGATGTAGCAAATCAATAGCTAACTAAAAATACAAAAAAAAATTTAAAAATTTAATTTTTTTTTAGAAAAGAAATCAGTTTATATAGGTAGGTAACCCAGGACCAGGTGCAATTTATTAGATCCCTAGAAAGCAGCATAATAACTTCCTAGGACTAAGTGGTCTACCGTTCTTTCATACAGTTACAATAAGTTTCTGGAAGCGTATCATGTTAGTTAGGTCACCTGTACCTATGTAGGTAAATATTTACAAAATAAACAAAAACGGAATAAAAAGGGTAAATCAAATTCAGACAAAAGAAATTACAAAATAACAATTTCAAATAAATTGCAGTTATAAAACGTCATAGGTTCATTTTCCTGGTCACTGCACTCAGCAAGCAGATCAAAGGAAAATTGTAGGTAGGTAATCAGGGAAAGAATAATGAATTTAGCAAATTTAAAAAACAAAAAAAAAAAGGTTATTTTATTTGCATTGCAGTGAAAACAAATTTCACAATTTTGTTTAATTTTTATATCAAAAAAAAAATTTTAATATTTTTATTCCTGAATTTTTAAATTTGGATTTTTTTTTTTATTATTGTAAATTCAAATTTAATCAATTTCATAAAATTTGTAATTTTTTTTGCCATGTGTCCGACGTATGAATTTACAAAAATGAAAATAAAAAAAAAAAATTTACAATTTTTTTTCACATTTTTTTTTTTTAATAATTTTTTACACGAATTATATAAAATTTTATTTCAAAAAATAATAAAACTTAATTTAAAATTTAATTTTAATCAATTTATAGAATTAATAATTCACATAATTAATAAATATTAATATTTTTTTCCCGAAATTCACTCACCGGCATGTTTTTTCTTGGATCAGAAATCGAAAAAGGAAGTGACGACAGAGTTTCAGCTGTCAATTGAAAAAATGGCGTCAACGTCTAGATGATAAATCAAGTTTTGTGAAAGCAGGAAGTCTAACCCGTACTGTTAAAAAACAAATAAAATATGGCATACTGTTAATATCTTCATTCAGTATTTTAATTTTAGATTGTACGGCTTGCTTATGTCTGGGACAGACTCACAGGATTAATGCCTTTGACAAAATCAACTCGAAAAACATGTTCTTGAGCACAAAAACATGTTATTAAAATCGACCGAACAGACTACCTTAATGTGTTTCACAAAACAGATAAACATCTGTTTTTTTTTTCTCAAGTTTAATAACATGTTTTTCGAGTTTAGTTTGTCAAAGGGATTAATGTGTTTCACAAAACAGATAAACATCTGTTTTTTTTTTTAAGTTTAAAAACAAAAGTAAGCAACACAATATACCTACAAATTCAATTCAAATTCAAAATAAAAAACAATAACAAACTTTTTTTTCATTTGTTTACAAATAAATACGACATAAAATTTTCAAAGTCAACGTCAAAAATGATACCCCAGTGAACATTAATGGCTTCTACATATTGCCTCACGAAATATTTGTAAAAACTACTCAAGCCATCCCTTAATAACAACATGTTTTCGCAAGAACATGTTCTTGTTTTTGTTTTTATTACTATGGGAAAACTACTTCAAAAATATAAAATTAATATGTTTTTGATCAAGAACATGTTAATCGTGTCAGTTTGTCCAAGGCACAAGTATGACTCTTTTTGTTTACATTTTTTCCATCGATAAGTATGTGCCTTTTTTCGCCATAGGAGTCGCTATTTGGAGATTTAAATAAGTGAATTGTTTTTTATTTTGAATTTGAATTGAATTTGTAGGTATATTGTATTGTTTACTTTTGTTTTTAAACTTGAGAAAAAAAAACAGATGTTTATCTGTTTTGTGAATAAACCTCATTTAACTCAACAACAATATTTATGAATATTTGCGAAACCTCATTTAAACCCCAAGTCTGTAAAACTTATATTTGCAATGTTTTTATTTTCTTTATTAAAATTTTGTACATTTTAAAAGCTTTCTGTTTCTAGAAAATTTTCTTCCCTATTGTTTGTTTAATAATATTTTGATAAGCTGGCAATACAGACAAAAAGTAAACAAACAATTTATATAGCTAGTAGAAGCCAGCCAACGAAGCGATCGTTGTATCCATCATTATCTATCATTCATCATCAAAGATCTCACAACAGTAAACAAAGCTTAAATCGAAATCATCGAAACAAAAAAGTATCAATAGTTTAATTGGTTTCATTAATTAAATTATAAAATAATTACAAAAATAAAAATTTTAAAGAAAATCTTAATTTTCAAAATTTATTTTTTCTAAGCTACCGTACCAAAACTATTGTCTTCTATTTGTTTTATAATTATGAAAAAAAAATAATTATTGAACAGTAACCTAATGGATTTTGGAAGAATTAAAACCGGTTTTTTTATTTTTAGAAAATCTAAAAAAATTTAAATTGCAGTTCACAAAAAAAAAAAAAAATTAAATTAAAAGAACAAAAAAATGGATCCTACAAAAACGGCTGAATCCTATCAAATTTCAAAAAATGATGCTGACAGTAAGTTTACCTTAAATAATTTACTTCTTTTTTTTTTTTATTTTTTAGTAAGTAAGTACATACCTACCCACCTACCTACCCAGGTAGTGGAACGCCTACATATAATAAGTTTGGTCATTTGGGCCGATGTTGAATTCTAGATACCTATAATCACGGACACTCTAGAAAAAATTGGAGTAAGTGCAGATGACGTGAACCACTCAGAATGGGCTGAAACTTGGTGGGGGGTAGAGGCGGTGCCCAAACCCATAAAAACTGAAATCAATTCTTGGGGCTCGGGCCCCGTTTCGGAGATAAGGCCTCCCAAAGTTTTCATACATTTTTGTATCGAAAAATTTTTTTTTGTGCCCGATTTGCCCAAGTTTTTGGAAAATGATAAAGGGGGTATTCCAGAACGAGAGGGGGGGTGGGGGGTGGCGGGCGGGCGGTCTGGTGGTTGGTCAGGGGGATTTGCGGCGTCGCAAATCCCACTGACCAACCACCAGATGGGCGACGCCGCAAATCCCACTGACCAACCATCAGATTCGATTTTTCCTTAAACTAGGTGTACCGACTACCTATCTAGGCAGCAAATTTTCACATCACTTTCACTTTTGTTTATTTTTAGGTAAGATTTCAGCTAATTCATATCCAGGAAATGTTAATATTACATCACAGCCATTAAATACCATTCATACAAAGATTTCGAAATTAGTTTATGATCCTCGTTCGAGTCCTTCAAAAATGAATTTAAAATCTATTCATACCCAAATGAATAAAGATTGTCCGAAACTTAGAAAAAAAGGTTCACTCTTGGCAATGACAACATTTAAATCTAAAAATATAAATCTTCCAGAATTTCAACAACAAAATGATTCAAAGAATAAATTAAATTCCGATGAATTTGAAAATTTGAGCAAAAAGAATGTCATAAATCAAAAAAATTTACTATTAACTGATTATAATACTGAAAAAGAGCAAGTATTGTCGTCACCTTTTGAAACGTCAACATTTCGAATCACAAATGATATTATTAATAACAAAACTGAAAATAAATTAGAAAACCGTGAAACCATGATAGATGATAATCAAACACAAATATGTAATAAAACCAAATCGGAATCACAAACGTTGGCCAGAACCAAACCCGATTTGGTACAAAAATCTTTAGAAATACAAATTTTACCATCAAAATCAAAATCATCACTAAATTCAAAGACTGAATCTGAAAAAAAGAAATCATATAATTCAGACGAAACTAAAAAGTTTATGTTTGAACAGAAAAAAAAACGTAAAAATTCTATGAATTCTGAAAAGAGCAAAAATCAAATTGATAATGTTCGTGATAAAACAGAGATCAAGAAGCGTTTAGACCTTCTTCGTAAAAATACATTAAAAATTTTAGAACGTAATGTTAATTTGGCTAAAAAGCGATCATCAGGAATTTTGCAAGAAATCTCACCGCGAAAAACACGTAAGATCGATAAAACAACTAAAGCACCAAAATCAAAAGAGATAGTAAAATTATCAAATCCAAGCCGAATTTTACACATAGAAAAATCATTAATGCCGAATGCTGTTTCAACAGAAACAAAAAGAATTGGATTACTTCGAAAACCACATTTAGATGATAATTTGAATAGTCCCATAAGCAATAAAGAAAATTTAAACCTTAACGGTTTAACACCAAAAACAGAAATAAAAAAAATGTTGGAAAAAATAAGCGAAACTGCTAGGAAGCGAAATCAAATTGAAAATATTGAGCAGGCTCAAGACTCTGAACATACGTTGTTAAATTTTTTGAGTTCTGAAAAAGAAAAAATACAAGAATGCCATAAACTTTCTCAACATGTGGATAAACGTGAAGAATCTGAAAAAGCTCAGACTCTTAATACTCTTAAAACTAAACATTCCGAAAATGAAATATTCGACGAATTATTATCAACCGTTCCAAATTCAACCATAGGTAGAAAACCCGCTGTCCAAGATAAATCCATTCAATGTGATTCACCACTATTCAAATATCGTAAACCCTCAATTAATTCTCCACCCAAACAGGTTCCGTATTGGTTGAAACCTTCACCTATTCAAATTTATCCATATAATTTCATAATAGCTGTTAGAAAAAAACTCGAGGCGGTTACTAATTCTAAAATATGTTCAAATAAACATATCACAAAATTTGAATCTAACTCGCCATTATCGCATCAAAAAATGCGAGAATCCGTTCGTCATCGAATTGTCGACACCATATCAGATAGATTTGAAAATAATGACGAACGTGTTGTGAAAACTCAGGAAAAAAATACAGAACGTATCTACAATATCGAATCTAACCAATACAGTCGAAATAAAAACTCTAAAATCGTGATTAATGAAATTAAATCAATGACAGCCGATTTAGAAGTGAAGCCGATTTCAGATAATGCTCTAACACCAATTTCAAATAATAAAGTTAATTCGAAAAGTTTCACTGATTCAAATTTTAGTTCAGTTTCCATTCAAATAAATCCGTTTTCAGCGACAAGCAAATCTCATCGTAAAATATTGAGTAGTACCATAGTCGATAATAAATTTATTAGCGATGATACCACAACAATATCATCATCGATATTTTCCAGTCCAGAAAAGAAACAACCAAAAGAAACGGAATCAAATAGTTTGGTTGGCTTTGGAGGTGAAAACCAAGGTGATATAAGCCCTCTCTCTGTAGCAAATATATCAAGTTTGAAAATTCAGTCTAAATTTTTACCATCAAAAGATGTGAATTGCTACACTGATCAACCAGATGTTGCTACGATCAATAGATCAATTCCAGGTGAATTGGATTATAAACAACTTTTAAAAGATTTCAATGATAGTTTGTCGCGAGTGGTAACAGTAAACGAACAATTGAAATCATCTTTAAATGAAACAGAACAAATTGTTAATGTAAACCAAAATTTTGAGCAACATAAAAACAAAGAACAGGATTACACATCAGATTTTGAAGAAGAGTCTCGAGTTAGCCAATTTAAAAGTCGAAGCACAACATCTGTCGAAAATTTGGATCCTTCATTAAACATTACGTCTGTCGTAGCTTTTGATTCCACAATCAGTTATAAAAATAAAGAAACTCCAAATTTTAATCCTCAACAGCAAGGGAATCAAAATGTAAATATTATGTTCAACTCAAAAATTGAAAGTGATGATGAAATTTTGGAAATAATTTCAAGTGATGCAAGAATTGCTTTTACATCAGTACCTAAGGATTCTTTGCAACTATCAGAACATATCTCAAATTCTGAGGAAGTTTTAAGTAAAACTTCAAAATCTTGTTCTGTATTGCCGAGTTCAGTTTCAAATTCAATATATTCTGCGGTTTCGGGAGATTCATCATCCTCACAAAAATATTCGAATTCAAACGTAAAATCTTTTAATAATAATAAGATTTATTCAAATATCACTTCTTCGAGTAGTATATCTGAGGCGTTGGTACTTCCATATTCTACCGAAAAAAATGATGACAATGATGATGTGTCAATAGTCCACAGCGAAAAAACTTTTTTATTAAACAATAAAAAGGAAGTTAATAATTTATCAACAACCTCTAAAAATGAACACATTTCTTCAATTTCAAAATCCACAGAACTACCACCACCAGCTTATAACACTATCACAAACGATAATGAAATTCGTGATATTGATAATAAATTGACAAATACCTCAATTAGTAACGAATTTATTGCTGTATTTAATCAATCAGATGTTGAATTATCGCTTTATTCCCAAAGTAATTTAAGTCAATCCGAGACAACGATAAATTACTCAAGTATTGGAATGGTAAGAAAAATTATAAAACTTTAATACCTAATTATTACAAGTATTAAAATATTCTACTTTGTAGATATTTAACTATAGACACTTAATGTATTTAATTTCGATTTAATATTTATTTTAAGTATGAACAATTGCTACAAAATGAAAACAGAAAATCTGAACAATTGACAACATTTTTAAAAATGCGTGAAAAAGTTATTTTAAGTCGAGCCAAACGTCAAGTTACCTTCTTAGAATTACAAAAAGAAAAATTGAGATCGCATAAGGAAGGTGATGAAAAAATTGCATTTCAGTTATCCACATTAAAGAAAAAGCAACGAGCTGTTTTGATGAGAATGGAAAAAGAACAAGAAGAAGTTAAAAGGTAAGAAGGATTAAATTTTTTTTTTAATATAGCTTCAATTTAATTAATTATTTATAAGTTATAATCAAACCACATATTCGAACGAACATATTCTTGTTTAAAGTTTGAATTTTTAGTTAAGAACTATGCCAATATTTCTTGTTTAGAAATTGTTATTAATAATTTTTATAAATCAGATTTTTTTTCTTCTTTTTAAGATTAATGCAAAATCAAATTGTGAAAGAAAATGTTAAATCAAATAGATCCAAAACATTTCGGCAGCCAAAATTGGATGACAATTTATCTGAAATTGTGATTAAAAAAAGTTTTTCAACAAGTCAAAACAACGCTCAACAACAATCAACTAATACTCGAACATGTTCAGCAATTGTGCGAGGTGTGGAATTAAAAGGCAACAATAACGAATTGGAAATTCTACTAAAAAATCGCGAGAAACAATTAGAAAAAAGAAGAGAGCATGTTCAGCGCCTGATTCAATGGAATCAGCGTTTGGACAAAGAAGAAGAAGAAGTCTTACAATTAGAAAAAATGTTATATAATTGTAATTTAAATGAAATTAGAAATGAATTATCTGCAGACAAAGAGAAAAAAGAAAAAATACAAAGGATTGATAACAGTATTAAAGCATTAAGTAACGTTTCGGATGAGTGTGTTAAAGTTAAGGGTCGTAAATTGAGCAAATTATGGTATGACTTAACAGGAGAAAAAAATTCTAAATTAAATAAAAATGTTCATTACAAATTATCTAAGCAGGATTTAGAAATTTTTTATGAAAAGGCCAAAGAACTTGTGATACGCAATAACTATTCCGATAACACAGAGAGTAGTTTTAATTCTATTTCTAATTTACATCCAGACGAAGAAGTAATGGAAAGCAATAATTCTAAGCCAGATTCTGGAAATAAAGAAAAAAGTACAGACTCTTTTGAAGTAGATAAAAAATCTTTTACAGATAAATTTGATAATTCGTCATCCTCTTTATTAAGTAATAATTTACATTCTGTTCCGATCACAGATAAAGAAACAGTGGATTCCTACAGCATTAAAAGTACTAGAACAAAATCTGAAAATCTTTCTTCTAAAGCAGTGAGTACTTCATCTGAAATATTAAATGAACATATTTCCGCTTCTGCACTCATTAATTCGTCATCAAGTGACAAAGAATCTTTTGAAAATTCAACCGAAATATCTGAAATTGAATTTAATAACGCTGAAGAAACATTTTTGGCTAATGAAGCTAGCTCAGATAGTAATGAAATATCAAATGATAGTAATTCGGAGAATTTGTTTCGACCAACTGTTATAGTTTCCATAAGAAATGTAAACGATGAATATCATTGTTCAACAACAAAAATCATTTCAGAAGAAGGAACAACTCCCCAGATCTCAGATTGCATAGAAATTATATCTGAAGAAATTTCTCCAGCCAATGAAAAAACTATAAGTGAAATAGCCACTAATTTAGAAGAACTTTCTTTGAAATCATCTACTAGTATCATTAATAAAATAGAAGATTCCAAAATTCAAATTTCTAATCCATCTGATACTTATGAAAATAATTCTTCATTGAATTCGAGCAATTTCATTGTTGAACTTCCAAATAATTCCGAATCATCAGAAACAAAGGCAAATAACGAAGACATAAATGAAAATGTGAAATCACTTAACAGTCTTCAATATGAGAAAGAAATATTTGACACAGATAGTATAGTCGAAAATATTTCGTTGCCAAAATTTGTAGAAGAAGAATCTTTAGAAGAAGATTCGAAGCAATTTGTTACTGATACAACATCTGACACGAACAGTGTCGAAGAAAATTGTTCAATAAAAAATCAAACTGATTTGGAAAAGCGTCTTATTGATATTGATGATAGCTTAAAAGATTTAAGCACATCATTAGAGCGAGCTCTTAGTCCAGAAAAATGTTCGAATTTATCACCAGCAAACATATTAACAAATCGGCAGCAGTTAATCGAAATTGATAAATCTAAAATTAAATCATTAAAATGCGATTTAAATAATGGTAACGGAGCATTTCAAACTCTAATGCCGGATATTATAAGCGAGGTAGATATTCGTAGGAACCAAACTTTGGCTGAAAATGAGGTGAATTTTTTTTTTTTTAAACCAATTTTTTTTTAAATTTTCTTTCATAATCCTCTAAAGGCAAAACCATCGGAATATGCTATTCCCTACATTTTCCAACGAGAAATACCGAATAAACCACCTCCACCTTATCATGCACCAGCTCATGGATCTCCAATGACAATAATATTTCCGTCTGAGAATCGTATAAAAGAAATTACATTCCAACGCACTAAAGAACTTTATGATGATATTACAAAGAATGGTAAGAAATTCGAGTATTACAAAACTTTCAGTCGTCTAAATTCCTTACAAAACAATTATTTTTTTTTATTAACGATATTGGAATAAGAATGTTTAAAGTGAGAGTTTATGCAAAAAAAAACCTCATTTGACAACCATTAAATTCACAAAAATTCAGTATTCAATTTCATAATAATTTTTTGCATAGTGTAGAATAACACTGCCGTAAACTTTATGACTAGCGTTTTTGAAGGAAGCTGACTTTAAAAATTCTACATCACTAAAATAAATTAAAAATTAATTTTTTTTTTTTCGTTTTTTTTTTTAAGGAAACGTTGCCACAATCGATAATGAAGCAGTTGTGCCGTCCACAAATGTCACAATGACTGAAAAAAAAATTTCATGTGATAATATTACTAATATCTATGAGAGAATAGTACTAGATATTTGTAAAGAATATACAGATGAATATAAAAATATAATATTAGAATCTAATCCTGATACATTTAAGAACTCATTAGCTTTTTTTAATCCACCTGATAAACTTATTTGTCTTCAAGAATTTATTTATAAAAATGTAAGAAAATCATTGGGAATGGAAAGACAAATTAAACTAACTCGAAATAATTCAGTATATTCAGTTAGTAAATGTAATAAACGCGATAATGTTGATGAAATTTTAATTCAAGAATTATATGAAGAAGAATCAAAATGGAATAAATTTGATTTAGAGGAATCTGAGGTTAAACAGGCAATTATTGAAAATTTTGGAGCAAATGAAATATTAGTATCAGCCCTATTTGAACAGCTATAATATAAATAACTGATAATATAGAAAATAATGTTAATAATAAAAATAAAAAACAAAATAAAGATTTGTATGTCAAATTTGTTAATTATTTGGAATTTTTTCAATAATATAATTTAATAATTTTATTTTTAATTTTGATTTATTAATTTATTAGTAATTAAATCTTTTTGAATAATACAAAATTTTTATAAATTTTAAATTTAATAATTTTCTCTAATATAAGATTTAAGGTACTTACTTGATAAAATTGCTTTAGTTTTCCTCAGTTTTTATCTTAATTGGCAGTGAATTGAAAACTTTCATAATGTTACAGTGAGAGGTGTCAAAGCTCTATTGTATCTACGAGCTCTCAATATATCTTGAATTTCTTAAGTTGCATCGTATAGGAAGCATTCTTCGTAAGTAATTTGCCAACACATCGTATTTATAAACAATAAAACTTTGTAATTAAATCTCTGTTGCACATTCATCCATCCTAACTTGGATAACATTAACGAATTGTATCCCAAAATCATTATTTTTTCGTTCACCGAATTTCTCAGTCTTAAGAAATCCAATTTATTTTCTCGAAACATTAAATTCTGTCTCCTCATATTCCTGTAATTTGATCAACTCTTGAATTAAATACCAAGCATTTAGTTTTACTAATATTCAATTTCAATCTGTTGATTATAAAATTTTAGATTTTACCATTCAAAATTATGTATGTTTTTATCGGTAGGTTAGGTATTTCATGTTTTTAATCTTTAATTTAGTTTAGTATTATTGTAAAATTTATTCACATTTTCTAACGAGTGTAATGTATATTAATTTCGAATAAATTTATTTCAATTATAATGTTTTATATATTTTTTTTGAAAATGTTAACATAATTTTGTATGAATATTTTTTTTTAATCTATATAATGTAAAAAAAAAATAAGAACAATAACAATAACTTTAAATTAACTCAAAAACCTTTTAATTTAATTATTTCATTATTAAAAATTATTTTCATCAACCATATTTATGGATATTTGAAACCCAAAAACAAATAATGAATTTGTTTTCTTAACAGAGGATCTCAAACTTTTTGAACTGTGGAGCCCTCCAAAGGCATAATAATTTACACGGAGCCTCAGTGGTTCCGTAATGACTAATTGTGTGTCTGTGCCAATCGATGATACATAACACCGAAAAATAATTTATTTTTGTACCTATACTTTGTATTTATAAATTCATAACTAAAAAGAAAAAATTAAATTATTTGTACTTACTTCAACAAAACTTATTTATTGCAAAATATAATAAATTATAAAAAAAACGAACATTGCTAGTGGGACAGGTGGACTTGTTTTTTATTTTTACATAATTCTTGTATGTCTGGCTTTATAGTTGTTAGTTGAATCCTCATGTCAGCTTCTTGCATAGAGTCTGTTGCGGTATTTTGTTTTTGTTGCAGTATAAGGACAAATTAATTTCATATATTAATTATTAGCGGATTTAAATTTATAATTTTTTTTCAAATTTGATTGAGATTCGCGAATCCCTTTGAGTTGACTCGCGGAACTCCAGGGCTCCGCAGAGCACACTTTGAAAAACGATGAGACAATGAATGGTAATTTATTTATGAATGAATGGTATAATATTTATTTTATGATAGGCCTAGAAAAGTGTGAAAACTTTAATTAGTTATTTGTTTACTTCACTTTTAAAATAAATATTTTTTGTAACTGATTGTTTCATGTATAGTGCGCCATCTATTTCAATCAACTCGCATGACATTTATACGCCATGATATTTGCATTAATTTTAATTACATAGAAAAAAACAAACAAAATTCTTAATATAATATTCTAAATAATTGTTTTATTAAAGTTAATGAGCTGAACAATGAAAGAAAGCCATTCATCATCTTCGTCCATTAATTGGACTCGAGGTTGGTAGGCATATATATTCTTTACAAAAAAAAAAAAACTAAAATCTATAAAAATATTGCTTGAAAAATGTGTAGCACTGGAAGACGCTTGCATAAAAGTTTTTAGTTTTTTGCAAAATAAAAATAAATTCTCCTATTAAACTATTTTTTAACTAAACATTTGAAATAACTACCCAACAAAAAAAGGTTAAATAATTGAAAAGCTTATAAATTTATAAAAAAAATAAATAAACACTTCAGACAAGACCAAGAGTCCAGAACTGCAAATTGCCTTTATTCAAAACATCATAGAGGTAATTAATAATATAAGTAGCAATCATACATGAGCAGAACATGATGCATTGAATTAATAAATGAAATAATATATTTACTTAAATACCAATAATTAAATTTTATATTCTACAATCTTAAAAAAATAAAAATTTCTTGAAAAAAACCTAATAAAATTATACTTTAATACTCAATTCTAAAAATTATATTCTTTTGCTGGACAAATTAAATATTTTTATATACGTACTTTCATTATATAAGGTAGGAACAATTTATAAAATCCTAAGTTTGATTCATAAAAAACTATGAAATATGTAAGTCTTGAAAATTTCTTCTTGACATAACTACTCATTTCCGGCTTGAGAAACACGGTATACATATATAATAATATCCTGAATAATATGTATAAATTTAATTTTTCAGATAAAATATTTCAACTAATTTTTTTATACAAAAGTGAGCCATGTCTGTGGGATTGTAATACAGAGCAATATAAATGTCGAGAAATTCGAGATTCAGCTATTGCAAAAATTTGTGATCAATTGTCTATTAATCGTGAACAATTCAGTAAAAAAATTCACAACTTGAGGAATCAATTTAATTACGAGGCGAAAAAGGTTTTCAAACGTAATGTGGACTCCAAGGAATCATATCAATCAAAATGGGAGTTTTATAACTCATTGAAATTTTTAAAAAATGTTATTGCACCTAGACCAGGTTTTTCATCTCAAGGATTGGTTAGTGAATAAAATTTTTTTATAATAATAACTTAAGTTCTTAATTTTCAAAATTTATTCTCTATATATTGTTGCTACTTTTGAACGTACTCTCAATTTCTCGACCTGATTTTCAAGAATCTAGACACTTGTTCAAAATTCCTATTTTAAATGTCATTATTCGATTAAAAATTGAAAAGAATTTCATTGTAATTAAAATATATTGAACAAGTGTTACTTCACAGAGTTCGCAATAAGTCGATTAAAAATGATAAAAAAGTTTTTACAAATAATAATAATAATAATAATAATGTAGTAGGAGGAGATAGGCTTTCATAGCAGATTAAGTTTTTATTTTTATTATTTTGGGAAAATGTATTATGTAATTGAAAATAAATTTATATCCTTAAAATCTTTCAAATAACATACATTTTGTTTCATGAGAATGAATCATTATTAATGGCCTTCTGGTGTTCGTTCCTCTTTATTCTAGCCATTCCAAATTATTTGATTAAAAAATATTACGTTTTTTGTTTTGTTGTAAACATTAAAAAAATTCTTTAATGATTTAAAGGTGAAAAAACACTTTAATTAAAAAAGTGGTGTTTTCTGTATAATACCAAAAGGTTTGTTTCGACTGAATGTTAGGAGATATTGATAACTTAGCTAGCAGATTCAAGCATAAATGTCAGCATTTAATTAGTGATACAAAGAAATTATTCTGATTTAACGACTTCAAGTCATTAAGTTTAAATTAGATCAGATGATATAAATAAATTCTTTTTTATAATTCCAATTAAAAACTTATTATCACCATAAATATTAATTTAATACCATTTGTTTGTATTAAATTTCTTCGAAAAAAAATGAATAAAACTAATTTAATATATGTATAATATAAAAAAAGTTTTCAATTTTTTTTCCATCTCCTCTCTTTTATTTTAGGATGATATACCAAACAGTACAATGAATCATAATATATCAATCGCCGATATTGTATCAATTGTTCCACAAAAAAAATATTCAAATACTGAAAGAAAAACTAGATCAAACGCAGTAACACAAGTTGAAGAAATGAATATTACAACAGAAGATCAATCGAGTAATCATGATGAACAAATCGAAAAAATATTCGGTGAAATAAATCCAAAAATTGAAAATGAACGTCTAATAACGATAAATATGAATGACCCAGAATTTATTGAAGAACCCATTATAAGTAATAAGAAAATGAGAATATCCACCAATAACAATGAATCCTCAAGTACTGGTCAAACAAGTAGCAGTGGACGAAATGAATACGACGTTTTTGGAGAATTTATATCTTCCGAATTAAAAAATTTACGATCAGATGTATCAAGAAAGAAATTAAAGAGAAAAATAATGCATGCAATATTGGAAGTGTCTGCTGATGATGACGGTGATTAATAAAATCAAACTCAAAAATTTTTAATTTAAAACCAAAAAAAAATTAATACAATTTTTTTTGATTGAACAATAAATTATGTATGTATCGTCGAATTGTTAATTATGATTTTTTTATAGGCAATGTAGGGGGTATTATATGTAATACATAGTTAATTTTTTATATTGTACAACTGAACCTTAAAAAATTGAAGACATAGGTTCCTACAATAAACAATTAGATCAACTGAGTACCCACACATTGAGTATTTTTATTTATTTTCCGTTCAACTAAGTATGAACCTAGGCATTTTCGTGATATAGGTAGGTACTAATTCTTTCCCGTGAAAATAGAATTGCATCTGATTAATTATCAAAATAGAATTCAAGAATAAGATTTTCGTTAAAATACTTCACAGTGAGTGATCCCGGCCTATTTTTTATACAATTATTATAATTTGACATTTATCTTCATTTCAACAGATTTCTAGGTAGAACAGGTGTCTTTCCTTAATTCATTCATGATTCTTACATACGCTTGGAGGATCAAATTTTCTCTCTAAAAATAAAGTAAATTTTTAATTTATTTAAAATTGTTTTTAATTTTTTTAATTATTTCTATTATCAAACGATATGCTGAAAATTCAATATTCCATAAAAAAAAAAAAAAATTGTTTTCTAAAAGTCCATTTCATCAATAAATCATTTTTATTTTCTCATTTTATTAATTAAAAATTAATTTTTTATTTTTTTTTTAACTTGCAAAGAAAAATATTATTTTTGTTCCATTAACCAGCAGCAAGCAGAAACTTAACCATTGTGGGGGAAAAAAAAAAAAAAAAAAAAACTAATTATTTTTACTTGACTTCTTTGACTTGTAGACCTGGTGGCAATGATTGTTTTAATTTTTCAGCCTTCTCTTTGTCAAAAACTACCAATGTGTATAAGAAACGGGAGCATCGAATCTTGAATTTTGTATTTAATGGATTCTTCTTTATTTTAACAGCACGCGCATCTTTCCTGCGAGCTTTAATTAAAAAATCTTTAACTTCTTTGATTTCACGGGGCATCTAAAAAAAAAAAAATTGAGTTAACGAGATTAATAAAAATAAAAATATAAGACAAAATAATTTTTAATTTAATTAATTTAAATTTCAAAAAATAATCTACAATTCTTTAACTAACCGTGAATTAAATATTTTTTTTTAATTAAATTGATTTTATTTAAAATAAAAATCTAGAAATTAAAAAATTCTACACGTTCAGTAAGAAAACGTCAGAAAAAGAAAGAAAGAAAGAAAGATGGTTCCTTTTCCGGTTAAAAATGACAATTGATGTGAAAGCGCTGAGTTAATGAAAAGCTTTTTATTTTGAATTATTCTTTGAGGTATACTCTTAAAAGCCAATAAATATTCTAATAACATACTCAACATTTCACAAGACTGTTTTTATAAAACGATTAGTAATTATTAATTATACCAATTTTTAAACGGTTGATTGTATACCGAGGCACCGAGCTTTAACCTATACCTACTCTTGGCAGTACCTATAGAGTTAATTGTTTTAATTCATCAGAATTTTCTCTATTCCATTAGATAACAACGAGGATACAACATTGGGCCATTAGACTGCAAAAATAAATATAAATTAACTCAATTTATGAAAAACTATTATTTATGGATAAGTCAATAATTTTTAAATAAAATGAAAATAATATTTTTTGTCTCATTAAGTTATTCCGAATTTGAAAGTACTAAAAACTCTCGAACATAATAGGTATATTCTTTATTCTATACCTATTATAATATTATTAATATCAAACCCTTTTATGTTACTTTTTTATTAACAAATATACCTTATTATTATTTTATACAAAATTATAAAAAATTCTTAAAAAAATATTTAAAAAGTTAATTAAAAATTTCTAATTTATAAACAATTATTCTCCCGAAAAAGTCGCTACTCGATTTAAAAGTAATTTTTAGTTTAAATGCATTATCTAGCGATTTCTTTAGTTCAAATTTTTGTACTGAATTTATATCATCTGGATAAAATGATTCATCATATAAACAATTACCGTCACGATCTTCTATTTTTAACTGGCCATCATTTCCAACAAATCCTCCTTGAAATTGAAAATGGAGTGATGAAATTTTTTGGGGGTCTTCAAATTGTAAAGTTATCCACTGTGGTGTTCCCTAAAATACAAATTGAACTCAAATCATGATATAGATTGCCTACAAAACATTTTAAGTTTATGTACCTAATATGTAAATATGTACATCAATTATAAAAAAAAAATAGGCTTAAATACAGTATAAAATAATGTTTTTTTGTGGATGATGCACTAGTTGACACAGCAAAGGAAATTAAATGAAGATTTAAAACAATTAATAATGAAGTTAAATAAAAATAAACCAATGGTTTCTGGGAGTAATAATAGACAAAAATCAAAATTTTAAAAGTCACTAGACAAAGTTTTTTGCAAGATTAGATTGAAAATTGGAAAAAGATGACTTATTACTGAAACCACAAAAATTTTAATTATAATATTTAACATTTATAGTTTGTTTTAGATCAAAAATTACCCAAATCTGTATTTAACACCCTATTAAGTTATGATAAGAATTTTCTTTTATATACGCAAACTCTGTCAATAAAAATCAAAGACCAATTTTGTTTATATCATCCAGAATCTTTTTTTTTGTTTTTTTCATTCATTATCAGATACCTACAACATTTCTTATGCTTAGACTTAGATATTATTTATGTAAAAATAAAAAATTAAATAATTTACAAAAAAAGTGCCGAATTAAAATTTGTATTTGATAAAGACTAAACATTTTTATATATATAAAATACATCGTCTAATTATATTTTATTTTCGGACTGATATTTTTATCAATTGTTTAGTAAATACGAGTATAATAATATTTTCCAAGTTATAGTAAAAAAGTAATAAAGAAAATAATAAACATATGACTAAAAAAATTTATTGTTTTTTAGGACCATTATAAGAAAATGTTATCAAGGCCGAATAAAATTTCGAATAAGATTCAAAGAACATCTAAAACCGACAAAAAAAAACTAGTTGTTCTATTTGAAGATTTTACAGGACATGAGATAAATTCATTTACCAGTATTAACAAAATTATTAATTGGATGCAAAGACCAACAGATGCAGCAGCTCTTGGAATTTTTAGAATTTTATTTGGTTTATGTATGCTTATTGATATACCAGAAGAAAGAGGAGGCGGGCATTTAGACTTAAAATATGGCCATCCAAAGGATTGTCATTTTCCATTATTTGATGCTATTGAGCCTTTGTGCCTACCAAAAATGGGTATTATATATTCAATAATGTGGTTAGGCGCTTTTGGCATTATGCTGGGATACAATTTTAAATTGTCCTGCCTTATGTTTTCTATTCCATATTGGTATATATTCTTACTGGATAAACCAGCTTGGAATAATCACAGTTATTTATACGGATTGTGCGGCGTATTACTTTTATTTACCAATGCTGATCGTTACAGGTGAAATATAATTTAATAACTTATTATATTATATTAGTTTATTTATCTTGGTTGCAACTGAGTTATTGAGAATAATTAGAATATTAATCTTATTTTAAAATATAAGTTTATTTCTCACTGGCTATTTGATCTGTTTTTAAAATTAGTATTATTTTAATGAAAACATTAAGTTAACGATGTTGGCCTAACTAAATATTTTAAGATATATTAATCAAGTAATCCCAAAATGTATCTTTAATATAAAGCACGATGATTTAAATGTTCTTTCTCAAAAATATTTAAGATAGAATTTTATGTATTTGATGTGGTGGGGGCCAAAATCTAAAAACTACACTTTAAATTTTAATAGTATGATTTTTTTTTTTCAGATCGTTGAATTCGAAAATTTTAACTAAAGATGAACAGTCAGTACCGTATTGGAATTACTTTTTAATAAAATTTCAATTTTTCATTTTATATTTTATTGCTGGTTGTAAGAAACTGACATTAGAATGGTTGTCAGGGTATGCTATGCAGAACTTAGGATATCATTATGTTTTTACTCCTTTTAAATGGTTAATGGACGCTGAAAGTATCGAATTGTTTATAATACATTGGTTAACAGCAATTTTTGATTTTACTATTGCTTTTTGGATGACATGGAAAAGATCACGAATTTGGGCAACTCCATTTTTAATATGCTTCCATTTAATGAATTCTCGGCTCTTTACAATTGGTAAGTAAGAAGTAACATGGCTATTTAATTGGTGCAATTGAAATAAATTCACTGCTTCGGGATATTAAATTAAGTTTAATAGATTTCGATAATGGTGCAAACTACTATAATATTATTTTTTAGGTTTGTTTCCATGGGTTTGTTTAGCAGAACTACCTTTGTTTTACAGTCCAAGTTGGCCTAGATTACTGCGAAGAAAATACTATGAAAAAACCTCGGACTTGAAGAAGAAACCAGAAATCCGCACTAATGAAATTCGAGAAAAAGGA
This sequence comes from Hybos culiciformis, assembly GCA_964007475.1. Taxonomy (NCBI): domain Eukaryota; kingdom Metazoa; phylum Arthropoda; class Insecta; order Diptera; family Hybotidae; genus Hybos; species Hybos culiciformis. Next base: position 82,603,857 of record OZ023274.1, read on the forward strand.
GACATTCAGCTTACTAAAGAAAAACATGTTGAAATAAATAAGAAAGTAGAGAATAAGATTCAAAAAGTAACACTCAAGCAAAAATTAATTTTTCTACTTATACTTTCTTACATGGGAGTTCAATTTTTTCTTCCATATTCTCACTTTATTACTAAAGGTTACAACGGTTGGACAAATGGTTTATATGGTTATAGTTGGGACATGATGGTTCATTCTTATGACACAATTCAAGTGAATGTTCGTGTAGTGGACAATAATAATAGGAAAATTCATTATTTAGAACCTTATGCTTTCACAAATTATGATCGTTGGACGAAAAACGCTGATATGGCCAAACAATATGCCAAATGCATTGAACGAAATTTAATCGAAGATTACAAATATAATGATAAAACCGATCTTACTTCTATGAATTTCTCAATATATTTTGATATTTGGTGTTCAATGAATGGAAGATTTAAACAGAGAGTTTTCAAACCAATTGATATATTGAAAGCACCTTGGTCTTATTTTCAACAAACAGAATGGATTTTACCTGTTTTAAATGAACTTAATTATATGAGACCAAAGCTTCATACTATTACTAATGAAGTTTTTCAATGGTCAAATTACTCAGATGTTCTATTTATAGCCGACTTTCCTGGTTTTACATTAGAGAATCATATTACCGACGATTTAAGAAACGTCACTTTAACTGTTCTAGAAGGATCAATAACGCTGGAGAATCAAAATGGAACTGAAATCAACGTACTAAATATTGGCGACAGTAAATTGCTACCAATTAAAGAACAACATCGAATTACAACAGTCAGCTCGTACCCTTCATCATATATGTATACATTTATCAATAAAACTATGGAAAAACTAAGTTTAATTCCAGAAGTGAAAAATGAAAATTTCTTACTTCTTTGGGAAGAATTTTTAAATAGAGCTGAAAATTATCGAGATTTTTTTTATCATGTTGGTAACTCATTTTTATTCTTAGCATTTGGAGTACCAATACCAATAAGATATAGAGAGTACGAATAAAGTATCTATCACTATAACAAAAATATGATCAAATTTTTTTTAATGTATAAAAAATTATTCAATAAAAATTATAAATTAGTGGCCTAAATTTACATCTTTCATTTATATTCTAAGTAAGTTCTTCATACAAACAATGACTTAGTCTGATTCAAGATGTTGTTGTTCTTTGGTTGAATACGAATTTTATCAATTCTTTTGTAATCATTCTTCAAAAGAAATAAGTCTTAAATCGTGTTTCAAGTTTTATAAGATCAATGTTAAATAAATGAATTAAATAAAAAAATATTGAAGCAAAAAAATTATGCGTTCCTTGTAACTATATATATATATATATACCAACTATCAACATTTTATTTTAATTCATCAATCAGAGGTACACTAAGTTCCTGGTCAAATCTTATTATTTTCAAACAATATTTAAAATTCTGAAGGATTGGTAAAAGGCATAAACGTTGTAAGCTACCTGATCAGAACTCCATGATGTGTCTTCTTCTTCATCGAACATAAATTTTTTCCCATATTGTTTTGGATCCTTGTTTAATGTTGAGCTTGTACTAAAAATATTAAAAAAAAAAAAAAAAATAACAGATAGGCATTAGATAAATTTAAATACATTATTAGGTACAAATATCTGAAAAATTCTCACCTGCATTTGAATTTCGTTGTTTTCAAAATATTTTCCTTCGACATTGCGTTTAATTCATAAGTAGGTGGTAGGTACTATTTAACTTTATCTAGAATCTTATTAAAACTTTTATAAATTCCGAGTTCTTGTCTGATTCACTCACGAATTACATAGGTTAGTAGGTCTCAATTATTTGTTTCTATCCTACTCGTTAAACTACAAACCATAATTTATTATATTTATTATGTCGATATTATAATTGTAGGTTGGTTCTTTATTGTTATTACTCATTCATTCATAAACCATCAATTATCTTCAAAATTCTTAAATTGAGCATAAGAATTGCTTTCTAAAGCTCAATTTTAGCTAATTTTAGTGATTATAAAATACTTGCATTTGTTTTTATAATTACTAATTAGATATTTACCGTACCGTTTTAGCAGTAGGAAGGCTGACCAGCACCAGCAGACACTAGACACTATAAAAGATAAATGATTATAAAAATAAAATAAAAACAAAAAACATGCAGCACTGAGCACATAACAGACATCACCCAAAATAATTAACAATCAACAGACAAAGCATCTAAGATTAATCAGAAATGTTATTTTGTGTTAGCTGTCTGTTAAAAAAAAAAATTTAATTGCTTCGCACACACTCAATTTTTGTTTGTGCAGTTTGTGCTTATAATTAATAAGGGGGTTGGACATTTGTCCGCGGGACATTTGTCCGCGATTTGTTTTTGTATCGCGGACATAAAAATGACATTTGTCCGCGATTCAAAATGTCTTTTGTCCGCCGCGGACAAATGACATTTTCCAAAATGTCATTTGTCCGCGATAAAAATTAATCGCGGACAAATGACATTTTGCAAAATGACATTTGTCCGCTAAAAATCTGAAAAATCAATCGCGGACAAATGACATTTTGCAAAATGACATTTGTCCGCTAAAAATTTAAAAAATCAATCGCGGACAAATGACATTTTGCAAAATGACATTTGTCCGCTAAAAATTAAAAAAAGCAATCGCGGACAAATGACATTTTGGAAAATGACATATGTCCGCTAAAAATTTGAGGCTAAAGTGCAGATGACGTGAACCAATCAGAATCGGCACAACAAGAGAGGGCGGTGGGGGGCGGCGGGCGGGCGGGTGGACTGGTGGTTGGTCAGTGGGATTTGCGGCGTCAGCCGCAAATCCCACTGACCAACCACCAGTCCACCCGCCCGCCCGCCGCCCCCCACCACCCTCTCTTTAAAGGGCAAATCGGGCAAAAAAAAAAAAATTGCATATACAAAATGTATGAACAATTTGGGGGGACTCTACCCCTCTTCCCTTTTCCAAGCTTCAGACGATTCTGAGTGGTTCACGTAATCTGCAGTATCTCCAAAATTGAAAAATCAATCGCGGACAAATGACATTTTGCAAAATGACATTTGTCCGCTAAAAAAACTGAAAAATCAATCGCGGACAAATGACATTTTGCAAAATGACATTTGTCCGCTAAAAATTAAAAATTTCAATCGCGGACAAATGACATTTTGCAAAATGACATTTGTCCGCTAAAAATTCGAAAAATCAATCGCGGACAAATGACATTTTGCAAAATGACATTTGTCCGCTAAAGTTAGAAAATTCAATCGCGGACAAATGTCATTTTGCAAAATGTCATTGGTCCGCTAATTTTGGGACATTTGTCCGCGGCGGACAAATGTCATTTTACAATCGCGGACAAATGACATTTTGCAAAATGACATTTGTCCGCGAAGTTTTCCATACAAATTTCATCGCGGACAAATGTCCCGCGGACAAATGTCACGGCGCCATTAATAATACCAATTCTGGGCTGATAAATGTAATTAAGACAAAAATTGGACAATATATTATGTATCAATGTTAAAAAAACAACAACAAAATACATGGAAAAATTAATAACAAATTAATTAATGACTATAATAACAATTTTATTATGTTCAAAAATTCCAGTGAAATAATTTGAGTAAAAAAATTGTGTTTGAAGTAACCTTAATTTTATTGAAATAATGTTGGCAACACTAAAAAAAAAATAAAAAAAACCATTCCCTATTTCCATTCATTTCATTCAAAATTCATTCAAATTTCAGTTTTAGAAAAAATTTGAACTTGTAAAGTTGTAAAACTCGTGTTTCTTTTTATTATTTTAATTTTTAAAAATATTTTTTAATTTTTATATATTATAAGAAATTTTTTAAAAAAAAATACTTAAAAAAAAAAAACAAAAAAAAAAATTCCAATAAACAATTTTTAAAATTCATGTAGAAAAAAAAAATTTATTTTTGTTTTTTTTTTTTTTTTTTCACTTTATGCGAAAGAATAAAAGTTTTTAAAATTTTTATTCGTACGTAGTAAAAAAAAAGAAATAAATAAATAGTAGGTACCTCTACCTACTTAACAATTTTAAAAAAAATATAAAGAGAATATTTGACAGTAGTGTAAATAGAAGAACTGTCCTCAAATTAATATCAAAGACTAGACAAGACGATCAAAATTTAAAAAAAAAAAAAAAAAAAAGTTTTTTTTATAATAATTAAGAAGAAAAGCAAAATATTTTTTTTTTTTAAATTATTGACTTTTTACGTAAGTAAAATTTTTATATTTTTGTTTTCATTCTGATAATTTGATTAATTTTTTATTTATTATGAAATAATTTTTTTTTTAATATATTTAATTATCACTCCAACTAACTCTTTAATTTTGTGTCGTGTGTTTGCTACAAAAAAATAAAAATAAATTCTTCAAAAAAAAAAAAACAAAGTTATCAGTTTTAGTGAATTAAAAAAAAAAAAATGAAATTAAGTAAATAAAAATTAGGTCAAGCAAAAAAATACGCAAAATTAATTTTAATATTTTTTTATTTTCATTTGTGTATGTACCATATAGATATATAATATCTTTGTATTGTTATACCTAAATTTAGGTAAGGTATGCCCAACCTACTTACCTACCTAACACCCGTAGTGCTTAAACCACAAAAATAATAAATTTTTTTTCCAATTAGTTAGACACATGGGTAGCTAGATACCTACCTAATTATACACTTATCTTCAAACTTATGTTTTACATGTAGATATTCCGAGGTAAGTATTCATAGCCTAAGTACGTACAACCTAAAAAAACAACCTAGGTAAGGTAAGGTACCTATAAGCCTTTTATTAGTATTGTGAACTTTGATCGAAAATTTTATGCTTCATACCTACCTTCATTTTTCTTATTAAAATTTTTTTTTGTAAATAACGTTACTATTGTCTCATTTTGTCATTTGGTTTTTGATAAACCAGAATAGGTGTAGACTACTTTGTAATTTTAAATAGGTAGGTATTTATTTATTTTTTGGATTTTAGCCCAGATGTAATGTTGCCATTTTTTGATGTCGTTAGATTCCTCTCTTGAACTGAATAAAATTGGTTGAAAACAAATTTGAAAAAAAAAAAATAGGTAGCGGGATATTATTTATGGACGAGACCATCATAAAACTAATTTATTCGCATGATGATAAAGTTTTCTGAATAGATAATAATTTATTAATTTGAATCTTTTCATAGATTATTTTTATTTTTTTGACAATTTGTCTTTAATTATCAGACTTTTGATAATTATTTAATGAATTTATAATTCAACTCTTTCTGCACCTGACTATAAGATATTTTATTTTTTGCAGTTAATTTTTGTTGTTACAAATAGAAATTGAATTTTTTCCCATCATAAGTAATTAGTACCAAATGAAATCTTATAAATAATGTAATTTTTTGAGCTAGGTGACTTAATTATTTTATTGGTGTGTATACAGGTATACCAGTTTCAGGAATTTACAAAATAGGTATTTATTTTATTTGTTCATTAAAAACGAACATAATTTAATGATTGCAATATTTAAACAAATCCTATATAAATTGTTATCATGTCCTGAGTGTTTTATTAATAAAAAGCTTTACAATTCTAGTGAAAATTAAAAAAAATTAGATCACATCAGATAAGTATATATGTACACATATTAGAAAACAAAATTCTGCATTAATTTAAAAAAAAAATGAATAATCATACTATTAACCTTTGAAATATTAATTAATTAGTATATATCCGTTAGTACCTAATTTTATTGTGTATATAAAGTACTTAGGTACCTACTTACCTATTATTTTTTATAACTAATCAAGCCAATGAGGCTTCATTTTGTAAAAACAAAATTAATATAAAAAAACCTATTAGTTAATAGAAATTTAGCTATTTATTCAATCTGATTTTAGATTAATTTTGTTATTTTTACTAAAAACGATGCTTGACGATGCATAAGTGCATTTGATGACCTATTCTTTGTTGAGGCGAAAAAAGATAATATTGAATATATAATGCAACAAATTAATTCATTCGATTTAAATTTTGTCGTTTTTTTTTTCTTCCATGAAATTATGAAGGTTTCTTGTTTTTGTTAATAGGAAGTAAAAATAGAAATTTTATTTATTACTTCTTGTGTTTTCATATTGTTGTTGACATAGTTTTTAATTTGTATAAATAAATTTATGATTTAAATGTGCCCTTTATTATTTAAACTTAATGAACCTTTTCATTTTAAAAATTAAAAATTTGTCTCGTCAAGTAAGTTAATAAATTTAAGAAAGTATTTGTGTTATATTCCTAAAATAAAAATATTTGGGTAAGTAATATTTCAAGTTACCACCATAAACCTGACGTAAAAATATTACAACTGTATTTACTTATCGCATACGTGCAATGGTATTCTGCTTCTTACACTGAATCAATTAAATTCACAAAACTGGAGACAAGAATCTTTCTCAAATGGTTTATGTAAGTAAGTAGATAGATTTGGTCTTATTTTTAAAAAATCCAATCGAATCTTCTAACCTCGATTCTAACTGAACACAAAATTAGTTTTAAAGTAACTTAAATGGTAAGATAAGGAATTAAAAGAATACTATACTTAGTTATTTATATCGATTTTAGACTAAAAATTGACTTTTAAAATTACTCAGCATAAAATTGGAATAAAAATACCGACTTAGTTTATTCTAACACTATTCATTGAATTGATCAATTTACTTATCAGTGAAAATCTTATTAAACAAATCAAAACATCTTTGCATAATATGCCAAATTCTCTTATCAATAAGTAGTTTATTAATTTTTAGTAAAATTGAAATGTATAGGTAATTAAAAATAAATTACATAATAAGTATATACTTAGTTATAAATTAGGTAATTAGATTACTATGAAGAAATCTTGTTATTTCTTATATTTTTCAATCTATGGTGCCTGCTAGCTATAATATGATGATGGCATAACTACATATAAATAATAATCTAGATACTGATGACAAATCTATCTATACTTAATTAATTCAAATAAGAGTTAAAACCAGTAGGTAGGTGTAAAAAAAAGAACCTAAAATTAAATTCAAACTCGAAACCTTTAAAACCTATGATTTAAAAAAGAAATAAACTGTTGCAAAAATCAGTGATTTTAAGCTTTTTTTTATTGAAATTTTATTAATGGTACAAAGTTCAATTCTTGATATGATCTGTGTTTTTGTGTATTCTAGAGTTAAATATAAAAGCTTAAAAATTTATTACAATTTTTCATGTTTTCGTTTTCAAGCAAATAAAAAATTTTTTTTTTATCATTATCTGAACTTGTTTACTAAGTATAAATTTTTAATCAAGAATAAAATTTGCATAATATAAATATAAGTTTGGTTTTTTTTTTTTCTCATTTTTTTTTTAATATAACCGGCAACATTGCTGTGCATGACGTCGAATGATTTATTGTTCATTAATTATTGTTTTTCAGACTATGTAATAAACAATTAAATAGGAAAGTTTATTTAAATAAATTTGAAAAAATAAAAATAAAAAAGATGGTTCGAAATTTCAGTTTTTAATAGTTAAATATAAATGAAACCCAAATTCAATTATTTTTAAGTGTATATAAGTACTGGATTTATAAAGCTTTACAAATAAGATAATAACTTCTTTACATCGTAACGATTTAATATTTCTTGTGTTTGATTTATAAAACACTATAAGAAAAATAATTCTTCTTTCTGAAGTTATAGATATACTTAATCAATGTAAGAATCAAATTTAAATAAAAATTTTATTTAACAACTTTTTATCTTAATTATTTTATAATTATATTACTTCTTTTATAGCGTTCTTGTTCAAATTAATAAAAAATGAATAAAATAGATAATTTATACACAAACTATACTTTAATTTTATGTTGCCATCAAATACAAATTAATTTTTCAAACTCACACAATCGAATAAAGCAATTTATTGCAATTAAAAATATGCTTTAAAGAAGAATATTTAATGTTGCTTAATCAAATTCAGTTTTTGACCATGGCGCTGGTAATAATAATGTTATTGACTACATAGAATTGAAAATATTCAATAATTTATTTATGTTTTTTTTTTTTTTTTTGTTCTTTTGTAAACAAGAAAAACCAAGAAAATTCATTTTTAGAGTAGACAGTAAATACCTAAAGTATATACAAAAAAAAGTAAAATTATCTATTTTTGAAACTTAAAAGTATTATTCATACATTTAAGTATTTTAAAATTTTATAACACATATACTTTAAAAGCATCTAAGTATATATAGCTTTTTTTATTTTTGCATTTTAATTTTTATCAAAACATCAAAAAATTTATTCAGAATAAAAATGTGGGAAATAAGAAAAAAAAAATAAAATAAAATAAATAGCAAATATTATATATAGAGATAATTTTGTATGTACATACAAATAAAAAGCATAAAAGTACAAAGTCCGATTCTATAAAAAAAAATTAAATAGAAAAATTGCGATATTATTTTTGTATTATACACAAGTTTCATTTTAAATTTTTTTTAATAACAGTGAGTTGTTCATCTTAGATTTTAATGAAAAAAAAAAAAATGGAATATAGGAAGAGGAAGGTTAAATAAAGAATTACATACTAAATGTAAATTGATTGAACGAATAATTCGAAAAAAAAAAAAAATGTAAACATAGTTATTAATTAAAAATTAAATTTATTTAATTTTATTGTTTAACATTACAATCTAAAAATTATTATACTTAATTATTTAATTTCAAAATTTCTTTATTAAGTTAAATTTGAAAAATGTATACACCATATATTAGCGCTAAATTTTTTTTATTTTCAAAATTTGTTTTTGACATTAATAAATTTTAATTGTAAATAAAAACACATTATCATTCAATATTATCTGACATTCATATTTTCACCATTATTATTTTGTTTATGTTTTGTTTTTCGCCTGTATGTTATAGGTATATAGTTGTTATATATTACATTTATTTAAAATACGTCTTTGAATTTCTTGATGATAACTAAATATAATTTATTTTTTAAATTGTTTATACAATTTTAATTAAAAATAATCAATTCTTTAAAAAAAAAAAAAATTAATTTAAAAATTGTAGTATTTGTAAAAACAATTATAAATAATCAATACTTATTATTGTTTTTTATAATTATGTGTAGAAAAAATCAAGACTAAAGTTTCAATTGATTTATAAATTACATCTTGCAATAAATAAAGAACAAAGGTCGATGTCCGTTGAATGATTTTTAAAAACAAGTAGTAAATAATTTTTACACAAATTTTAGGTAAATCGATTTTAAATTTTTTTTAATTATAAGTAAGTACTTTGAACATAATATATTGGGCAATGATCAACTAAATATTTTAAGAGCAATTAAAAGTTCCTTTAATAATAATAGATCGAATAATACACTCTATAAGTATTTAAAAAAAATATTTCTTGAAAATAAACCTCTTTATGGTAAAAAAAAAAGCTGTTAAAAAAACATGAAAGACCCGGAAAGACCTTTATTTTATTTTTTTGGGTGTAACAACCTTAATAAACATTTTTTCACATAATTTTTTTTTATCAATTTCTGTCTCTGAAGTAAGTATTTATGTATCTATGTTAATTATAAATCATCTGTTCATCTTGATTCATAAATATTAAACTTTCTAAACTTTTACCGATGTTGTAATTTTATATATAATCATTTAATAATTATATAATCCAAGTAAATACATGCATAATGTGCAAATATATGTATCATGTAAGTAAAAATGTATGTACTTAGTTATACATATGGTTTTTTTTGTAAATACTTACTATTCTTAAAAATATAACAATAATGATAATGATAAACATGAATTCGACCTTGAATTTTTTTTTTTTATTTTGTGAATTTATGGTTTTTTTTTTGTGTATTTTGAACTTACAAATGTATATAAAAAAAATCTTAAAAAAAAGATACAAAATTATTTTTTTTTTCTTTTTTTATCCAATGATAATATCAAGGTTAGTTTTCTTCAAAAAAAAAGAAGTGTATTTGGGCTAAACCAAAAACTAGAAATTCATTGAAATTCATTGAAATTAAACAAAAAAAAAAAACTGTCACAATCACGTTTTTAATTTCTTAACACTAAAAACAAAGTTCATAATAATGTATGTGGTAGGTAGTTAGGCATGACGGGCATGGCATAATTTAAAACAAATTAAAATACCACTAACATTATTTTTGCACTGACTACAGAGGATTTTATCAGATAAACTTTTCACTTAACTTAGTATTCATATTTCGATTACAAATCAATTACCTGCCTTCCTTCAAATAAATATAAAATCAAGTGAAGAAACAAATTCATTCAGCTCCCGATTCAGTGGATGGAGCAGTGACTTCTATAATACTCAGTTTGCAAATGAAATTATTTAATTTTGAGTAGTCTTTCTAATCTGTGGCTTAGTACTTTCATTACATGAAGATGATTTGTATTCCCTATTTCGTAGGATTATAGCAATTAATTTTTTTGTAGGTATATACTTCACTTCACGAGCCAAATGAATAAGCTTTTAATTTTGCATTCTTCAATTTTTTAGATTTTGTAAAAGCACATTTTAAATAAAATTTAATTTATACTTAATTTATTTTCCGTATTGTCTGCGGCAACAGATGACTAAGATTTTTTTTTTCTTCAAAATAATAAAACCAACTCCTAAAACAGGCGAGGCAAATGAATACTATTTTCAATAATCTTGCGATTACTTATTTGAGTGTCTAAAATTACTTCAAAAATCAAAGCCAATAAAAAAAAAAATTGTAAAGACCAACAATCTGCGATTTAGAAAAATTCTTTAAAATATAATTTACAATGAATTTATTTATATGTGTAGACAGACCTGAAACATATTATACATTAAACAAGTTTATTTCGTATACATATAAATTAATGTCATCTAAAAATATTTTTTTTTTTTTTTATATTTTTTGCAACCATTTTTATTTGTTCATATTTTCTTAAAGAATAAACAAATTTTCATTTATGTAAATTGTAAAATATTGTAAACATTAAAAATTTTGTTAACCTATCGCTGTTATATTTTCAATGGTACACAACACTTGGAAAAATAAGTTTTATTTCAAACAAGAATTTCAAATCAGAATAAAATAAAAAAAAAAAAAAACAAGTTTTTATTTTTATCTGTATCGAATACAAAGTATAAATATTGTTTTTTCTTGAAAAATTCAAATAAATTTATTAAATAAAAATGTTTTTTGGAGGCTCGTCACTGTACATAAAACAAAGACGACACGTTTCTATGTAGGTTTTATTTCAATTTTTTTCATTTTAAGATAATGAATAAAATTAAGGAATTTTTATTCAATTTTTAAAAGTTCATGAACTGGCGGAGTAATTAAATTTTAGACTTAAAATTTATAGATAACATAAGTCGGCGAATTTTCTTATCATTTTTTGGCTACAAAATTTGTTCACATTTAAAAACAACACTGGTTTAAAATTAAAAATTCATTTAATCTAATCGTATGAATTTTTTTGTTCTTTTTATAAGTTAATAAATTGATTGGAAATAAATTTAGTTTTAAATTGTGGTAGTACTTCCTTTCTTATTACAGCAGAAATAATAAATAATTATATTATTTTGTTGTTTGTATTGCTAATACTTATGTTGCTGAGCCTAGAAGCAATACAACACCTCTCAGCTAATAAATAATTATTACTCTTTTAGAACTAAATGGATTAAAAGGTACGAATGGATTTTAGATATTCTCAATAGTACACTGAAGTCACAAATACATTTTTTTTATTGTTTAAAAAATTACAATATTGTAAACGTCATTATATAATCATTAGAATGTTTTAAATATTAAAATTAAATAAATTGTTCTATATTTTATCTTTTCGTATAATTTTACCTAGAATTTCTACATTTACCTATAAACCTAAGTAGATATAAAGATTTTTTTTTTTTAAGTATTAATTAAATCAGTCTACTTAGTAATAATATGTTATTCTAAATTAATGCATAAATTTGTACTTGAAAAAATTAAACTTAGTAAATTTAAAAATTAAAAACATTTTATTTAAGTAATTAGGTAGATTAATTAATAATGTCAATTACTTATATGAATGTATTTAGACATATAAATAAGTTCATTGTAAATTATATTTTAATCGAATTAATTTAAATATAATTAATTTGTGATTCAAATTTAAAACTTTTTTCACTTCTTAATTTTGTAAAAATATTTATATTTAAATTACCTATAAGTAATTTTTAATTTTAACCTCAAACATACTTATCTAGCTTGTTGAATCACTGGAGTTATTTTTATTTTTATTTATTATTTCATTAATTCATAACATAATTAGGCAATTTTTATGAATTTAAGGTCTCAAATTGATTTTTGATTTTTCTAAGTAAATTGTGTATCAACTACTATAGTACATATTATTGCAAAGAAGAAACTGATAAGAAAAGCAAAATTGCTCTTCTGCAGTTACTTAAACTTTTAATTTTATGGTAAAGTCAAGGGAAACTAAACACCTTGTGTAAAAATTAATTCAATGTATATAAATACATATGTATTATTACTTATTACTTGTACCTCATCCTCGAATTTATTATTCTTTTTATTTTTTGCATTAATTTACCAAAATAACACTCACTGGTTTGAAAATCAAACCAACTTTTTGTACTTAACTAGTTTACCATGAACTTTGGACTTTTATAAAAAAAAAATTGGGATTGTATAATATTAAAAAGACCATCTTTATAACACATTGTGTTTATTTTAAAGTTATAAACTGAAAATAAGAATTTTTGTGCGATTTTATTTTTATTTACCATTCAATGTTTTTTATTTCTCTTTTTTATTTTTTATTTTTGAAGTAATAATAAAATCATGAATGTTATAAACGCACCTTTTAAGCCTTCAATATTAAGTAAGTTTTATTTTTGTTTAATTAATAGTTACCTAAAAATTTTCTATTTTTTCTCTATACTTTAAAAATAAAAACTTTCTCTTTAGCAAGATTTGTCTTATACCTGAAATATTTTAAAGTATCTAATAAGTATTTTAACATATTCCAAATGATACTTCAAAATAAAATACGCGATGTGACATTCAGAAGTTACCTAAATACATTAATTGCATTTCACGATGATCCTCGAAATATAACATTTTTAAAAATTATTTTAAAAATAAACTAAAAAATTTAAATTTTGTACGATTGACACCATGAAACCTGTTGAATAGAAAAAAAAATAAAATTTCTAAAAAACTTCACAATCAAGTTTTTGTTTTTTTGTTGTAAAATTGAAGAATTCAATACCACGTCAAATAAAGCGATTGAACTTTATCGAAACCTTTTTCCTCATATTTTTTAGTCCCAGTTAAGTGAGTATTGATTTAGTTTCTTCCAAAGACGGTTGTGCAATAAGAATGTTATGAGAAAACAACTGATTGAACACAATTCACTTACTTAAATATCATCTATACCTATTTGATTTGCTGTAGTCATAATAGAAATTAAAAATAATATATATAAAACTAATTTTAATTAAATTCACAATTATAAAATCAAGATAATCATCAATCTAAAACTTGAACCCAAAAATGACATAATGTATTTGCTTTTTTCTTATTTTTATTTTCTTATCACACTAACAACATGATTATGTGTAACTATTACAATATTATGATGTTTAACCTTTTTTAAACAAGTACAAATAAATTATTTGTATATTATTTTATAATTTTTTTTTAAATAAATATTCATTAAAACTTGAAACATGGCTAAATAATAATAACTATGCATTTTGCCTTAGCTATATTTTTTTTTTATTTTACATTTTTTAAATCTGGTTTATACTAAATTAAGTATATATTAGTGTATAAAAGTGGGAATTTGGAATGAGACATAACTCATTTTAGGTATACATATTAATTTTTCAGGAAAATGATAGTGATTAAAAATAACACTTTTTAATGCGCTTTAAAATAATTTTACTTATTGTTTATAATTTATTAATCGATTTAATAATTCGTAATCAATTTAATTTCTGTCGTATTAAACTTGCAACTCAATTTTATCAATTAACTTTTAGCACAGACTTGAAAAAAAGGGACAGACGGAAGATGATTAAGATATTTTATATGAAGCTATAAGTAAATAAGGAAACTTTAAAACTGATTTACTCACGAATGATCGGCGCAGCAATTATTATTAACTAATTATTATAATGTGCAGCTGTTATAATAAGTTACGTTCAATTTAAAATGTGCCATCGATTCAATTTTCTTAAAATGAAATAATTATAATGAAATGACATTTCTGTGAATTTTTTTTTGATGACTGTACACTAATTTCTCAAATTTTTAGTTCAACTCTAAATGACTATGCCACAAAACAAATTATTTTATTTAAGAAAGCGCTTGAAATTTTTTTTTAAATACATACATAGTGGTTAGTATCTTATCGGAACTTTTATGAAGAAATAATAAAATTTATTGAAATAATAAATACCTACTTATGTTAAAAGTCAAATTAACTAAAAATTTAGAAAATCAGCAATATTTTTAAATTAATATTATACATTGAAGACATTGAATTATACCTATATTGTTATTTAAAATTTTCAAGTATTACGCTAACAATGATAGAAAAAAAATGTATCTTAATGTTTTTATAACAAAAAAAAAATTGATTAAAATGTCTGTTCAAAGTGCTAAAATCAATCAAAACAAAAAAATAAGATCGTCGCTGACGTAAATTGTTTGTTTACGATTTGATTATAATAAATTTTTAAAAATTTATAATTTCTAAATAATTTTTATGCTTATTTTATAAACCATATTATTTCGGTAAACTTTAATTGCAAATAATGAAAAAAAAAAAGAAGAAGAATCATAATTTAGAAATTAATGAGTAATAATAATTATTGCTTCGTCTCGCGAATAAGACCTTCAACTTGATTAAAATTTCGTTGAACTCTTATCCTATAAAATAAGTTTTAGAAGAGATTAAGCATTTTTTATTTTTTAACATTCTAACAGAGAAACAGAGAGAATTTTAATTTAAGGAAATTAGGTTTCATAAGTCTTGATAAAAAGACCATCATCAGCAACACTTTGAAAAAAATGAATTTTTTTATATTTATTTTTATAAAATTTAGTAAAAGATTATATAAATGTTATTAATGTAATAAATTTATATACTTATAAAATGAAAAGAAGTATTATATAATATATAACTAAATATATCAACCACTGTTTTCTCTATATAAGAGAACTCAGTGACATCAACATAATAATTTTCCGGAAATTTGAAAAAAATGAATGTCAATGTCAATGTTCCAAATATGGAACAAATCTTAGTTCATATTATTATTTATTTAATTTTTTATGTATTTATTAAAAATTTACGTTTTTATTTTTATATTTTGATAAATTTTATTTTCCTAACAAATTCAAATTAATTTTTATCATTTTATTAGACCATAGATAGATAAACCTACCTACCTATTTTCAATTGTTTTTATATTTTTCTTGTTTTTGTTTGTTTTACTATATACATAAGTAGTTATACTGAAATGATGAGATATGAGAATGATAAGAACAACACTGTCTCAAAATTTCGATCAAAGTAGAATTTATTACATTTTTTATTTTGAGTGTAAAGTTATATAAAAACAATAAACATTTTAATTGCATTTATGTCTGCAATTATTATTAATAGAAAAATACACACAAAGTCCAAATAAATAATTAATTTATCTGCACTTTAAAACTAAATATTTTTATTTTTTCATATTAATATCTGTGGCTTAAAACAATAATAGGAGAAATTTTTACAATTTAATAATATCAATAAGATAATAAGTAAGATAATATTTTTTTCTAATAGATACATAATTTTTTTTAATTTGATTGTAGGTACACATTGGTCTATTTGTTAGAAGCCACAGACTTTTTCTAATTGCATAACATCATATTTATTATTATTGGGAATTTTTTTCATTAATTTTAAATTTTTTGACATTTTTAAATGATTATTATTACTAAACAATAAAAAACTTAACAAGTGCTTATAGAGTTACTTACTATTTCAGATAGAAATCAACAAAAAAATTTTTTTGTTCTCAAAAAAATTAGAAAAAACTTTCCAGGTAATAAAAATTTAATTAATTTAGTAATGAAAACAAGTTAACTTTTTCTTTTGTTCTCTGAAACTTTATATTTATAAAATTATTTATTTCGTAATTAAATTGTAATACAAATTTCTAGTTGAAAAATTAGTTGTAGTTTTCGATTATCGTTGTAACTAATTGTAAATAGTCATAATAAAAAATTCTTGTAATAAAAAATAGTTAAACTTTGGAAATGAAATGACCAAACTTTTCTTAAAAAGTCTTCTAATAAATTATTGCGACAATTTTTTTTTAAAAGCTAATCAATTTGCTAATATTTCTAAAATAAAAGACGAATATTTAGAACAATTTGGAAAAGACCATCCAATTGCCTTATAATTCTTATCGTCATCAATTTTCTTTAACCCCTTTTAACGGCAAGGTAACGCTAGTGTGATATTTTTAATTTTAATTGAATAATCATCTGGTAGTCATTCAATTTCATTTCTTAAAAAATATATCTGTTAAGTTTGTATTGAAAAAAAAACTAAAAACATTATCTCGAGATTTCAGTGGTGTCCTCCAAATTATATTTACATTGATACCGTTAAAATAAGCTAACAAAAGTTTAGCTATAAGTAGGTACATAATTTTACTACATACATACTTAATATAGCTTTTGTCTAACTTAGGAAAAAAAAAATTGTGTTATTTGTACTTTGAAATATTTTGATTATTCATATAAATGAAAATCACAAAAAAATATAAAGTTACACAAATTAACATAATAAAATGGTAATTTCATTCATACAATTTTAAATTGAATACTAAATCCGTTCTCTTGTCTTTGGTGTAAGATGGGCAAAGAATAAATATGTATATTTATTTACTTATAAATTTTTATATATCAATCTTATTTTATTTAAAATAAAAAAAAAACATTTATTTCTTCTATTTACAGATTCACTTATAGCTAATAATAATAAGAAGAAACTATCATTATATTTTGTAATAATTACTAAAACCCACTATGGCTGAAGCTCATAGCGCTGTAGCATTTCAATTTTCTATCACCCATGATGGTTGGGATATCAATTATGATCATGAAGTTCTTAATTTAGTTTGGGATTCAGCACAACGTTCAATTAAGAAAAGAATAGCAAGAGCTAGGGTAACTAAATTAAAGTTTATTACAATGAACGGCATTAATATAATATTATAACATTCTGGAGAATGTGATTAATAATATAATAACTCGTTCGCTTTTTGAAAATAAATAATATTTAAATTTCTTTTTTAGAATGGTGTTCGAAATGGTGTTTATCCAGCTCATATTCAGAGTTTATGGCTTATTACTGCAATAGCTATGGCACTTCATTTTGCTGGGTATAATGTTCCATTCAATTTAGTTAAAAGGATTTTACCAATATGTCCATCAGAAAGTACGACGTGGCAAATAGTTTCATGTTTCTTATCTGCTTTGATAGTTTGGCTATCGATATGCTTCACAATGCGTTATACATTAAAAATACTTCTAATGTACAAGGGATGGATGTATGAGTCAAGAGCACCTGGTAGTAAAATTTCAATCGCCACAAAAATGTGGAGTATTGGAGTGAAAATTTTATCGAGTTGGAATACTCCAGGTTTATATAGTTTTCAAGGTTCACTGCCACGCTTACCAGTACCTGAGTTACACGACACAATGCAACGATATTTAAGATCTGTTCGACCATTGCTCGATGACAGCAATTACGAACGAATGGAGAAATTGGCTGCCGATTTTGAAAGTACTATTGGAAAAAAACTACAACGTTATTTAATGTTAAAAAGTTGGACTTCAACAAATTACGTATCAGATTGGTGGGAAGAGTACGTTTACTTGCGGGGTCGCAGCCCATTAATGGTAAACAGTAATTTTTATGCAGTTGATGCTATTATGATGAACTTAACACAAAGTCAAGCAGCAAGAGCTGCAACTGTAACACATTTATTATTATCATTCCGTAGATGTATTGATAGACAAGAACTTCAACCAATAATGGTTCAAGGAATGATTCCATTATGTTCATGGCAATACGAACGAACATTTAATACAGTTCGAGTACCTGGTTTAGAAACAGATCATATTATACATTATAAAGAATCAAATCATATTGTTGTTTTACACAAAGGTTGTTATTATAAAGTTATCATTTATCTCAAAGGTAGACTATTGAGACCGTGCGAAATTCAAGTGTGAGTTCAAATTTGATTCTTATTAATTTATTAATCTTGTGTATTTTATGAAATTGATTATGTTTATACTTAAATATTTTTAGTTTTTCCCCTCGGTTTTTCCATAGAAGACAATAATTTAATTTTGCTAGATTTTTTTAACATAAACCAATATTGACTAAGTTTATTTTCCAAATTTTAGAATTTATAAGAATTATGAATATGTGTTGAATTATTACAGTCAGATGAATTCAATTTGGTTTGTTTTTATATTTTGAAAGCAATAGCAATTTTTGATATTGAAATTCTATTTCGAAATGTTAAGAGTATTTTGTTCCTACTTTTTTTTAATAGATAAATTTTTGCTTTTCAAGTTTAATAAAAATAAATTTCTGATTTGAAATTATTTGTTCCATAATGAATTATTTTATAAGAAATCATCCGGGCTAAAAATGATGCGTTTTTTATAGTTTTACATTAGATTTAATATTTTTTTAATTTACTAACTTGTAAACATATCTTTAAATGTAATTTTTGTAGACAAATGGAGGAAATTTTAAGAGCGGAACAAAGTCCTCAACCTGGTGAGCATTATTTGGCTGCTTTAACAGCTTGGAATCGAACGAAATGGGCAGAAGTTCGTAATACTTATTTTAATCGGGGTCTTAATAGAGTTTCATTACAAGTAATTGAGTCGGCTGCATTTGTTGTCTCTTTAGATGATGATCCTTATGAATACGATCCAAAATGTCCAGAAAAATTGGATCAATTTGGTCGAAAATTATTACATGGAAATGGTTACAATCGATGGTTCGATAAGAGTTTCACCGTGTGTGTTGGTTCAAATGGTCGCGTTGGTTTCAATTCCGAACATACATGGTAATTATGGCTTATTGCTAATTTTAAAAGTTAATTTTTAATGGGCATTAAAAAAAAAAAATAATGTCAGATAAGTAAGTGAAAAAAAAGATCAATTTAAAAGTAAAAAATTTCGGAAACATTTTATCTAAATACTACAATCGAATCTAATAAAAAAGAAATGCATTGAAATTTATTATCAATTCTGAAAAATAAGACACTTATCGAAAAAATAAATATTTAAAATTTTTTTTTAAAATATAAACTATAGGGGAGATGCTGCAGTTGGATCACATATTTGGGAAGAATACGTTATGAGTGAGATTACTGGAGATTGGTAATTAAAAATTCGAAAAAAAATCTTCAAAAAATGCTACCCTAATACGTAATGGGATGGGATTAACTTAAACTAGAAGGATTTGGATAAATAATAATGTTTTAAATTTTAACATATTCGGGTATTCGGGAAAAAAATTATTTTTTAATACAAATCTACTTAATAATTTCAACATTATAATTAATCTCTTTAATAATATCAAAATATTTTATAATTAATGGTAAATTTTTTAAAATTATATGAAATCAGGGCGGATGCTCCTGTTATGGGCCATACATGGGAAACGGTATATGGTGATGAACTAGAAATTGGGTAAAATTAATATTTTCATTATTTTTTTAAATGCACAATGCAACAAAGCTTATTATTTCTTTTTGTTTTATTATTATTTTTTTTAAGTAGTTTAGTCTTTTACTAATTTATGTTGTAGAAAATGCTTTCATTTTTCATTTAAAATTTATAGTATTTTCATATTCTTTAAACAGCTTATACATTTTTTTTTTTAAACTAATCTAAGTTATCTAATATTTTTGATTTTTTCTCTGAAGACATCAGTCATATGTAGGTAATATAAACAAAATTTTTTTTAGCTATTGACATCAAGTGATGTTGATTTTGTTTTACATAGATTATTTAGAGTCTTTTAAGGCATTTAATGCTTCTTCAAGTTCATAAGAAAAATCATCAAAATGTATGGGCGACATCTATTATAATTATTTACAATTAAATTAAAAATGCAGTCCGTGATAATATATACTAGAAAGTACAAGCTATCTATCAATATATCTTTTTGACAAAATTTTGTTTCAATATAAGGTATTGGATTTGAATTTATAGTATAAATGAAGAAGATTAATGATGTGACTTTCAAATAATCCAAAAAAAATTCATGATTAAGATCAATAGGACTTCTGTAACACGAATTCAAAATTTTGTTTAAAAAATGCTTTTGATACTCTTTTTTGTTTGGTGAACCAACGTATCAAAAGTCACAAAAGCCCTAGAATGATTTGAAAGACTGTGTTGAAGGTTTATTTTAATAAAAAAAAATTAATTCTAATTAGTATTAGTTGGGTTTGTTTTAATTGGCTTTATTTGGAAATAGTAAATGTAAAATGATACTGTTATAGACAAATTACGTTTAGTAATTGTGTTTGTTTTGTTTAAGAGTTATTTAATTTATTTAACGTTTTTACTTATCTAAAATACTAAGGTACATTTAAATTTTTAAAAAAATAATTAAGATATTACTGTTTCGAATGATAAGACATGAATATTATTGTTCTAAAATTCGTGGTTTGATATCAAATGTGTGTTTGTCATTTTAGCATGAGAAATTTAAATGTACTCTTGAATATTTTTAAAATTAATTACATTTCTTAAATTGTTCAATAAAATTTTTAATCAACATTTATATAGCTATGATGAATATGGAAATTGTAGAGGAACAATTGAATTTCAACCACCTTCACCTACACGCCTAAGTTGGGATCTGCAATCTGTACTACCAAAAATTGAGGAAGCTAAAACTGATGCTACATTTTTATTAAATGTAAATAATGTATAAGTAATTAACTTAGCAAAAAGTTTTTGTTTAAGCTATTGTAAATTACATGTATACATATGCATATATATATTTATATTTTATATTTTATATATTTTTTTTTCAGGATGTTGATTTGAGAATTTTCGTTCATGATAAATATGGTAAAGGTTTCATGAAAAAGTGTCGCTTGTCACCGGACGCATATATTCAAATGGCGTTACAATTGGCATATTATCGGGATGCTAAACGTTTTTCGTTAACATATGAAGCATCAATGACTCGATTATTCCGTGAAGGTAGAACTGAAACTGTTCGCCCATGTACAATCGAGTCTTCTGCATGGGTAAAAGCAATGGAAGATTCTAATACAACGGTAATTAAAATTTATATGCATGCAATGCTAAGCAACTAATTTATCATCTGATCATTTTTGAATTTGTGATTTAGTTGAAAAAAATGATTATTTTTTCTATACGATTTCTTGTATCCATTGACAATACTGATTATATCCATATATTTTCAGTGTTTAGAAGTTTTTAGAGAGACTAAAGTACACAGATTAGTGTTATAATGTAACTCAATTTGGCCAAAAATGCAGTTAGTGAATGATGACGAAATAATACGATAATATGAAAAACTGTAAAAAAAATATTATATTTTCCCTGTTGAACTTAATTAACAGTATTGGAGTTGATTTGGGAAAAATATTGTCACGATATAAATTATATAAATTATTCTTTGTATTTTTATTCGTTATTTTGAGTCTCGACTCTTGAGTGAACCTCGATTTAATTGAAAGTTTATTTTCAATCGTAAAAATTTTATAACTAATTTTTGTATTATTTTTTACGAATATATGTAAAATTTTATACTTTAAAGGTCGAAGAACGTGTCACTTTACTTCAAAAAGCTTGTGATCGACATCAATTAGGTTATCAAGATGCCATGAGTGGAAAAGGCATCGATCGACATCTTTTCTGTTTATATGTAGTTTCAAAGTATTTAGAATTTGAATCACCGTTCCTTAATGAAGTTTTAAGTGAGCCTTGGAGATTATCAACTAGTCAAACACCGCATGGTCAAACATCAAAAATGGATTTGAAAAAACATCCTAATTGTATATCTGCTGGTGGTGGGTTTGGTCCGGTTGCAGATGACGGCTATGGAGTATCGTACATAATTGCTGGAGAAGATCTTATTTTCTTCCATGTTTCAGCTAAAAAAAGTTGTGGAACTACTGTAAGTATAAATTTATAGAATAAATAAGTTCGATTTTTAATTCTTTTTTGTCCATCAAAAATTTTCATTCCACTTTTATTAACAGAGTGCCACAAGATTTGCAAACAATATAGAAAAAGCTCTAGATGATGTGAGGAAGATGTTTGAAGTATATTTAAAAACAAACACGGATAAAAAACTAACTAATGGGACTGTAAATTAAGACATAATTTAGGAATTTATCTTTTTTGTTGTTATAAACTGTTTCTTTTATTATGTAACATATATTTAATATATTAGCAAATATGTTTAAGTAGTATTAAGGGTACAATTGCAATTATACTAGCAATATTTCCACTGATGTTGAATCTAATATTTTTAGAGAAGTGATTTTAGTATCGGACTATTAAAAAAAAAAAGAAATGAGAAATGGGGGACAAACTTAAAAATTTAATACTATTGAAAATTATAATTTGCAGACTGGGTAAAAAAATTCTTATTTTCTAATTTACCACAAAATATTTAATTTTTTCTAAATTTTATGAATTTTTTTAATTTATTTCATACTAATCTCACAAACATTTATGAACATTTTAATATTACTTTAATATCGAAATGGTTCGCAGTTGTTATTATTGTACATTAAAAACTAAGTCTCTAGTTCATCAAATCGTGCAGTTACGTTTGATTATTTTATTTATTTTGATTTTTTTTTTAATTTTTTTTATCACCCTTATTCTAAGCAAAAAATGAAAAAAAAATAGTTCAATTCGAATTAATCTTGTTTATGTAAATAGAAGTCTGCAAAGCACTGTTTGGTTTAAATTATAACTTATGACATAAGTGATTTTAATTAGCACCGAAAATAAAATTATTTATCACTCAGTAGAATTTAAGTTATAAAGTTTTCATCAAGTTTTTTAAGTGTATGTAGGCTTATCATGTTTTTAATAATTTTCCGTAATGAAAAGCAAGAATATTACAGTGAGTAAGTCAAAATCATGATATATCTGACTAGAACCCTTAAAATAGTTTTATGCGGGGTGGAACTTTTTTCTATTTAAATTTTTCTTTGTTTAGTTTCTCGTAATGCGTATTTCTGTTTAATAGTCTCATTTAACTTTAGATAGAAAGGTCTAATATTTTAGTATTTTTGAAACTAATAGATATAACACATAAAATTAAAATTTGGAATTAATTTTGAGCTAAAAACAAGTTCCTAAGAGTTTCAATTTTTTATTAACGTGTAGATGATCTTGCTCATGGTCTAATATTAAAACAAAAATAAATCTTGTACCCATATAATAAGTAAATTAAATTTAACTGTAAATAAATTTTATTTATAATACTAGAAAATTTTATTTTTGACAAAGGTCTTTTCTTAATTAAAAAAAATTGTATATTGATGAATTTAAATTTTACATATTTAATGTGATTATTTTTAAGTAATAATGTCAGACCTATAATGCAAAATGTATTTTTTATTTGATAATTATTATTCATTTAAAATTTATCAATGTTAAATTACAAATTAAATTGTTAAAGTAAATAATATCAATTTTGAAATTGTTATGCATTATTAATTTTTCTGGCAATATTCTAAAGAAATTGTTCAAAACAAAGAAGAATACATAGATCCGTATGGATTGTTTAAAAATTTGAGGGAAAAAAATTGCGATTACAACTAGGAGATTCCATTCGCTGGAGAAAATAAGGTGATTTCTTATTTTTCAACATTATTGAGTAGGTTTTTGAAAATATTTACAAACTTTAAAGTTGTTTTCACTTTTGTAATCATGCAGTTGTCATGCAGTTGTAAAGAGTAAAAAAATTATCGAGTTCAAAATGTAAAACTTTCCTGAACTATAATAATAATAATAAAATCCAGTTTGATTTCAAACATTCATTTTACAAACCTTATTTTTGAAATTATTCATGCGGCTGGTGATTTAAAACATGTAATATCTTTCAAATGTCAAAGCTAAAACCACCTAATTTTACCCCTATAAAGTCATCCGTAATAAAAGTTTGTTTAGTTAATACCAAATTTGGAATTTGCAAATTTGAAACAAAGTAAGGATAAATTGGATTCCAATTTTTTATTAAATTACATATTTATTTGCCTTCATTTAAAATAAAATTAATACTAAATTATAATTTTTGAATTCTAAATTTTTATGTTTTGCTATTAAAAATGTAAATTGTAAATGTAAAATTCAATAAAACATGCAATAAACTAAATTTGTAAGAAATTTGAATAAATAAATATTCTTTTATCTAATTTTTAGATATACATACATATAAGCTTGAATTTTTATGATGAAAAAAGACTACTTTATGTTAATTTTAAGCTCTTTTAGATTTAGTAAGTATTAGGATATTTCCCTTTACTGATGATAGGAATGACAAATTGAACTGAAATTGGGATATGATAGAAATATTATAGCTGGATTTGTATAACGTGTGATTTGTTATCCCAATAAAACAAGAAATTATTTCTAAAATTTGCTCTTTTGATGTTGCTTTGCATATCATTTTAACATTTGGATTTAATGATAAAAAAAAACCTTAAACATAAGACGAAAATATTTTTTTGCACAAAAGATGTGAAAACAATTCCTTCGTTTAGTTTAGTGGTTAAAAAAAACTAATGCTCATAGTTTAGGAATTTTAGTTTAAGGAATTTATTGAATCTTTATAAAGAAATAAATGAATTTTGTTTAAAAAAAATTTAGATTTAGTATTTATCAAAATATAAAATTTAGTTAAACTAATTTTTGAAGTTTTTTTATTATTTAAAAAAAAATTTAACAAATAACGTTCCTGCTTTTCTTACTGACATATTTCTGTTGCTGCATTATTTATAAATTATTGTGAATCTTGTTTAATTCTTGTGCTGAGTCTTGTACCAATTTTTATTATTATTACAATTTTAAACTTAACCTGTTAATGCTGATTTTAATCTTGTATATCTTTTGATCTGATTATGAATCGATCAGAGAGCTAAAATTAAATCAATACAATACACCCAATCCTCTTTTTACACGGTAGATTGGTTCCTGAGAATACCGTGTAAAACAAGACTCACAGTAATAGAAAAAAATTAGATTGGTTTTACAACAAAAAAAGGATAAGTTTATTTTTGTCAACCGTGTTATTTCAAAATCGTGTAAAAAAAGGATTGGGTGTAATTTGAAAACCATCTAAACATTAATTCAAAAATTAAATCTTCAAAACTAAAATCAAAATGAATAAATTAAAAATAATTTTTTTTTAATAATTTATTTACATATCGTCTGTTTAGATTTAGAACTCTATATCTATAGCATCTTATCGTATGGTTTTAATGGTTTTTCATCTAAAATCTAAAAAAATAATTAAAAAGTTGTGTCGTTACATAAAGGTTTGTATGGTTTGTGTTTAGAATCTCAAAGCAGCAGATTCTATATACCAGGCATGCGCAACTTAATTGCGTGCCAGAGCCACTGAATAAATTTCGTACCTCGGCATGAGCCACATATAAAAAAACGAATGAATAAAATAATAATGGTTTATTGGTTTTGATTTAATTCAGAATTTGTACTAGTAATTTAATTTAAAAATTACAACAAAAAACATAACAAAATATAAAATAAATCTACAAAAAATAAAAAATTAAATAAAAGTTAATGAGAAATTTGAGTGTTTTTGCTTTGTCTCAATTTATTCAAATCAGGTGCAATTTTTGGTGTTGAAATCCTGAGTTGATGTTCTAAGTTTATATTTATTACCTTTTCTTGCAAAACAAACAAATCATTGCCAGTTAATAAACATTTTTTAAAAATTAAAGCAAAACAATAGTTCTTTTCGTACAAAAAAGAGCCACATGTTACGTAAATCAAAACATAGATGTGAGCCGCAGATAAAAATCAAATGAGCCGCAGGTTGCACATCGACGCTATATACCATTGGTATTTATATACGTAGTATATACGGATAGATAAGATTATTTGGTAAATCGAAAAATTAATTGTTACATTGTATATGAAATATTCGTAAAAAAAAATTTTTATCAAATTTTATAATAGTCGTTCTGGTTTCGAACTACATATTATATCAAGCTACTTTTGGTTTTATTTTATTTGGTATAACTTAGCTCAAACTTTTTTAATAATATTTATACCTACTTAGGGTCTTTTTCAAGAATATAAAAAAAAAATCTACAATTTAAAACTTCGCAAAGAAGTAATATCTCACTTAGCATGATGAGTTTTTTTTTATGGGAGTATCTTTTCAGGATTTTGAGATTTGGAAGCCCTACTTACACGGTATTTTTTTTTTTTCAAGCAAGCTCGCTAATTTTATGCCACAAAACTTTAATCATAAAGAAAATCATAAATTTCTTTGTTTCTATTATAGTTATCATTCACAACCAATAAAAATCTTTATTATTTATTAATTGATAAGTATCAGTGTTCGATTTATTTGTTCATTGTTCTCTTCATTTTTTCTTTGATAACTAGGTCCCTTAAGTATTTAATTATAAATAAATAAACAATTTAATTTTTTTTTTTTTTTTTTATTTATATTTTTATTTGGAACTTTTCAGTAAATATGATAAATTTATATTTTAAGAAACCATATCGTATTTAAAAAATTAATTAACAAACATAATATTTCATTATTAATAATTCAAAATATATAAAAGTAAATAAAAAAGTAAGTATCATTAAGATAATATTAAATACAAATGAATTTTTGATAGGTTTAAGAAAAAAATTAATATTTATTTGAATTTAAAAAAAAATTAAAATTAAAAAAAAAACAAAAAAAAATTCCAAAATATTTTTTTACACATTTCAAATAATGCTTAAAATTTTATATTTATTTGACATTCTCAGTTAATTTTTTTTTTTTTTTTTAAGAGAACTTTATTTGGAATATGTTAGAAATTAAAAAAAAGATCATATACAAAAATTTTAATTGTTCTAATTCATAAAAAAAAAACTTCATTAATATAATTAATCAGCTTGGAACAAAATTTATCTTACAGATATAGAAAAAGAAAAATCACATATTTAATTACAAAAAAAAAATAAAATATATAAATTTTATAATATAATATGTAAGTATAATAATCTTAAAAAAAAAAACTATAAATATCCCAATTAATTAATTTAAAATTTTTAATATCCATCACGTTATTTTTTTTTTTTTTTTTTTCCTAAACTATTAATTATTTTTATTTTAAAGAATCTTATCATCCTTTATATCCATCAGAATTTTAATCCGAATAAGATATGGAGTATAAGATACAGATTTTGTTGTGGAGTTCATACGATTGATTAACGTTAATTCCAATATTACTTTTGTAAGAAACTGATGTCTCATTAGTAAACCTTTTTTCTACTAATGAGACATCAGTTAAAAAAATTGAAATTATTAACTGAAGTATAATGGATATTAAAAATATTTATTTATATATATGTACTTAATAAAAATATGATTAAAAAAATAAAAGTTCTGGTTACTTCAATACAAATCAAATTTATTTTTAGCAAAAAAAAAAAAAAAAAAAATTTTTTTTTATTACAATAATTTTTTATTTATTTTTTTTTCGTAATTTTTTTTAACGTTTTTTAAAATTTTATATTTTTTTTTTTTATTTTTTATTTTTTTTTTTTTTAATTTTAAATACGATATAGCATTCCTTTAAATGATTACGTTCAAAAAAAAAAAAAAATTTTTCTTTTATTATTAAAATTCTTATTTTTTTTTTTTAATAAAAACATTGTGGATTAAGCAATTTTGTTAACACAAATATATAAAATAAAAAAAAAATTAAATTCAATAAATGTTTTAAAAAAATTAAGTATTTTAATATAAAGAAAATATTTATATTAAAACTATATTAAAATTTAGTTATTATTTATGGGTGCTCCTAGTTCATGTATTTTTTTTTTTTTTTAATTAATATGAATTGTGTATTTTAAAAAAAAAAATAATAATAAAAGTTAAGCTTAAATGAAAAAAAAAAAAAATGCAGATCAAATATATTTTTTTTTCTGATATTCAAAAATCTAATTTAATTTTTTATTTTATTTTGTGTTCCAAAATTTATAGTATATTGACGATTTAGTTGGTTATTGATGTTGTTGATGCTTGAGTACTTGTATTTTTAGTCCTCAATGCTGTAAATCAAGAAGAGATTGGACTCGTTTTCTTTATCAATATGATGTGGTGGAGCTAATGGTGATTTTATTGGTAATGGCTGAAAGCCCAAAAACAAAAATGTTTTTACCAATTGTGAACGATCTCGGTGATCTTTACGCATGCAAAGAACAACCGCATTAACATTCAATTTTAGCTCTGCGAAATCTAATAGCGAAACGAAACATTGTTTCGATGCTTCAGGTTTCATTACATCTGGTAAAGCAACGTACAAAATGTTATTATTCGGATTCAAAACCTGAAAAAAAAAAAAAAATACATATATGTATATATGTAATATAATATGTTAGTTGTTTGTTAGTATAAGAAAATAAAATGCATGTACTTTGTAATGTAACCTATATACCGAACTTAATAACAGAATTGTACCAAGAACAATATTATAGTAATCCCAACATCATTTCTTAATTTTTTTTTTTTATTAATTAATCCTTGACTGGAAATTGTAACGAAAGAAAGAAATCGATTTAAACTTAACGTTTAACTTAAAGTTTTGTTCATTAAAATATGAATATACTTTTTTTTTTAAATTAATTTAATATTAAAATTTTTGTTAAGCAATTATGGAATTGGCACGTACAATAATTGTTTGTTCTTAAATAAAAAAAAGCAAGAATGTGAAGTTATCCACGATTTATAATATGTTATGTATAAATATTATCACCACAGGTTCACGCGAAGGCTTTCTGTAGATTTGGTTGGTTACGAGAAACGAAAGTTATTATATTCCCGCATATCTGAAATAATTGTGGCCAAAAAGTACAGGCTGTTATGTTACGAAAAAGGAAGTTGTAATTTCTGTGGCTGCCCAGGGACATGCCGTAGATGAAATCCAGTATTTTTTTTAAACCAACAATAAATCAAAAAAAAAAAATTATACAAGAACGTACTGTATCCCAAGTTGTTTTCGTATTTTCGGTGACATGAAGTTTCAAAAGAATACGCATTGGGTTTTTTTCAGTTAGAATGCGATTAACAACTTCCTGACAATTATCTTCGGAAGTGCTAATAACATCATCAACAACAATTTCATTGTTATTATCAATAAAATCGATATCAGATAAATCAGACGAACTGGATGAAGCTGAAGAATCCACTGATGTTTTTCGGGTGTAATCTAAAATAAACGAAAAATATTAAAAAAAGAAAGTAAAAAAAAAATTAGCAATAAAATATTTAAATTATTTTTTCAATTTCATATAACTTACCATTTAAAAGTGATGCCTTATCGTGGTCGCTTCTGTGGTAGTTAAGGACATCACCCCCACCACAGAGGCCCTACGCCGAGAGAGATACAAAAACTTTCCTTCGACGAGGACATTGACATTGATGACTGAGCCGATGACGATGACATTGTCCGGCTTTTACCGCTACTACTACTACTAAACTTTGGGTCGCTGAAAAATAAAAATTAAATTAAAATAAAATAACAAACAAGTAAGTACTAAAAAATATAACTTTCTCTGTAATCACATATTTCCAATCATAATAATTTATTTCAAATAGGTAATTTTTAATAATTTCAAATAATTTTTTAGCTAATAGCTAGCACGAAAAAAGGAAGGTAACTATCATTTTTCAACAAATGAATAGGTAATTAAACAAAAATATGGTCCAAAAAAAGTGTTACAAACTGTTTTAACTTACATTTATACAATATACATATATGTCAAAAAGTATCACGTACCTTCATAATTATATAAAATTAAAAATTGTTTAATTTCTATTTACTTTTCGTATGGCTTTGAGCTGGGTACAGAAAATGAGTTTTGATGTAAATTGGATGCAGGTCAACGGTAAAATAAAATGCATTCGAAATTATTTTAATTCGAAATGTTGAAAAAGGATACTTTTATAACATAAAATCGAGCAATCTGTTGTGTGCACATTTCTTATTTTAATTCAAAATCGTTTCCGTATCATACGATAATTAATAAAAAGTTTAATTAATAAGTGAAGTTTTTTTTTTATTAAACAGTGAAGTTTTTTTTTAGACCTTTTTAATACGCAAAAAAGAAGAAGGTCAAACTCTTTTATATCAACGACGGACTTTTTGTTATCATTTAATTATTTCGTTTCAAAATTAAGTAAGTATATTGCTCTATTTTTTTTATATAGGTAAAATTTGTTTATTATTGTTAATATTTATTTTTAAATAACGATAAAATAATTTTTTTTCGTTTATTACGACAAGGTTAAGGCGATAATCATTACCTAACTTAACGAAATTATTGTAAGTATAATATTAGAAATGTAATAAATATGTAGATAGCATCTACATTATTTGCCTAAATATTTTTTATTGTCATACAATTAAATAGGCATATTTAAGAAATAATTAAAGTTTTTTCTGAACAAAATTTTTTCTTAAAGATTTGTTGTTTCTTTTGAAGTTTTGGTCTAGCCAAATACATTTTGACATTCAGTTAAAATAAATGACTATAAAGAAGTGGCCCATTCAGTTTTACTGAGTATCTACTAGAATAATAGATTTAACAATTGACTGATAACCTTTATATCTATATATATGTTCTATTTTCTGTAAAATTGGTTTAAGTACTAAGTTTTTTTATGTCTTCTTAGAAGAAGTTCTTGGATATCAAGTTTTTTTAATTATATAAAAACTTCCAAAAGCGTTTTTTAAATCCAAGCCGAACTTAATTTATTTAATTGAATTTAATTATTTGAAAGGTACATAAATTTATTGTTTTTATCAATATCATGTAAATGAATTAAAAATAACAAATTATTATTGAAATTACGAAAACTTTCAGTAGCTTTCATTCAATTTTGTGAGACCAATAATAGTTTTAATGAAAATAAAATAATTGTTACTAACTTCATAAACCTTATAAACTAAAAAAGGAAATTAATTAAACAATCAGTAGATACATGTTTGTACTTACATAACACGAAATAATACTTAGTATATAAACTTTTTTATATTGTATTATTATTTACGTAATTATTTATAAAATGTATTTTAATACGAAAATATTGTAGGTAGCTAATGAAAAATCTTTATATGCCTTCATAAATCAATATTTAGAACAGAAATTAAAAAAAAAAATCTATTTATACAGGTAAATGCTTAGGTACGTAAATGCAATTTTTTCTGTAGAAAAAAACAATCAAGTATGTAATATTTATGTGCATAAATTTTATGTTTATATTTTAATATTGAATTTCTATTTAAACAAATTGCCAATAATGTTAATGACAGTTCATACAACTTAAACAGCAAAATGACGTAGATTAATTGAATCATCCAATATTAGTCTGGTAACTTAAATATGAGAATCATTAGACTCTGTTTGTATGCTAACTTTCGATTTTAGGATTTAAAAAAAATGGAAATATAAAAGCATTTAGACTTAAAATAGTAAATTAATTTAAGCTTAGAATAGTAAATAATAGAATAATAATTGTTAAAATAATTTTTACAACCCATTTACGAATCTGTTAGAATTAGCAAAAATATATATTTTTAAATTTTTAATTTAATTTATATTATTATGTAAAAATAATAAATTTATTATATATGAAGTGAACTTTAGTAGTGTAACTTAAAAATAAATAAATAACCATTATGATCATAATGCAGTCATGTCATACTATACCTAATACAAAATGTAGATAGGCAAAATGCATGAAGAATATTGTAACGAAGAATTGCATGCTTTATGCGCATAGTAGGTACTAAAGAATTCATATTCTTAATAGTTATTTAATTTTTTTTTTTTAATTTTATTAAAAATATTGCACGTCACTTGATCATTTTAAATTAAATTGTCTTTGAATACAATCAGTCAAGGTTTTTAAAATTATCTAGTTTATTAAAATATAAAAAGAAATCAATTTATAAGAATAGTATACTCAATGTTGAAGAAATTATATTATATAATTCAAATTATTTTACAATAAATTATTAAATAAAAAAAAAGTTCAATTGAAAGATGAATTTTTACAAATTAAAAAAAATACTTATAGAACTAATAATTCTGATGCAATTTATTAGAACTAATAGATTAATATCAACTTTGCTTTCCTGCAACTAAATGTTCTATTTTTAAAACTAGATCTTTCAATTTAGAAAACCCCTTTTCTTCGATCTCTCTTACTAAGAAGTATCTAAGTAATTAAATTGCATTTTAAAATTGAAAGAGTCACGAAATCACGCATAAAACTACATTTGTATTCTATATTAAATTTTTTTAATCTAATATACATTTTCAATTAATACTATACGTACATACAGTCATTCGGCATTAACATTTATTACATATAAATAAATCGACTAGCTTATATATACGAATAACTGAAGTTAAGATTCAACATCGAACTGAATCAACGTATATATGTACTTATTTATCATATAAAAAGATTTATAGCAGTTTTATTAAAACCTCACATAATCGACAGCCAGAAATAATATCTAATCAAGAAATTAATCTAGGCTTTTTCATTGAATAATTCATACTTAATTAATTGAATAACGAATTTACTACTTACAAATTAAAAATTATTAGTTCACCGAAAAGAAGTTGTAACTTTTGTAAAGAAAATCACAAGAATTCCAAATTAAATACGATTTACTCGTCCACCTGTACGGCTGAACCGCCGCGCGGTCTTTTTTATCACAACTTAATCACAAATTTTTTTTTTTTATTAATTTAATTATTATTTTTAATATCACAGCGCGCTGATATTGATGAGCTTTTTTTTTTTTTTTTTGGATATTTACATCAAAAAAATTTTTTTTTGATTAATTTTGTTTCTAAAATACTTAAATTAAAATAGCTAAATACTAGCTTCTTCTGTGCACTTCCTAACAATTTTATTGTATTTATATTTTAAATATCAATTCTAGACTAGAACTAATCCTTTTTTGTGAAAATTAAATTATATATAGGTAGGAAAAAAAAAATATTAATTTTTTTAAAAATAAATTAGAGCAAAAAAAAAAAGGGAAATCAAAATAAATAAACAAAACGTAATCACTGTGTCTTTATGATCCGAATTGTTATAATATTTCTTGCTTTTAAAAGTTAAAAAGAAATAGGTATCAATTTATAATAGGTTCAAACTAATTGGTAATTTTCAATGATATTATTAATTTTTAAAAATTGTTCTATATTCATCGTTGGATTTTTTTTTTTAGAAAATCAGAAGTGTATTAAACTTATTAAAAAATAATATACTCAATCTCAAGTTATTGAAAGTCCAATATATTCACTGTGGTAAATAAAATGAGAAAGTATAAACATTTAAAATATAATTTACAAAAAAAAAAACTTAAGAGCAAATAATTACTCAATTTTTTGGAAATTATATGAAACATATCGAACAATTTTAGCATATCATATTAATTTTCTGTTTTCTATATTATTATCTTCTACTAGTAACTCTTAACTAGGCCTGGCTTTACAAACTTTACTTGAATATACTGCAAAAACTTAATTATCATATTTAAGAGGACTTGGTACGATTGAAAAATTTTTGTCCCAAATTTTTTTTTGTTGAAAAACCGTTTTAGATTATTTTAACATTTAATTTAGAAAAATAAATTTCATTCACAACCTACGGACTGTTTCATACTATAAAATGGTATAAAAGTTTTTAGAATCGGTTAGGGCTAAGTGCACGAAATTTCTCAAAACTATTTTTTTTTTTGTCAGTCCGGAGGTTGTGAATGAAATTTTTTTTTTCTAAATTAAACGTTTAAATAATCTTAAACGGCTTTTCAAAAAAAAATTTGGGACAGGAGGACTTGGTACCAGTTTGGAATTTTTTGTCACAAATTTTTTTTGAAAAGCGGTTTTAGATTATTTTAAAGTTTAATTTAAAAAAAAAAAACAATTCATTCACAACCTCAGGAATGTTTCATACTTTAAAATGGGTATAAAACTTTTTAGAATCGGTTAAGGCTAAGTGCTCGAAATCTCACACAAAAAAATGGTTTTGAAGAGATTCCGAGCACTTAGCCTTAACCGATTCTAAAAAGATTTTTAAAGTATCAAACAGTTCGGAGGTGAAATGTTTTTTCTAAATTAAACTTTAAAATAATCTAAAACTGCTTTTCAAAAAAAATATTTTGGGGCAAAAAATCAAAAGTGGTACCAAGTCCTCTTCTCAAGTAAGTAGCAAAAAAAGGTATAACTAAGTTAATTTACCGAAATTGATGAATTTTTACTCAACATACATATATTATAACTTTATTATTAACGAAGAAAGAAAATAAATATAATTAGGTAGTACAATACTTTTCACTGCAATTTAAAAAAAATAAAACAAAAAACAATTCCAATCCAATTCAACAAAAAAAAAAACTATGTTAAATTGTGATCAAATTTAAAACGCAATTTAGAGAAGAAAAAATTTATATTTTTCGGAAAATGTTCCTCAAAACAATAACAAGGCTGACAAAATATTTATTTAAGTTATTTTATAATACGGTGACCAAACCAACTTTATTTCTAAGGATACAACTTATTTAAGGAGCTTATCTATCTTTAAATTTATAATTTTCGGGAAAGAAATTTAAAAAAATGCTGTAGATATTTTGGAAGTCCCTTGACAAATATATCTCATATCATTTTTCAAATTTACTATTCATAATTTGGAATAAAAATATTATAAATTCTTTTCCTAAACATCATTATTATCTTACAATTTCTTATACCTGTTCCTGTCTTTACAAATATTTTACAAAAGTTCGGTAAAAGAAGAAACATAATATTTAATATTTAATTCAGACGCTTTTTAAATATGTCAAATGTTTTCTTGTAATTTTTTTACAGTATAATTCAAAAAAAGTCAATCCTTTTTTTTATGTGTTCCCCGTATTTATAAGATATGTGTTGAAATTTAAAAAATAATAATTTCAACAGTACACTAATGATTTTCGAACCTCTATCATAACTTATTTTCAGCCAAAGAAGTTGACAAAGATTATAAAGAAAATTTATATAAAGTCGACCAAGCCAATGAAATCATCAATCATTAGCGAACAAAAATATTTATTTAGATTTTGGGTGAACATCAAAATCACTTAAAATTTAATAGTTAAATACCTAGTTATAAGTAAATCGATTTTATTATGCTGTTGCGTACATCTTTCATGCTTTGCTCAATATACATACATCGACACAAAAAATTCAGAGAAAATTTAATTTATGGCTTATGTTAAAAAAAAAACAGGCAAAAGTCATTCAACTACTTTAAAAATTTTAATATGTACGACAATAATAAATAAATATAAAAACATATTTAAAAAAAATATTAACAATTTAAATGGCCTGTTTCTTATTTATATTTTTCGTTGAGAAAAAATAAAAATAAAAAATTATATATACAAGTTATTTTTGTACTGTTGCCAAAAATTGCAAAAGAAAAGAATCAAAGTCAAATAATACGTAAACAACAATTTAAGTTATAATTTATTTCAGCCGTTTGATGCAACAATAACTTAATTATAATTAATTATTTTTAGCTTTAATGTACACTTTTAGCTCAAAACTAGAGATTTTCAAACATAATTTTCTACGATCTATACAAAATATATACATATATTAAAAACTATAAATACTGTAAAAGTATAGTATAAATTCAGGTTTCACAAAAACTAGTTAAAATTTTTAATCACGTTTGTGATGAATTATAATAAAATGGTTGTTTTTCTTTTATTTTCAGTGTACTTAACATAGACTAAAAAAAATGCTCATAGAACTAAAATGTGACAAATTCAATAATGTTGAACGCTTCCGTTAATATCTTTGCATTTCTTTCAATTTATATGATACTTTTTTGAGCACTGTCTATCTATAAAATTTAAAGTGGATACAATTTAGCCTCAAAAAACCAGTTAATATTTTTTTTTCAAATTGATATATTTCATTATTGAAAATTCTATATTATTCTAGAAAAAAATATAAAATACTTAAATATTGTAACAGAGTAAGACAGAGTAAGATGGGCGATCTTTTCCTTTGATAGATACAAATCACCAGGAAGAGATGGAATATACCCGTGTCTCCTGCAAGAAGGATATGACGTGATTTTAAACACCGTAGTCGAGATATATAAAGCATGCCTTTATATGAGCTTCACGCCCGTAGCATGGAGGGAATCGAGGGTTACCTTCATTCCGAAACCAGGCAAGGCGAGCTATAATAGAGCCAACACGTATCGCCCGATAAGTCTCACATCTTTCCTGCTGAAAAGCATGGAAAGACTTGTAGACTATGAATTGAGGCAAATACTGAATAGAAATAATTTGGCAGACAGTCAACATGCGTACATCAAGGGAAAATCGGTGGATACGGCACTACATAAAGTAGTAAGTACCATTGAGGCGACCCTTGACAGAAAAGGAATGGCACTAGGGTGCTTTATTGACATTGAAGGTGCCTTCAATAATATTGATTGCAACTACATATTGAGGAACCTGGCAAATATGGGCATAGATCAAACCCTAATAAGCTGGATCAGATCGCTCCTCAGGGAGCGTGAGATTCATGCCAACTATGGGGGAGCTGATAGAAGGAAAACAGTGAATAGGGGTACTCCACAAGGAGGCGTAATCTCTCCACTGTTATGGCTGGTAGCGATTAACCCACTACTAGAAGAACTAAATGAAGAAAACATTGAGACCAGTTGCTATGCAGACGACGTCTCAATAATAGTAACAGGGATGAAAGGAGAAGAAATAAACTCCAAAATCCAGCAGGCGGTTGATATGGTAGGACGTTGGGCAAACCAATGCGGCCTCAAACTCAACCCCAGCAAGTCAGAATTATGTCTTTTCACTAAGAAAAGAAGAACTGAAAACCTCATACTACCTAAAATAGATGGGATTAGTGTGGAGCTAAAAGATAAGGTCAAATACTTAGGAATCACTCTTGACAAAAAACTCCTTTGGAATGATCACATTCGGGAGAAGAAAGAGAAGGCACTAAGAGCCTATTGGGCGTGCAAAGCAGCCATAGGCAAAACATGGGGCCTATCACCAAAGATAACACATTGGATCTATACTTGTGTCATCAGACCAATGATCACACACGGAGCAGCCGTATGGTGGCCGGGAACAAATAAAAAGAAATCGATCCGACTCCTAGATCAAATACAGAGATCAGCCTGCCTGGGAATCACAGGAGCAGCAAGATCTACTGCAACAAGATCAATGGAGACAATCCTGAACATTAGACCACTATTCCTACATGTACAAGAAATGGCTATAAAAACAATAGCCAGACTGCGCATGACGGGAGAATGGGCCAACAAACAGAATCCCACTCACCATGAAAGAATATGGGAAATAAACGAAGAAGTTGGGAATGAACTAAGGAGAGATATCCAATGGGATAAAATCTCAGGGGTCCTCAACCTGAACGCAAATTTCAGGATTGAGGTAACCGACGAACGAGATGGAACCCCGGAAGATACTCTCGAAATATACACAGATGTATCAAAGAATGGAGAGCACTGTGGCTTAGGAATCTTCTGCCAAGAACTAAACGTAACACACGCTGCAACCATTGATAACCATGCCACGGTACTACAAACCGAGACAATGGCAATCACAACGGCAGCCAGCATTATGTTACAGAACAACATCACGGGGCGACAAATCAGAATTTATTCTGATAGCAAAATGACACTTATGACACTTAGAAAGACAGAAGTGAGGTCAAAAACTACTCTCCAATGCATACAATCGCTAACAGAGTTAGGACAAAACAACCAGGTAATTCTAACCTGGGTAAAAGGACACTCAGGAATCCAAGGGAACATGGAAGCAGACAAGCTAGCTAGAGAGGGAGGAAGTGGCGGACTGGAAAGACTAAAAGCTTTCCATGATGCCACAAGACTCAAGAACCTAATAGATAGCGAAATCTGCGATGAACACAGGAAGATCTGGCTACGAACAGAAGGGAACAGAAACACCAAACAGATGTGGGGAAACCTGGACAAAAGAAGATCGGATCTGGCCCTAGGGCTAAACAGATCGGATCTTAGAATGTTCACAGGTGTATGCACAGGACATATCTTCAGGAATCACGAATTCCGGATTGGAAGAACAACAGATAGGCTTTGCAGGGGATGTGGAGAAGAACCGGAAACGGTGCCACACGTACTGTGTAAATGTCCTACAGTTAGAACAAGAAGAGCAAGACTGCTCGGGGCTTACTTCTGGGATGAACTCAGAGAACTACAGGGACATAAATTAGAAGAAATTATCAGGTTTGTTAAGGGAATTAGATGGCTCGGTGAGGACAATTAGACTTGCCGAGTAGGGTAGTACAAAGGGCCAACAGGCCTACGTGCAAGGAGGGTGGTAAGCCCTCCGCCCGTGCAACCTAACCTAACCTAACCTAACCTAAATATTGTAAAAATATTTTTTAAAACTTCTATGTATATTCGTTGTGTTAAAAAAAAATCGTTATAGAAAATATTAATCATACTACATAAGTACGTAGTTGTTACCTAAAAATAATATTCGGTTAACCGCCTGGGCAAACTGGACGCGACGAACGCGACGCAAACGTTAATGACCATATAATTTCACATTAGCATCATTAACGTCGAGACTGTACGCGTTCATACATTTTCATACATTTAATATTTCTTACGTCATTTGCGTCACGTCCGTCACGTGCGTCACGTCGAGTTTAACCAAACTATAACTTCAAAAATTTTATCACAATGAAAAACATTTATTTTTGAAGCATCGGAATCCGGCCGGAATATTTTACTTTTATAGTGTAAAAATGTATGTTTTAACTTGAACAGATGTTCGTGCTAAACTATTTTTACTTAGTTTAATAACGATTAGTAAAATTAATTTTAAAAATTTATTTATTTTAATTTAAAGTATTATTTAAGTACCTAGAATTGTGATTTATTTCAACTCTTACATAGTTTATTTATTCTTCAATTAAGAATTAAGAAAATATTAAAATTTTATAAAACATTATATTGAATTAATCAGATTTAATCATTTAGGTAATATAATTTACAAAAAAAAACTTATAAAATTTTGCACATATTTTATACATACATACATATCAATGTTTGTGCTTGTACATGTTTTTTTAAATAAGCAAAGTGAAAATATTAACATTAAATTATAAATTAATATTATGTTTATATTTAATAAGTATATTATTTAAATTTTATTTACACGTACTTTTCCAATTGAGTCTTTAATTTGTTATCTAAAATGGGTTGGAAACGTTTGACTGTAAATACAATTGACTATTTAATTGCATTTGTCTGCACTTTTGACTGCATAAATTTAGCTCAACTTTTCCCTCGGAGAAAAATCAGAGCTAAATTAATGCAGTCAAAAATCACAGTCAAGTGAGAGAAAAAGGTATGATAAATAAATAAAAAAGAATAGCTATGTTTTTTGGACTAGAATTAGATTTTAAATATATTTCGCGGTCCAGTTGGTATAAAAATGTGCATATCTATGTATTAAGTATAAAAAAATTCAAAGATACTTATATGATAAAAAATATAAATATCGATTTTTTTTTTGCCTTTCAGATAACATTCTTGAAGGTTCGAAATATAATTTTTATTTTTATGTAATATTTCTGTCATGAAATAAGGCCGAAAAATCGATTCTCTTTTAATGAATTTGGGAAATTCTGTTCCAAGCACTTAAGTTTTGTTTTTTTGAATAATACAAATACATAATGCTTATCGAATAAGTGTAGTTATATATATACAGTTTCTTATTATAAAATTTATAACATTTCTTTGTACAATTTTTTAGTAGCTCATATCTAATCATGTCTGCCAAATTTATATTTTATTCTAAAAAAAATTGTATAAAGAATCAAAATAAATACATAGTTAGTAAAGTGAATAAATAGTACAAGTTTTTTCCTTTAATAAACTTTAACTGCTTTTTTCTCACAGTTAGGAAAAAAAAAAACAAGTTATATTTTATGTTCATTTTACATTCAATAACATGATGAATGACGTCAAAAATGAAGTTTACAAAAGAATGAGTTGTTGAAGCAATAGTTAACTGTATTTAATATAATATTATAAATTTTTTTTTTAAATAAAATAAAATAAAATGATAAATAATAAATAAAAGCGATAAAAAAACCAATAACTAATATCTGATTAGATTATAAACTTTTTTTTCGTCTTTAGGAGTAAAATTGTTTTAATGCGTATTATTTGTTAAGATATTTTGGTATATTGTATAATAACTACTTGTGTATAAAAAAATAAATATCTAACAATATATAAACATACCTTATGCAATAAACAAAAAATATATGAAATTAAAATGTTCTAAAAGTATGACTTTGGTTTGTCTTAAGCAAGATTTAAACTTTTAGAGTAGGTATTTAAACGGATTGAAATTTATTCAACGGGTCTCCCGATATGTTGAAAGTTACTCTTTTTTTTTTTATTAAAGTTACCAAATCACTAGGTGGGATACCTTTTATACTTAATGAAGTATGGATTTGGTAATGGGGGCAGGAAGTTTAGACGGGATTTAAAGTGGGACGATTAGTAGGTAATCATTTACACTTTTCTTAAAGCGGCGAAAGTCGTAAGTTAAACGTGCGCAAGCTGTCGGGAACAATTTTGATGGGAGAGCATCCCACATTCTCGAGGTGCGAACTGAAAACGAATCTCCGAAGCTCGTTCTATCACATCTGGGAATTTTGACGAAGAATGGGTGTGACGTTGAAGCGGTACGTGTTTGGCGTGAAAATAGTTGAAGTTTAGGAAGTAGGGCCATTACTTTCAAGGAAAACGTATCCGTTCCAACAAGGTATTTATAAAAAAAGGACAGTGAACCTACATTACGACGGTGGTTGAGTGAAGTTAATGAGCTGGTGGTTTGGTCATTGTTTATCAATCTAATAGCCCTTTACTCTAACTACAGATGTAAAAACTCAATTGCAAAAATTTGCCTTTAGTCTTTCCAACATTAACATACACACTACTCAACTTGTAGTATTATGATTTAGGCTTGTTCTTGTTCTTTTTGAAAATAACAACAAAAAATTTATGTTTATAGTTAAGTTTTCAGTTGTTTGTTAAAAAAAAAATTTATCCAACATATTAAAGATAAAAATTTCAAATATTATTTGAACTTATTGGTGTTATGATGACTTTATAACACTGTTTATGCTGACAGTGATTTAAT
The DNA here is from genome assembly GCA_964007475.1 of Hybos culiciformis. Taxonomy (NCBI): domain Eukaryota; kingdom Metazoa; phylum Arthropoda; class Insecta; order Diptera; family Hybotidae; genus Hybos; species Hybos culiciformis. Next base: position 82,645,595 of record OZ023274.1, read on the forward strand.
TGAACTCAGTGACTGTCATAATTAATTAATTTAATTATAAACAAGAAAAAAAAAAGCTGAAGAAAATAACATTGATTATTTAAAGAAAAAAAAAATGTAATTAAATATTACGTAGTTTTTTGCTTCTTTTTTTTTTTTCGTCCAAAAAAGCTGACATTGAACATTTTTAAACGCACAAAAGGATTTATTGGCATAAAGAAAATTCTTTTGTATACAATTTTGAAGGTCACTAAGTTATACCCTTTTTGTGTAGGTACTACTAAGTACCTAACATGTTTTTGTAATTAAAATCGAGACATAATAGAACCATCATTATAAAAAAAAAAATATTAATATTTTTTTTTTTATACATAACATAAGGTGGAAGTTAGGTATTATTATTATACAATACATACTCGTAAGTACGTACACGTAAATACTTACATTAGATACGTGTTATGTGTAGATAGATACCTATCTTATATAAAGAAAAACCTTAACACAATATTAAAAACAACTATTTCTTTCTTTTATGATAACAACATTGCATTGTTGCAATGAATTTAAAAAGATAATATTTTATTCGATGAAATAATATTTATTCTTGATTGTGGCTTTAAAGTCAAACTAATTTAGTTTAAACCTCAAACGGTGTGCGATCATGAAATCTCCGGCCCTTAAGATTCCCAAAACAAAAATATTTGGGATTTTATGGCCAAAAAAACAATGGGAAATTAATTAATTTATAAATGGTCATAATTTCACTGGGATTTTATTTTTGTGACTGTTCAGTTCGGTTATAGATCTCCGGGATTTTATGGCCAGATCTCTCGTTAAATTATTATACCCGTTTAAGATCCCAGGAATCTTTTGGCCGAAATCGTGTAAAATTAGACTTCAATTACATTGTACGAATTTGAGTCTTAAACTAGATTAGGAAAATATTCATAAAAATACCTAATAATAGTATATACAACAGGAAGTTTATTGTAAAGTAATTGAAGTTAAAACAGGAGAGTAATTATGATGTATTTCAATTCAGCGATAGAATCGTTCGAAAACTCTATTCTTCATTCCGTTTTAAAACTGGATCTTGTCTTATAAATGAAATACTATTTTTTATATGATGGTAATGATGAAAACGCAATTTTTATTAACTTTGAGTCTGAACGGGATGGTATTCTCAAACGTTGGTGAAAATTATATTCTTTTTTTCTTTTAAGCTTTAAATACAATTTTAAAATTATCTTGACAATACACAATTTTCAGTATACAACCTATTATGCATTTACGCACTTACACAAATATCAACGTAGTATGTATAATTCTCTGATTAAAAAAAACAAAATGCTGAATTAATACGATTTTATTTTAATTTTTTGTAAGTAGTAAGCAAAACTGGAAAAAAAAAAAAATTACTATAATTTTACAACTTAACCGAGAATTTTACATCAGTAATAAAGTGAATGCAGTTTATTTTATGTATGTGAGAAAATTTCAAATAAAAAAAAAAAAACTATTCAGACCGTCGCGAATGTGTTCAAGATGTAAATAAGATAAAAATTTCAAAATTAACGCATACACTTCGGCATACACACAATCTTATTTTAATATGTTTTCCATTGTATTTTTATTTTATTTTTTCAATGTTCATAAATCAAATTAAGTATTATACTGCCAGTGGAAAATTCCACTGATGATGATTGAAATAAATATTTATTTTATGAAATTAAAAAAAAAAAAATAGGCAGAAGAAAATATAAAATTTGATTTAACCCATCTATTTTGTTCCGAGTCAATTCATGGCCAAAAAATGGTTTTAATTTATACATATAAGAATAGTTAATTTTGCTCAGGAGGATTACGTTTCGATTGGGGTTGACTAGTTATATCGAATTCTTAATTCTTCGTATTTTTTTTTTTTTTTTTTTTATTAAAGTTACCAAATCGCTAGGTGGGATACCTTTTATACTATAAGAAGTATGGATTTGGTAGTGAGGACAGGAAGTTTAGACGGGATTAAAAAGTGGGACAGTTAGTAGGTAATCATTTACACTTTTCTTAAAGCGGCGAAAGTCGTAAATCAAGCGTCCTCCAGCTGTCGGAAACAACTTTAATGGGAGAGCATTCCACATTCGCGAGGTGCGAATTGAAAACGAATTGAAACGTTCTATCACATCTGGGAATTTTTACGAAATATGGGCGTGACGTTGAAGCGGTACGTGTTTGGCGTGAAAATATTATTTATTATAAAGTATTAATATTATATTCTGCTGATGGTTGTTTTTTTCAGTTTTCTTATCTTTTTAGGACTCGCTAGTAGATAATTATATAATGATTACATTGTTTGTGTAACTTAATTTTAAATAATTTTTATTTTTATCTGTGTTTGTTAGCCGACCGTCATTAATGTTTAGTGATGATGATGAAGGAGAAAATTTAAGCTAGATAATTAAATGAATAAAATAAGAAAATTTATTGTGATTACCATAAGTATTATTGAATTACTAAATATAGTACTCATTATAGAAGACAAGTTTTTAGTATGTACATAGGTTTGAGCAGTAATGAATGAATCACAGGATTTCGAATTCAAGATCCATCAATATTCTACTTCATCTAATAAGCACTCAGTAAAGGTCTACTAAACGATACCAATGAATTATTACAATGTTTCAAAAATACAATCAATCAAAAATCTATTCTTAAGTAGGTACCTACCTAACATGTTTTTTTTAATTTCGTGCAGTGTCAAAGGTATTAAGTTTTGTTTTTAACTCTACAATAAAAAAAAAAATAACAGGAAATGAGAGTGTTACTAAATTCTTATTGTTGGTTTTTTATTATTAATAATAAAAACAATTGTTTTTATATTTCAAAAGTCTGATGATTTTCAAAAAAAATTGATAAGAACTATTTATTATATATTATTTATGTATAAAATACAAATCAATTGTTTATATAATTAAATAAATCAATAAAGAATACCTATTCTGAAAACAAAAAAAAACCTAATTAAAAATGAATTTTGAAACAATAAAATTTCTATAATAAATAATTTTTATTATTGATAAGCAAAAAATAAATTTATAATATCTCTAATACCTTCATATTTCTGATAAAAAAAATATTAATAGTAAAAATGATTTTTATATTTGAAATAATTTGAAAAAAAAAAAAAATTATAAAATTGAAATACGCCCTTCTTCTTACCTATCAAATAACTTCTAAAATGCAAAAGAAATTAGTATTTGTAGGTATACCCACTTAAATGAAAATGGTGGCAGGCCCTTATGTTAAGTAAACAACATTTCAAAAATTAGTTTTTGATGTTTGTGGTGTCGATGACATACTCTAAAAGCTAATAAGAAAATTGATTATAAATTTCAAAAGTTGTACTTTTTAATTACTATATTCTGATCCACGTCTTAAAATAGTTTTATTAAAAATGATGATGTAGGTAAGTAGCTACCTATTTATACCCATTTTAAAGTGGTAGGTACTTTTAGATATCTACTTAAATCTCTTTTTAAATGATTCATGAATACACTTTACAAAATTGTTTATGTGTGTATTTTTTATTTTATTTTTACAATGAAAAGATAAAAAACATGTTTTCGCAAAGTTAGTTACTACATATATTTTAAAGTTAGCGATAAATTTATTCTTTTTAGGTCAAAATTAAAATATTGTTTCTTATAAAAAAAAAATTTTTTTTTTTGTTTGATAAAAATTGAAAAATAACATGAAAACATGATTTTTACATGTGATGTTAAAAGAAAAACATTAATATATATAAATATCTAGATTTTTAATAAATATACCTATGTACCTACCTGCCTATGTAATATAGGTATTATACTTTTGATCTTTTATTATTATATTAGGGAAAACAACTTCTAATCCCTAATTAAATGAATAGGATAGTAAGTGACCCATCTTCTTACTATAAAAAATATTCGTAGGTACATCTACTACCCTGTTAAATAAATTTACTATTATAGTAGTGAGAACGCAATGTCAGTTGTCATTACCATCATTCTGTTCATATTATACATATATATTTTCAACATTTTCGTTTCTACCTAAATATTTTGTTAAAAATTTCTTAAATAAAATTGTTCTACATGTTTCTAGCTTTATACATTTTCTACTCAGAAGTTCATTAATATCAGATTTTTATTTAAAAAAAAAAAAAAATCATAGACAGAAACATAAGTAGATTATTCTTTGTAGGTAAATCCCTACTTAATTTTCTTTGTTATAATGTTTGTTATTTACACACGTACAGTATACACTATTTTATAATAATTCACGGAAAACAATTGTAAGAGTTTAAGTATTTCAAATATCTTGGTAGGTATATTAAATAGGCACCTACTTATTTTTGATAGGTATACGGTAGATATCTACCTATAAGTTCCTTAGTACCTAAAATATTATCTTTGAGATTAAAGTTAAAACGCAAAAAAAAAGACAATTCCTTTAGAATTTGTTATACTTATTATGACTGGGAGAATATGACTTAAATAAATAACATAGTTTTTGCACTTAGTTATAAGTAGTTTTAACTGTAATCTTCTTCAAAATATTCATAATAAATCCATTACCAACCATATCAATATTGTCTTACGGAAAATTTTTATTTAAATTTGAAAGAAAATAGGTCCTGAATGTACCTACCCATCTTACCTAGGTACCTATGTATAATACATTTTTCGCAACCTAACCCATGGCTACGCGAGCCAAAGTCTTTTCGTGTGTCCCTGCGGGGCTTCAGGGATTAAAACCTTCTTTTTCGCAACCTAACCCATGGCTACGCGAGCCAAAGTCTTTTCGTGTGTCCCTGCGGGGCTTCAGGGATCAAAACCTCCTTTTTCGCAATCTAACCCATGGCTACGCGCGCCAAAGTCTTTTCGTGTGTCCCTGCGGGGCTTCAGGGATTAAAACCTCCTTTTTCGCAATCTAATCCATGGCTACGCGAGGCAAAGTCTTTTCGTGTGTCCCTGCGGGGCTTCAGGGATTAAAACCTCCTTTTTCGCAACATAACCCATGGCTACGCGGGCCAAAGTCTTTTCGCGTGTTACTGCGGGGCTTCAGGGATTAAAACATCCTTTTTCGCAACCTAACCCATGGTTACGCGAGCCAAAGTCTTTTCGTGTTTTCAGGAATTAAAACCCTATTTTTATCGCAACATAGTCCATTGCTACGAAAGCTGAAGTGTTCCTGCGGGGCTTTAGAATTTAAAATCTCCGGGATTACGTCTTTTCGGGATTTTGACTTCCGAGATTTCGTCTTCCGGGATTCTAACTTCTGGGATTTCAGAATCCGGGATTGTGATTTCCGGGATATTAGCTTCCGGGATTATGGATTCCGGGATTTTGTAAACGGGGAAAAAAAAATTCCGGGATTTCGTACCTCCGGGATTTTCGACTCCGGGCATTAGACCGGCTCCCGTATTATTTCCCTCTTCTATTTTTATGTATTCATTAAACTTACATATTATTTTAAGTACCTACCAAATAGTTTATAACTGATAAATAAGTTAGGGCATACTTAACTCAAACACACCCATCCTCTCCCTATATAGTCAATCCATATAATATGTGAAACGCACATCGTAAATTATATGGTTTATAATAAAATTAAAATGCAAAGTTATTAAACAATAGCTAAAGTAAAGTAAGTAGGTACCTACTTATATAATAAATTTAGCAGATATATATATATATACCTACATGCAGATATATACATACCTACATTAAAAATATTACAGATGTAGGTAATCTAAAAAAAACCCTAAAACAAACTGCCCCCTAGAAATCGATCTGTCAGCAAAAGCCGCCAAACCTAGGGGATTAAATTCCTGAGATGGTATCACGGTGAAAGTGAAAAGTCAGCGATCCAAAATCAATAGCATTTTAACAGTTTACTTTACCTAAACGTTTTCGCTGCTTTGTTCACTAGCGCAAAGTCTTTCGTAAAATAAATTTTTTTTTATTTTCAAATAGCTGTCACTATGCAGCAGCAAAAACAACAATACATTTCCTCTGTATTTGTAGACAAAAAAAGGAAAAAATCATTGTATTGAAATAAAATTAAAAATGGCAACCTTTTTACCTTTTTTTTGTTTAATTATTTTTATTTATTTTTTTAATTTTAAAGAGAATATAATTTTAAAAATTATTTGAAATTTTTATGATTCACTGTTTTCAAGAATGAATTAAACATTTTTTTAGATTTCACATTTTAAAACAAAAAAAAATAAATTATCATTTGGAATTTGGATTTTTGGAAAATAATTTTTTTTTCAATTTCTTTTTCACCATTTTTTTTTTTTCCTAGTTTTTTTCTTTTTTACTTACAGTTTATTGTTCATACTTGGCATATTTTTTTTTCTCTTAATGATTGCAAATTTCTAATTCCAAAAAAAAAGGAAATTAAAAATAAAATAAAAAAAACTTTTTCAAATAATAAAAATAAAAATTTTTCACAAAATTTTCAAAAATTGAAAACCTTTTTTTGTTTATTAACTTTTCTTGCTACTTTGCACCTCAGAAATGTGAAATACACTGAAGAAAAAAGAATAATCGATTTATCGTCAGAACACCACACACACACACACCACCATCGAAAGCTTTTTATTCATTTCACTCGTATTATTTTTATTTTCACTCATTTTGTATGAGTATAGTTTCGAAATGAAATAGCTTATTTAGTGGTCTACTTTAAAATGCCAAAGTGTAAGTTGTAAAGTTCTTTGTACACTTTTAATTTTTATTGTTTACTTTTAATTTTATTCAAAAACAGTTCCTACCTTCTGAAAATTTAAAAAAAGACAGAAAATGCATTCGGAAATTATTTTTCAAAAGTTTCATACTACTTTAAGCGTGATTTACACAATGGATAATTTGTAATCTTGTAACTTTTTTTAGCCAAACTAGAACGAGAAAACGATAAATAAACAACAACAACAAACACATGAAAGATTTTATTATTTTTTTTCTTTTGACAGAAAAAAATCAACCCTCTGATTTTTTTTAAGCATGATTTTTCATCATGATTATTTCTTGATATTTTTTTTTACACAAAATTTCACACATACATTAAAAAAAAATCGTGATTATGATTTTTTTTTCAGCAAGTGTAACCCGCAAGTAAATTCAATTTTTTTTGGTACTTTTCCGTTAGCCGGGCGCAAATGGACGGCGCAAAAAATTGTGAATCAAGACGCAGAACGAAGCAGAAATATTACCGAAAACTTATGGTCATTAAAAACGAATAGTTTTTCGTGTATCGGGGGACGGCTGCCGCCTCCCCCGAACCCCCTAGGGCACTTTGTTTTTCTTTTTTTTTTCTTGGTCGTGCGAAGCGAATGGGACGGGGACTCTGTAAATTTCTGCACAACTGGTTCGTGCATGTTCCTTTTTTAAATTACACCAGTTGTGTAGAAATTTACAGAGTCCCCGTCCCATTCGCTTCACGCGAAGCGGGCCAACAAAAAAAAAAAAAAAGGGTGCCCTAGGGGGTTCGGGGGAGGCGGCAGCCGTCCATCGATACACGAAAAAACTATTAATTTTAAATGACTATAAGTTTTCGGTAACATTTCTGCTTCGCTTTGCATTTTAATTTTTTGCGCCGTACATTTGCGCCCGGCCAACGGAAAAGTACCTTTTTTTTATGCCTTGGACAAATGACACGATTAACATGTTCTTGATCAAGAACATGTTATGCCTTGGACAAACTGAACTCGAAAAACATGTTCTTGAGCACAAAAACATGTTATTAAAATCGACCGAACAGACTACCTTAATGTGTTTCACAAAACAGATAAACATCTGTTTTTTTTTTCTCAAGTTTAAAAACAAAAGTAAACAATACAATACACCTACAAATTCAATTCAAATTCAAAATAAAAAACAATAACAACTTTTTTTTCATTTGTTTACAAATAAATACAACATAAAATTGTCAAAGTCAACGTCAAAAATGATACCCCAGTGAACATTAATGGCTTCCACATATTGCCTCACGAAATATTTGTAAAAATTACTCAACCCATCCTTTAATAACAACATGTTTTCGCAAGAACATGTTCTTGTTCATGTTCTTGTTCTTGTTTTTATTACTATGGGAAAACCACTTCAAAAACATAAAATTAACATGTTCTTGATCAAGAACATGTTAATCGTGTCAGTTTGTCCAAGGCATTAATTTTGTTTTTGAAGTAGTTTTCCCATAGTAATAAAAACAGAAACAAGAACATGTTCTTGCGAAAACATGTTATTAAGGGATGGGTTGACTAATTTTTACAAATATTTCGTGAGGCAATATGTAGAAGCCATTAATGTTCACTGGGGTATCATTTTTGACTTTGCAAATTTTAATGCGTATTTATTTGTAAACAAATGAAGTTTGTTATTGTTTATTTTGAATTTGAATTGAATTTGTAGGTATATTGTATTGTTTACTTTTGTTTTTAAACTTGAGAAAAAAAAAAACAGATGTTTATCTGTTTTGTGAAACACATTAAGGTAGTCTGTTCGGTCGATTTTAATAACATGTTTTTGTGCTCAAGAACATGTTTTTCGAGTTGAGTTTGTCAAAGGCATTAGAAATAAATGCACAACGCAATAATAATTATCAGAAACTATAAAATTCAAATTATGCCACAAATTGTATTTACGCGCCTAATAAAAAAAAGACGTAAACTATGAAAAAAGATGAACTAGGTTCATCTTTTTTTTTGGTGTTTTTTCCTATAAAAAAAATTACAAAGCACAAAAAAAAAATTACGCTGTTTGTACTGCTCTAACACATTAGTTTTTGTATCTTCTGTCCTGTTTTGTTTTGAGATCTTTTTTTTAGCCATTGTGTAAATCGCGCTTTATATTTTATAACGGTATGTATAATAGTAGATTGTAACACATGTTAAGAAAATTTGTTATTACAACGAGTTGTGTATACACAAAGACACATATTAAATGCGTCAATTATTTATTTAAGAAAATTTTATTTACAGACTTCAATTTTATTTACTTGCTTCATTTTGAACTTTTGTTTATTTTTTGCATTGCAAATGTAAAGATTGCAACATTAAAACAGTATACAAAACATGTTAATAAAATTTGTTATACAGCTCGTTGTGTATTTACACAAAAACACATGCACACTTGCCAATTTATATCACTCGACCTGGTTGCACTTTTGAATAATTTCAATGTTTATATGATTTACAAGTTACGTAAATTGTACATTGATTGTTTGTACCTACATAGTCGTCAAAAATTAATAATTTTATTGTTTCATTTTTTATAATAAAGTTATAATAAAAAATTAAGTTAAAGTTTTTTAAGTTTATTTCAAATTCGGTTAAATATTATGAATTATTTATAACTTCTTAAATATTCAAAATTCTTAACAAGATAGTTTAATAAAAAAAAATAATACCTGTTTAATAAATGTCGAAACTATATAAATGGAATTTTTTTTTGGTTAAGCTATTTTCTATGATCTTAAATTTTATGTGTGTAAGGTTTAATTTATATTTAAGAATATAGTTATAAAGAAAAATTTTGATTTATTTCCTCTGATATTATCACAGGATAATTGATAAGGATAAATTATTGAATTATTATTTTCTCATATCATTACACACCTATAATTTATAACTTTAACCTTAATGTACTCAAAAATTTTAAGATTTATTTAATGTAAAAAAATTAATTTAATATTATTATTAGAATTTAAATATGAAATGTTGGAACAATAGACAATTAGCATTCAAATTTTTTTCAACCACTCATAACCATTCGAACAAATTCTTCGTAATTAACGTTTCCTTGAGAATCTTCTTGATTGCTTAGAAGTTGTTCAACTTCTTCATCTGTTAGCTTTTCCCCCAAGGTTGTCAACAAGTGTCTTAATTCAGCCGATGATATAAAACCACTGGCATCTTTATCGAAGTGTCTTAATCCTTCAATAAAATCATCAGCGGTATCTCCAGAACGAGCCTTAGAAATAGCTTGGTATATTGGTAAGAAAACTTCAAATGAAATACGTTCATCAGATTTCAATTGGCTTGTACATTTTTTAACATCTGATTCGGTTGGATTTTGGCCCAAAGCTCTTAAGCATTCACCGACCTGACTTAATTGAATTTTTCCATCTCCACGATTATCGAACAGATTAAATGCTTCTTGGAATTCTAAAATTTCAAATTGATTATTAGTTTATCACTAGATTTATTTGAATAAAAATTTAAATATGAATTTCATCATGTGCAAATGAACTGAAGACAAAATTCTCAAAAAAGTAACTACGTAGTTTCATATACATATAAAGTATATATTTTTATATTTATTTAGTTCTTCAAAAAAATATCAAAGTATGAGAAGAAAAAATTAACTCACAATTTAATCTTTCATGTTAAATTGTTCTTGATATTTTGATAGATTCGAAATATCCAAGCTAAATTCATGCTACACCTTGAAAAATATAATAGGGAAAATAAAAAAACAAAAATTGAACTCAACAGTAATAGGTATATATGTATATTAAGATAATTAAAGAAGAACTTAAGATTTAGGCCGTAATATTTAAGTTTTAGGCCCCAATAATATCCCAAATAATAAAATAGTTACCTTCAACTGAAGAAAACGAATTTTTATTTGGGGGGTCGTACATATGCATAATAACTTTAAGAATTAATCAAAATTTTAGATTTTTAAAATTTAACTTTTTTATTTAATATTTGCTTATTTAATTTTTAAGTTAAAATAATACACCGCTCTATTTATAAAATTTATTATTTTTGTAATTGAAAACTATGTATACATTGACGGCTGTAACAAAATAATATAGTTACGACATAATTATAAATTACGAGAATTGCATATCAAAATAAAAATATTTAGGTATACAAAAAAGAATTTTGAGTCAAAAACTAGTTTTTTTTTAGGTTCTTTAAGACTTCGTCCATTGCCATAACTGTTAGGTTTTGAATTACATATTTTTTATTAATTGTGATTTTAAAAAAATGTTTAAGATACAAAACTAAATGTCTATAAAATGTTCTTTTTTTAACGAATATTTGGAGACGTCAGTTTTTTCTTAGTTTTTGTGCAAGAAAAATTAAATAATAAAATAATAAAATATATAAACATATATGTAAATAGAAATACAAAATATAGGTAAGTGTATAAAATAATGTTTTATCCAGTTTTATCAAAATTCGTCTGTAAAGTTTATTTTCATTTATTTATTTGAAAGTTTTAAATGATTCATTTATTTGAAATTTTTAAGTGATTTGTAAATCAGTAGTTAGAAAAATCCAATATTCACTTTTAATTAAATTTTTGAAAATTTTCGCTAGAACAAATTTTTAATTATTAATTTAAAACTTTTCGAATAACTACAAATTTATTAATAAACTTGTACAACTTATGAAAATTGATTAAAATTTTATTTATTTGACAATATTTTTATAGTTATAAAATTGTTATAAAAAAAAATTAATAAATTTTCTTCAAGAACAATTAAAAGAATAATCTAAAATACAATTATTATGAACGGTCGAAAAGTACAAATATTTTTGAAATTAAAAACAAAAAAAAAATTAATAATATTTAAAGTCAACAGAGCAAATTTAAAATTACAAATGCGTTTATTAGATATTTGAATTATTTATTTTTATTAAAAATGATAAATATGTTTCAACTTTAAAATTAAAACTTTAGTAATGTGAAATTACTTCTTAATATCTTCGTCTTTGTGAATGAAAGAGGGGATTGATTTTCAATAGCATTAAAAAAATATAAAAATAATAATATAATGTATAATTGTATTTATGTTAGTACGAAGATATATTTAATATAGGTATAAATAAAAAAAAATTACTTATTTGTACAAATTTTTTTGTATAATTGAATGTTAATCGAAAATAACTAACTTTCAGAATGTTTGATGGATTAAAAAAAAATATCTTAATAGGTTGAAAATTTTATTTTTAAAATATCTGTCTTTCAATTTAGTCAACAATTTCATTACAATATCGACTTTCAAAAGTTAACTGATTTATTTTTAATAAACCAAAACAAAGTTAATCGTTTTTATCATTATTAATCTTCATGTAGCGACTTGAATGAATTCATTATTGGAAAGTTTTAGAACAATTTCTGGTAACCAGTATGTCTCCCTTGTTCACGTACTTTAAAACAAACACTTTTATAAATTTGAATTCTACCTTAATTGATAAAATTTAAACCTGACTGTATATAATATATGTATGTATATAATATATTATTAAAATATAACATATAATATTAATAATATTATTTTTAACCGTAATAAAGTTGCAGTTTTTGCAACTTATATCAAATCGACAATAAAGATATTATGTTTTCATAAATTTCTGTGCCAATTTTCTAAAAATGGAAATATCAACAATTTATTTAAAAATAATAAATAACATATCTTATAGATACATATTTTTGATACCTATTTTCGATTTCATTATTTTGTTAATGATAAATATTTGATAATTTAGCTTAAATAGAGGAGGAAAATAAAAGTTAAATTTAAAAATCTAGAGTAATTTTTTTGAATGCCTTTAACTGAACTTTATTGATCAAGTACTATGATCCTTATCTTCAGTTCCCTTATAAATTTACCACGCGAAAGCCAAATTTTATTTTATTTTATGGACTAAAAAATCAGTTTTTGTTACCACCTAAGTATATACATTACATACGTATAATAAGGAGCTTTAAAAAAAAGAATAAATATAAAAAATTCGCCCTTGAAATATTTCCATGATACCACACAAAAAAACTAGTAAGTATTGTGTTTGAGATTCGCGACGAATCAAATTCCAAGCAAAAATATAATCATAAATTTTTCGCTCGTAATTTTTTTAAATTCTCAACAATAGATATACTGAAAATAGTACAAACATAAATTCATGACAAAATTTTACTTTAGGACAGATACAATTTATTTAGATTATTAAAAAAAATTCTTAAATTATATTTTTTCATATCAAAATACCTCATCATTATCCCAAGCAAGCAATTTTAAAGGGATCGATGAAAAAATTAATTTTACTTGTGATGTGTGATATAAATAAATAAATATTTCAGTACTGAATTTATTTTATAATTATAAAAATTTATTATTCAGCAAAAAAAAAAATTTTGCAATTAAATACTAAACATAAATTTATTTCGCCAGCTTTTCAAATTTTTCAATTTTCTTCATAACAGTTTCTTTATCATCAACTTCTAAATTGCATATTATCTCGCCCTTGACTGACCTTCTTTCTTTATTTATGTTTTCAAATTCTTTTATTTTTTCTTTAATGTTATCATTATTATTATTTTTAACATTTGATTGTTTTGAATTGTCCCAAATAAATTGAGTTTCTTTAACGATATCCTCAAAATGTTTGATAATAGCGTTAAACTCTGAGACACGATTTATATTATTTCCACTATTTTCTTCACTATTTTCATGATTTTCATTTGTTATTGCTGTATCGGATTTCTGTTTTAATTCATTCAAACGATTTTGTAATTCTTGTAAATAAATGTATGATTTTTGAGCAGGAGAAATTGTTTCTATAAAACTTCTAATTTGTTTTTCTTTTAATTTTAAATTAGCGTTAAAGTTCAAGTCCATTACTTAAGCACTTAGAAAATTTCGAAATTTTGAAAAAAACTTTATAATGAATCAAAAATTATTTTTTTTAATTCAACTATTTTGTAAGCATATTAGATCTTTATTTTTTTTTAAATAGAAAGTTTTTTTTTTTTTTTTTTTTTAAATTGAAAAATAAAGTTAGAAATATTTTCTAAATGAATTATTTTGAAAATCAAATGAAAAATCGTTTACAGTTAACTAAAAAAAAAAAAAATTTAAATATCTTAAATCTTGTTAGATTTTAATAAGAGTTAAAGTAAAAAATTTTATGGGTTTTTTATTTAATTTTTTTAAGTAAGTACTTTAAAAACATTTTGCAAAAATTAAATATAATATTATTATTAATTTATTAGTTGAAACTCTTTTGATACTTTATTATGTTTTTTTTTCGTTTCATTTGTTTTTTGTTGGATTTATGAAAATTCATCATCTAAAGCGCGATTGTCACGTTCCAAGTACTTGGATCGTGAAAAGCGGGCTTAAAGAGATTATGATCGGCAAAATATAACTTCAAAATATTTACAAGCTATGAAGTTATTATTATTATTATTATTTTATTCGAATTTGGAATATTTAAATTTCACAGAATCTTGGAGGAGAGTTTACATAAAAAATAGAACCATTGGTGAAATAAATACATATAAACATTGGAACATAATTTCATTTAGCTTCGTATTGTATTAATCTCAAGAAACAAAAAAAAAGTTATTTAAAAAATTTGCTTAAAAACAAGTTAGTTTTTATGCCTTTTATGGATATTTTATTTATTTATTGCTATCCCGATTGAAAAATAATTATAAAATAATGATTGCTATGATTATGCCGCAATGTCTTTTAACTCAATTTTTAGCTAAAACAAAACTATTTTATTATATTTTTTATTCACATTTTCTTATTTCAAATGTTTTCATGAATTATTTGCTGATTACATTTTTTTTTTTAAATTGCTTAATTGAATTCATTTTATAGCTTCTATCAAAATACAGAAATTAAAAGTTATTCCTTCTTCCAAAAGTTACTTAAAAATGGGATCTCTTAGAAAATTTCAATTTACCAGTAAAAAATTTAAGCAAAAATCGGGGTTAAAAAATATATTACAATTGTTTTGCACACATACATAATATTATAGATAATAGGAGATGTTGCATAACATAGGTACTAAAAATTGCATTCTGTGTTCGGTGTACATAAATAAACCATTTTAGTTAGCATAGGTTATTTTTTAAATAAAATGTAGAATGTTTGATTCATTTTTGACATTTTGGTGGCCGTAAATAGAAAATTAAAAGCTTTAGTATCCAATGCGGGATCTCATTCATTATCACCTCGATTTACTAGCTTGAACTATAGAAAAAATCTTTTTAATAATAATATCAGAAATAATTAAGTTAAAGTTGTCGCAAAGGATACAAAAATTTTATTTTTTTTTATGAACGTCCACCAACATGTCAAACATTTTTCAATCTTATCTTATCTTATTGAATATACTTTTCAAAAAAATTTAATCATTTTTAATATGCAATGCGAAACTGTTATGGATCTCCAATTCTAGTGTTAAAAATGAACGAGGAATATGATAGAAAGCGGAAATAAATTTTATATTATTATAATTTTATTAAACAAATTATAGAACTTGATTGAATTTTGAATAATGTATTTCGAATTATAGAACTTGATTGAATTTTGAATAATGTATTTCCAATTATAGAACTTGATTGAATTTTGAATAATGTACTTCAAATTTTTAATTGTCAAAAATAACTAAAATAAAATAAACCACAATTTTGCACATAATATAATATACACTTTCAGCATGGAACAAAAGAACTAAATAAGATACATTTATGTATTTATAATTTTAAAAGAATGCTTATTAATAAAAGGTTCAAAATTTTTTTTATTGAATTTTATTACTTTGATTTATTATTCAAAAAATTAGTAATCAAAAAAAATTTTTTAAATTGTTCAAATTTCGTGTATATATTCTTAAATTTTTTTGGTAAAAATTATAAATTAAAAAAAATTTTGGAATCCGTTGATCTTTTACTATGTAATTTACCAATTAAAAAATTATTTAAACAAAAAAATTAAAAAGTAACCTTAAAACCAAAGAAAGAATGGAAATTGATAGTGAAATACAAACTACCAGCTCGTCTCCATCCTTGACCTCACTAACAAAAGTTGAAGTAATTGTTGAACATTTTGAGCTTTTAATTCAAAAATCCAAATCCGCACCGAAATTAAACCGATCTGAATACTCAAGCAATAAAAATGTAAATGTGAAAGATAAGATAAAAATCGTATTCAAATCTAAAAACAATGGAAACAAATTGTTAGATGAGCCAGAGACTGTACAGAATATTCAATGTTTAAGTAGCGAAGACGAAACTGGAACCTCTGTTCATGACAAAATTCAAAAATTTGAAAACTTTGTGAAAAGTAGAAGAAGCCGTAAAATATTAGAAAAAATTCAAAAGTTTGAAAAATTCAAATAAAAAATGAGTTTTGATTGCTATTTCTTGATTTTTTTTTTAATTTGATTTCGAGTTGAATAATAATGGATTTTATTATCTGATTCTAATTCTAAAATAAGAATTAATATTTGGTTGAATTAAATCTTTGTAATTACATACAAAGTGTTACTGATAGGTAGATGTAATTACAAAAATCAATGACCTTAATTTAACTAGTCGCGTCACCAGCGCGACAGTAAAATCGGTATTTAGCTAATCGCAAAAGCGCCAAATTTGTTACGAAAAGTTCTCACTACCATATTTTGATAGTCACGCGCGCATTTTCTTTCACAAAAAGTGATATTTCTCACCTGCAATTTAATGGGTGACTAGTATATAAAAAATAAGAAAAGTGAGCCAAATATAAGAAAAATTCTAAAAACTTTTAAAATTATGGTCTTGATTATTATTTTAAAAAAATTTCATTCAATAAATTTAAAAAAAAATTTATTTCTGAAAAATTCAAAAAATTATTTATTAAAAAAAATAGGAAAATAAAAATTACTCATTTTTAAATTTTTTTTGATTTATTTTTGTATTTTTTTTCTTTATTTTATTTATTTACTTTTTTCTTGTCAAATTTTCAAAACTAAAGGTGATAGCAAGAAATTTGTGTATGAATTAAGATGTTTGCGCATTAAAGTTTCACGTCGTATTTGTGACTAGTAAAATAAGCTTAAGTGTGAGGTGACAGAAAAAAAATTATGGTGTGGTGACGCGACTACTGTCTTCCCTCGATAAGAAGGACCGGTCCTTTTAAACGAATAAAAGGACCGGCGGGCCTTCTGTTTAAATAGAAGGCCCGGTCCCTATGTTCGAAAAAATTAAGCAACTTTTGCATCTCTCACCCATGAACCGGTTTTCAAAAAAAAAAAACACTGCTACAATCGAAAAAATATTAATTATTAATTTTTTTTATAATACGAACGAAGCGCAGTTAAGCGAGTAATAAAATAACTCGTGTAAACAACCATTTACCTAAAATGTTCGTCTATACATATTAAAAATTTTGTTTTTAAAAATATTCGAATAGAAGATCCGGTCCTTGTATTATGCGGTCCCTTTATTCGATAATTTATATAAACTATTATAAAAGTCTTGTACAAAAAAAAGTCAAATAGAGGGACCGGTCCTTATTATCGAGGTAAGACAGTAGCTAAATTGAGGTCAATATACTTAATGGAAAAAATTAACAACGAATCATACCATCAAACAAATGAAAATGGTTTAAGTCCCTTTTGAAAATACTATTAGGAAAGATGATTGAATTTTTCGAAATAAGATGGTTGTATATTTTTTAGTAATCGGCAATTTAGTTGAAATTAATTTTTTTTTTTTCAAGGTAAAAGCCCAAAATGTCAGTTAGGTACCTATACAATAATATTATGTACACTAAAAAGATAACGAATAAAAAAAAGTCACATGAACTTTATAAAATATGGTTACCAAATAGTTTTCATTCAACTTAAAAAATAGCAAGTTTACTTATATAGTAATAATTTACAATTGTTGAAAATAGATTATTTTTTTTATACCATAATAGGAAAAATTGAGTAAAAAAAAAAAATTAATAATTGTCAATATTCACTTTAAAGACAAAACTTCAATCTCATTTTTATTTAAAATATCATTGATAAAATAAATAAGTTTTTTTTTTTTAGCTGAACGTCATCTTAAACTTTATTTATTTTAATTGACTTTAGTTAACAGACATTCAATAACTCAAGAATACTTAAAAGATTTACATTAAATAAATAAATAATTCTCTTTTAAGGTAAGATAAATTGTAAGTAAAAGTAAGTATTAAAAAAAAAATTAAAATTAAAAAAACGTCAGCTGCGCCAGACAAAAGGATCGAGTATTTTTATAACATAAGAACTAGGTATGTACTTGAACAAAAATTATCATTATTTTTAATTATTATCTTTTCAATTAATCTCTTTATTTTTTTTTTAATTCCAACGTACGTGTACATGAAGTAATGATAAAGGAATCGAAAATAGATATAATATATAAACGAGTTTGTTAAGTTTCATAAATTAAATTCAAATCAATTTAGAATTACGGTATATACTTAGAATTATATATTTTTTTTAAATTACTGAAGATAATGGCAATTGAAAGTTTTGAAAAAAAATTGTATATTTGAGTATTTTAATAGTGTAGTTACTTAATATGGGTATACTTTCCTACTAATTTTTAACTCTCGTTTAATCTTCCTGTCCTCAACACAAAATCCATACTTCTTCAAGTATAAAAGGTAGGTATTCCACCTAGTGATTTCGTAGCCATTATAAAAATAAAAAAACAATAAGGAAAGGAGCTACCAATCTATCTACCCAAAACAGCAGGAATAATATAACTATAAAAAAAAGTTTGTTAATTTTCAATGACGATGACGAATTTATTTTGGAAAAATTATTTTAAGCTTTTGTGAATCAGGTAAAAGATAAAAAAAAAACAAAAAAACAAACAAATGGTAGGTATTATTGGCTTAAAGAATAATCGTCGAATGAGTCATTAAAATTTACTTATCTCCAATTGCATTTCAACTATATTTGAACTTGTGATTTTAACAAAGAAAGGTTTTTAAATATTTTTTTTAATTAAAACAAAAATATAGGTCCTATCTATCTTTTCAATTCAACACTATTAGAAGCAAGCAAAAAAAAAATAGCTTACCAGCGAGTTGATCTTCAGTGTAATTTCCCTAAAAAATATAAAAAAGTTCTAGGTATAAAAATTGTACAAAAATAAAAATTATGACGCCTCTATGCTATGAAAAATAATATTTACCATTTTTATTCAAATGAATTTTATTATTTTAATATTAACAAAAAATATACAGCGAAATTAAATTGAAAATTGGAAAAAAAAATAAAATTCTTGTTGCAAGAAAATACAATTATTAGATTATTAAGATGACGTATAATTTAATTTTATGTGTTAAAAAAACATGACAGAATTATTGACAGTTAAAATTGTTACCATTGCGTGTGTACTGATGAAAAATGTACTTTTAACTTTTTTATTTAAATGTACTAAAAGTATTTGTACTCTTTTTACTGACTCTGGGTTGTAAAGTTGCTTGTAAACGGGTGAATGTTTATACCCTTTACATTTCTACTTAATTGACTCCTAATAGCTTGTTTACACTTAGCTAATTTAACATGTTCGGACAACGAACATGTTCCGTTGGTGTTTTTTATGGTGTTTTTTCATAGTAAAAAAATGAAAACAGAAACACGTTCTTCAACATGTTTCTACAAAAACATGTTAATTTTCAGAGATGAATGAGTAATTTTTGAATAATATTTTGTTAGGCGATATTCAGTATGCATTCATTTTTACTTGGTATGTCATTTTTGACTTTGAAATTTTATAAAGGTGGAGATACACTCAAGATAAATGACGCGCGAGTTCTTAAACTTGACACAACTTCATATATTTTAACTTTTTTGGGCGCGTCAGTTCCTTTGAGCTTATCTCAGGTATTATTTGAAATTCTTTATTTGACAGAACGGACAGAACTAAACATGTTAACATATGAAAAACATCGTTTGAACGGTCGATTTTCCAAAGATGTTTAACTCCTTTCGAACATGTTAAATTAGTGAAGTGTGAACAAGGCATAAGAGAGGCTCCGTCCCAAAATTTGATTGAAAAGCCGTTTTAGATTATTTTAAAATTTAATTTAGAATAAAAATTCCATTCACAACCTACGGACTGTTTTATACTTTAAAATGGTATAAAACTTTTTAGAATCGGTTAAGAGAACTTGCTCAGTCCCAAAATTGGATTGAAAAGCCGTTTTAGATTATTTTAAAGATTAATTTAGAAAAAAAAATTTCATTCACAAGCTCCCCGACTGTTTCATACTAGTCAAAGGATTAAATTTCTACTTATTTTTACGGCAAAGCAAAATACAATTTTTAATTGTTTTGTAATTTTTATTGAATTTATTTTTAAACAAGTTAAGTAAAAAATAGAAGTGAAAAGAAAAAGAATTATTTTTAAATAAATTATTAATTGATATATTTACTAATAAAGTTTTTAAGAAACCTATAAATTTCTTTCAAATTTTTTATTAATCTTGCTTGACGTTATATTTGGTTAAATTTAAGCAAAAACATTTCAATTTTATTAATCTCACTTGACGTTAAATTTGGTTAAATTTTAGCAAGAACATTTCAATTTTATTATTATCATATACCTATACCTATATTTTTTAAAAACAAAAAACAAAGTAAAGTAGAATCTAAAATACTGAGAAGTGTGGCTATTTAAGAATTTATATAAAATAAATTGAAATATATTTGTTAAATATATTTGAAAAAAACGACTAGTTTTATTTTTCATCCTAAATCTTAATTTTGAATACTTGTTTTAATGAAAATATATAGAAATAAGTTTGTTTTTCTTAACAATCATTTGATCATAGTCTAGTCAGTCTTTATATCTGTTTTAGATGCTCTTTTTTCCATAATCCAGAAATACGCAGGTGGACATAAAAATCTTATCCAGCAAGCTATTTTTGACAATCTTTCGGCTAAAATAACATCTTTTTCATCTCGTAATATTGATACTAATATGTTTGAAGCCATTTTTTCTGGTTTACATCCTGTAGCAGTAGTTTCATCCATTTCTAAAATTAAAATCAATAGTTAAAATAATTCTATATACATTTCCCCAAATAAGGCACAAAAATTTTTTAAAATCTAATGAATAAGATTTCTTACTTCCGTAAGTACTGCCCGATGAAGTTAGAGCATTTAGTGACAAATTTGTTTGAATGTATCCCGCACTAATACAGGTAACTTTAATATTTTTATCGGCAACTTCAGCACGCAGTGAGTCTGAGAAAGCCTGCAATGCATGTTTTGAAGCACAGTATGATGATCTGTGAGGCAAAGCAAATTTTCCTTGAACACTTGAAATAAAAACAACTCGACCTTCTTTTCGTTTTATCATTGATGGTAAAACAGCTTTGGTCATTGCTACTGCACCAAAATAATTCACTAACATAACTTTTATGTCAACATCCATTAATGTATTTAATACGTTTGCTCTTACACTAATACCACCATTATTTACAAGAATATCAATGCAGCCATGAATATCTAAAATTTTATTTACACTTTCAGGTAGATTATTCAATTCTGACAAATCAAGTTCAACGACAACAGGTGGATATGTTGGAACAGTTGAGTGTAATTCCATTAAATCTTTTCGAACTCGTTCCAATTCATTTTTTCGTCGTGCACATAATACAACTTTTGCTCCAGCCTTATAAAAAATATGGGCTAATGATTCTCCCAATCCAGAACTAGCCCCAGTTATAACAACTACCTATAAAATATAATTACAGAAATTATAACTTTTTATTATCTGTAGAATTAAGGAAAATTTTTTTTATACATTTTTAATACAATGTTAACTTCCACAAATACGATACGCCATAGCCGTAAACTTGTGCGTTGCTAGTACGCTAAAAAATATTACTTATAGAATCCTGGAAATGTTTCAACAAAGCACAAAATTACTATTTTAATCACTTAATAACACTTAATAATTCGACTCTGATAAAAATCACATTTTGAAAGTACAAATAGTTTTTTTTTTTTTAAGAACCAAATTTTAATTAGAAATTCACACATATACCTACCGGTTTTATGGAACAAGTTTTTTTTTTGTTTTTATTTAAGTATATAATTACTTTTGAATCCCAAAATTTTACGTTTCCTTAAATAGTTGAATATGAAAATGGGTTTTGTAGATAAAATTTAATATTCCAAAACTAATTATTGGCTACAAGAAATTAAAATTGAAATAAAAGGTTCTTATATTCGACATTTGTATGCTAAATGAATACTAAAGAAAACAAAAAAATTATTTGTAGATGACTAGGATTAAATTTATGATAATTTGCCCCAATTTTAAAATAAACAATTTGGATTTTTATGTTCATACTACTAAGAACCAAGGATGCCAATGATACTAGGTAACCAAGGATTTAATAAACATCTAAAATGTGCCTAACTTTAGATAGGTAGGTAGGTATTTTAAAAACAGAAAATTGCCCCTTAC
The DNA here is from genome assembly GCA_964007475.1 of Hybos culiciformis. Taxonomy (NCBI): domain Eukaryota; kingdom Metazoa; phylum Arthropoda; class Insecta; order Diptera; family Hybotidae; genus Hybos; species Hybos culiciformis. The sequence continues at coordinate 82,667,872 of OZ023274.1, forward strand.
TGTTAAAAAGTTTCGGTTTGCATCCTAGAATTGGGAACATGGGATGAACACTAAAATAATAAAAACTTTAAATTATTGTTGATTCAACTTACCTTGCCTGGAAAGCAATTTCTGAATTTCCTCTCTGCAAGTAAAAAAACATTTAATTAAAATTGAGATGAATAATTTTTTTTTTTATAATTTCACCTTTATATTTTTTATATAAATTCACAATTAGAATTGGAATAGTTATTGGTAGAAAAAAACATTTAACCAAGAAATATAAAAAATTGAAATTTGATGATAGCTCAGCAACACAATTCCCATTCTCTGCGGAAGTACGCATTATCTCAATATTTTAGTTGTCCTTTAATTTTACAAAATAAATTAATGACTAAACACTTTTTATAAACATATTATTAAAAATTTGAACTTTGAGCCTGATTTATTAGATCGTAGGTATCGTATTAAAGTTCCCAAAAAATTATTTTAATCACTTTTAAAATATTATTATTATCTACTCCAATCGCCAACACCAATTCCAAATATAATAAATTGTTTATTTATTTTCTCTATTAAAATAACAAATTTAGGTTTATAAAATTTTATTTAAAATGCATTTCTCTTCTTCTTCAAATCAGAATTATTACAAACTAAAGATGATATAGCATTTATATAAATATTACTCGTAAACTTAAAATAAATATAAAAATTAAAAGTTGTAAAACAAAAACAAGTTTTTAAAGATTAAAGTTATTAATGCTTAGTTCGTTTCGTTATATTATATGTATATATCATTATCAAAAATAAAATCAGCTGTTATTTTGTTTCTTTTTCAACATTCCTTTTGCTATTGATTTTCGATTGAAGCGGCGGGTACATTTTATTTTATTCGTTGCTAGAATTTTTAGCTGGATAAATTCACTTGTTTAATTTCCAAATAGCGCCCCCTATAGTACAAAATTGTGCCGAGAAAAGCTTAAAAAAAACATAAAAATATAATTGTGGCGTTCAATTCACTTGGATAATTTATGCTTATTAACATCTAATTTGTTGTTGTTTGTATAAAAAAAATTATAAAATATACAAACAATTTTTTATAAAAATATACTAGATCAGGGGCTACTTGTAAAATTTTCTATATTTTAGTCTAAATTACAAATTGTGCTAAGAAATAAAAACAAAAAAAAATTTGTTATTATCAAATTTTTCAATTTTGATGCGCCCTCTGTGTCAGTGGATAATAGTAGTTAAGGAAAAATAATGTATATTCATAAGTTTATCTCTTTCTAATTTTGTACTATGAACTGAAGTTTAATTTTTTGGATTGTATTGGTAATTTTGATTTTTAAATAATTAATAAATGTACAGTTGAAGAAGGAAGACGTATTTTATTAAATTTTTGGAAAATAGGATCACAACAAATTTTCAGAAGTGGGATTACCAGCATTCATTATATTATACAATGAATGACTCAACAAGATTGTCCGTGCTACGACGTATTCTGGGAATACCGACACCAGAGTCAGGTGACGAGCAAATTGCAAACGAAAGTGCACCGAGTGATTTCGTCTCCGTTTCTGGACAAGATACCGCTATTATCTCCGATCAAAATGCCGTAAACTTAATTGAAGAAGTTGACTCCGATACATCCGAACAAATAAATACCGCCACCGTTTCTACACCAAAATTGACAAACGTAGCGCCACCGAATTTTTGGCAAGAAAAAACCGATGCATTAAAAACAGCAAATTTCCAAAGAATTCCGTCGCTTCCAGTTCATAAATTCACCGTTCCAAATATTACGAAAGATTTTTCTGAGAAAACAATTCCGATTAATTGCGAAAATTCAGAAGCGCCAGGTGCATCTGGAAAATTAAAACATGAAGGAAATATTGGAAGTAAATTTTCTGAATTGGAAGTTTTACAAAAATTTGTTAAAATGGAAATTGACAACGATAAGAAAATTTCTAAAACTCCGCCACAAAATTGGGGCGAAACCATTCCAGTTTTTAATCCAGGAAGTTTTCAGGTGAGTGCTGAACAATTTTTACGAAAAATCGAACACATGGCTGTTGTTTACGACGTAGACGAAAAATATATGCTAATTTTCGCAGTTTCTAAGTTACAAGGGGCAGCAAAATATTGGTGGGAAAGTTTAGAAATTTCGAACTGGACTGAATTCAAAAAGGCTTTATTAATTGCATTTCCATCTGAATGTGACGTTGTAACAGTTATAAAATTGCTAGAAAAACGAAAGCGCAAAAGTGGTGAGTCTATTGAAGATTATTTTTACGAAATAAAAGCTATTGCCCGACGCGCAAAATTAAACGATGACGTCATTAAACGATTTATTATCAGTGGACTTAATGACAACGCGATGATGCAATCTTTTGCAAGTTCAAAGATTGATTCATTAGACGAGCTTTTAAATCAGATTCGATTTTATGATAGCATTTTTCAAAAACCTACACCGAAAGAAAATGCGGTAAGAAATTTTAAAAAATCAAACGACGGCACTCAGGAGTTTCGTTGTTTTAATTGCAATAAAATGGGGCACAAATCTATTGAATGTACTGATCCACCAAAGAAACCGAGATGTGCAAATTGTAAACGTACAACCCATTCGACTGAGAATTGTAAAATTAGTCGAGGAGTTGCAACAGTAAACGATGACGAAGAAGGTGTTAATAATTTTGTAAATAATTGCTCATTTATGTATATAATTAAAATTTTTTGTGAAGGATTTAGAGCTTTTCAGGCCACTGCACTTTTGGATACAGGATCACCTATTAATTTTATTAAAGTTTCGAAGGTTTGTAATAAATTAGAAACCGTTGATAATTCAAAAGTGTATTTTGGAATGAATGGTTCTAAACTAAAGATATTAGGTTCTGTAAAGGTACTAATTGAAATTAATGATATTTTTTGTAGCTTAAAATGTAATGTAGTACCAGATGACACAATGCGTCCCGATATAATTTTAGGAAGGGAATTTTTACAAAATGATGAACTTTATATTAATTTTAACGGAAAAAATGGTAAACTTGAAATTGGGAAAAATTCGGAAACCGGAAAAATAGTGAGTAATTTCAATGAAATATTAAATGTTGATTACGATAGTTTAGATGATGTAAACTTTGATTTGCAAAACCTTGATGTGGGAGATGAAAATGTCGATCAGAATGGCATTCAACTTTTTAATCGTTTATATTTAAAATTTTCTAAATTAAAACCATCGTCTGGTTTTGTAACCGATATGGAAATGTCCATCGAACTTAAAAATGCAATAGATTTTCACGCAAACCCGAAAAAACTTTCAGTTTTAGAAACTAAAGTTGTGTCAGAAATTATTAAGGACCTTTTGGACAGAAAAATTATAAGACCTTCGAATTCCCCGTATTCTAGTAGAATAGTTTTGGTAAAGAAGAAGAATGGTCAAATGAGAATGTGTGTGGATTACCGAACATTAAATAAAAATACAATTAGGGATCGTTTTCCTCTGCCTGTCATAGAAGACCAACTTAATAAATTACGTGATAAGAAAATATTTTCTTTAATAGATTTGAAGAGTGGATTCCACCACGTTCAAATTAAAGAAAGTTGTCGCAAATATACGTCTTTTGTAGTTCCGTTCGGACAATTTGAATATAATTGTATGCCTTTCGGTTTGGCTAATGCCCCTGCCGTATTTACGCGATTTATAAATAAGATTTTTGAGCCACTCATTAAAACAGGAGAAGTAATTACTTATTTTGATGACATATTGACAGCTAGTGACAACATTACTGATCACTTAAATACAATGGAGAAAGTTTTAGAAATAATAAATAATAATAACTTACAGATTAATTTTGGGAAAAGTAAATTTTTAAAAAATAGTGTGGAATTCTTAGGATATGACGTAACGCAAAAGGGTATTAGTCCAAGTCTGAAACATATTGAAGGTATTAAAAATTTCCCATTACCGCAAAATATTCATGATATGCATAGATTCGTTGGCTTAGCATCATATTTTAGAAAATTTATCAAAGACTTTTCACTGTTATCAAAACCATTATACGATTTATTAAAACAAGACGTTAAATTCGAGCTAAAGCAAGAACAATTGGATTCCTTTCAATTAATTAAATCAAAACTGTCCGATAAACCCGTACTGAGTGTATATTCACCAGACTCTGAAACGGAACTTCATACTGACGCCAGTAAGAACGGATTTGGTGCTGTTTTACTCCAAAGACAGTCAGATAAAAAAATGCATCCAATTATGTTCTTTAGTAAACGAACCACAGACGCGGAATCAAAATACCATTCATACGAGTTAGAAGCTTTGGCTATAGTACATGCATTGGAACGATTTCGGGTATTTTTACAGGGTATTCCATTTACGATCGTAACAGATTGCAATTCCCTGAAACTCACAATGAGTAAAAAGGACCTAAATCCCCGAATCGGGAGATGGGCTCTTCTTCTCGAAAATTATAATTACAAAATAGAACACCGAGATGGGACGAGAATGAAACATGTAGACGCCCTTAGTAGAGTATATAACGTGTTTGAAGCAGACGAACACGTATTTAATATGACTTTAGCTGCGTGTCAAAATGCTGATGACGAAATAAAATCTATTATAACTGATCTAGGGAAAAATGAACATCATTTATTTGAGATCAGGAATGGGTTATTGTACAGAAAAGAAAATAAAAAAGTGTTATTCTATGTCCCAATAGCAATGCAAGGTAACGTTATACATAGTTGTCATTCTATAGGGCATGTAGGTATCTCAAAGACTATTGAACTTATTAAAAGAGTGTACTGGTTCCCGAATCTAAAAGAAAAGGTTGGCAATTTCATTAAGAATTGTTTAAAGTGCGTCGTATTTAGTAAGCCTACGGGAAAGAAAGAAGGGTTTCTACATAGTATCGAAAAAGGAAATGAACCGTTCCATACTATACACATTGACCACGTTGGTCCTCTAGAGTGCACTAAAAAAAGAAATAAATATATACTCGTAGTAGTTGACGCTTTCTCCAAATTTACAAAGTTGTATGCAACAAAATCTACAAACACATACGAAGTAACTAAACACTTAACCTCGTATTTTCAAAATTACAGTAGGCCAACACGATTAATTTCTGATAGAGGTAGTGGTTTAACGTCTGCTGCATTTCACAAATTTATTGAGAAAAATGAAATCAAAAATGTGAAAAATGCTACAGCCTCCCCTCAATCTAACGGTCAGGTTGAACGATTTAACGGGATTTTTATACCGATGTTAGCAAAAATATCTCATAAACGGGATGAATGGGACAAATATTTAACAGACTGTGAATACGCTATGAATAATACTATAAATCGATCAATAGGAACGACCCCTAGTATAGCACTGTTTGGCATTAATCAGAAAGGGTTGTTTAATGACTTAATTAGGGCAGAATTCGAAGAAATAAACTATAAAGTAGATGATCGCGACTTAGAGAAACTGCGAATCAAACTTGAAAGAACCAACCGTGACAGTCAGGAAAAAAGTAAGGAATATTTTGATAAAAAACGAAAGAAAGCGACCAAATACAATGTAGGGGACTATGTCGCCATACCGAATCGTGTAACTGAAGCTGGTATAAACCAAAAGTTGTTACCAAAGTTTAAAGGACCCTATATAATTAAGGTAGTTCTGCCAAATGATCGATATATCATCTCCGATATTGAGGGTTATCAACTCACTCAAAAACCTTTTCAAGGTACCTTCGCCGCTTCCGATTTAAAAAGATGGGCTTTTGATTCTAATATTGTTAAGACGTCATTAATGATGCAAAATAGCTATAGTGAACTCGAGGACGAGTTGTGTCAGGATGGTCGAACTGATGCGCCCTCTGTGTCAGTGGATAATAGTAGTTAAGGAAAAATAATGTATATTCATAAGTTTATCTCTTTCTAATTTTGTACTATGAACTGAAGTTTAATTTTTTGGATTGTATTGGTAATTTTGATTTTTAAATAATTAATAAATGTACAGTTGAAGAAGGAAGACGTATTTTATTAAATTTTTGGAAAATAGGATCACAACAATTTCGACGTTTTTGTATAATGTAAATATACAAAATTAAATTGAACACCACAAATTTAGTATATGCATGTTATAATTGGAAATTTCATAAATTATACTTTGTGAATTGAACACGACCTATAAACTAACTATAATTTATTTAAGTTTATGCATGCCATAAAAGATTACTCATCATGCGCCATCTATTTTATAAAATTGACATTAGAAAAGACATTTCGCAAAATTAACTTTATTTACGTACAAAAAATATTCAGAATAATTTTTCCTTTCACGGAACAAAGAAATCTGGAATGAATTTATTGAAAGAATAAAAATAAAAATCGCGAAAAAAAAAAATTTAATTAAATAAAAAAATTTAACGAATTAGAAATTAAAAAAAATAAAAAATTATAATTTAAAAATTAAGATCTTTTAAGTTTCTTTGTTTTTCAGAAATCAGAAAATTTGTGAGTGTGTTTTTTTTTTTTATTCCCAAAGTGAAGAAAAAAAATAAAACATTTAAAATTGCTCCGACACAAAAAAAGAAAAATAAATACCGGAAAATGACTTGCTCGGGTGGTAATTCGCCCATTAATGGAAATTTAAATCATTACGAGGTAAATTTTATTATTATATTAATTTGAAAAAAAAAAAATTAAATTAAATTAAATTCCTAAAAAAAAATATGTTAAATTTCTTAATTTTCTAATCGCAACGCAATATACCTACCCATAAAGGAATCTCTGTAATCTAACTACTTTTAAATATATATGAGTGCAGAATAATAAAAACAAACACATATGTTTTTCCTTTGTTGTCCATCAGCAGCAGCAAAAAATTAAAAAAAAAAATTTTCCCATTATTATTTATTCCAAATTCCAGGTTGAATCAAATGATTTTGGAATTTTTACATCTCCTTTTTTTACTCTACATTTTTTATTTAATTCTTTTTGAATTTTTATTTTATTTTTTTTATTTTTTTTGTTAAGAAAGTGCGTGAAAATTTTTTAGATTTTTAGATAGGTACCTACGTCAAATTAGAGTTTCCCAAATGTTTAAGATAATACGACTATATACCCATGACGTCGACGTCCTCATTGTCATTATTTTTGACTAATATCCAAAACCAATTAACTAGGTGTATACCTGTTTTGAATTTTTAGTGTCAGACAGCGAGTGCGCTTAAGACTTCCAGCAGCAACGCATCAGAAATCTCACTTTTGTCTGATACGAGTATTTAAGAGGTAGAAGAGGATCATTAGAACCTTATCTAATCCAATTTATAGTTAACAATTAAAACAAAACAAACAAAAAATTTAATCGTATCCAAATTAGATAAAAATTAAATCTTTTTTAACAATAAACAATTTTTACTTAAGTAGGTATACTTGTTTTTGTTTACAGAAAAATTAAAAATAATTAAATAACTTCGTTTTGATTCAATAACTCAATAAGAATTTTTTTTTCTTTTTTAATTCTGATCGAAAGACTTAAGAACGCAGCCAAATTTAGACTTTCTTACCGGCAAAGCTGGTAATTTCTTTTAGTGAACTTCAGGCATAGTTTCGTCTTTATTGCGAAAGTAAGAGTGTCCTTCATATCGGCTTTTGTGTTTTTTTTTTCACTTAAGTTCTCCAACCGAATATTAATGTACGTTAAGTTTAAGATATTTGTTTTGAAGAATTCGTATTCAAACCACACTACAGAGCTGAACTAATTAAGCAGTCTAAAATTCAAATATCAATGTGTTACTTATTATACTTTAATATCTACGTAATAACCTATAAAATTTAATTAATCCAATTTTTTAGAAAAATATGATCGTTACAAATAATTATCCTTTACTCAAGTGATTCATTATTTTAGAAAAAAATTTTAATATCAACAACGTAGATACTTAATGTTGGTAAATTTGCATTGTGAACTCGAGTGTAAAATAATTTTTTGCCCAAAAAAAAAAGAAGAAAAATTATGTATGAAACTTAAATTTATGATTTTAATATTACACATACTGAATTTTCACACAATAAATTTAAAATGTCTGGACAAATAGCAAACTCATTCCTTTTCTGGTATTTTTTTTAAATGAAATAACACTGAAAAATTTGTTTTAAAACTTTTCAATCATATTACATATTTTACAAGTAGTTTTTAATTAACAAATACTTATTCGTTGGTTCACGTGACTTCCATATAGTTACAAAAAAATAATTCTATTTAAAAATTTGTTGGTTCTATTCTATAAGTATCAATTAATTAATATCCAGCATGTCCAGAAATATAGTACTTAAATCAATTCCCGAAATAATAACTACTAAAGTGAAAAACTCCAAAAATTAGTGGTTTGGTCATTTTGACTAAATAGAGAATATCGGTCAATTATTCAACTAAACTAAATTCAAATTCAAGAGTAAAATTTAGGAAAAAAAATTAACTAAGTATGGTTATATTAATTTTTAATTTTAGTCACAATTTTTTGTTCAACAATAATGTTCTAATAAACAGTAAAAATTTATTTTTTACTCAAAATGTGAATGATTTCTTCTTAATTTGGAAATATTAAAACTTCAAGTCAAAAATTTCATGTTACGATATTGTTTTTTTTTAGTTATTTAAATTTCAATGTTCTTTCCAAAACGCATGATGTCCTATTAGGAAGTTAATATCATCATTATGAAAGCGAATAAAATACACCTATAATCTTTCTTTAAATCTAGATATAGATTTTTTTTTCTTACGATTCCCAACAGAAGTTTGTAAAATAATTGTTAAATACCAAGATGAGAACAAAATTTTAAGCTTAAATAAGTATTTTTCTTGTTTTGTTTTCATTTTGTTAATTTAATTTAAATTTTAAATCTTCAACACTAAAAGAAACACAACGCAGTTTAGGATTAGCGGTCATTACAAACAGAAATTATGTACTTTAAACACAATTTTAAATTATAAAATTAAACAAAAAAAAAAAAATTAAGCAAAGAACTATATCAATTTAAAACAAAAAAAAAAAGCTTTATCTCAAATACTTGCTTATAAGCCGAAGAAAAATACTCAAAATCAAATTATATACCATAAGAGATATGAGATGTTTGTATTCTGTATTTCAACTCATTTAATTTTTTATAACCATAGAGTTTTAAATGCCATTTCTTGAGTATTGAGATAACATTTTCTGACTACCTATAATGTTATACATACATACCTATATAAAATATTTCAAATTTTTATTTCCAAATCTCTAGAGTATTAATTATCGTTTCACTTGGTAAACCATAAATAAATAGTTTTCGATACTTACTGAAAAGTTTAAAATACAGAATCATAAGATAAGTTTTTTGATTTAAGGCTAATTAAGATTTACGAAATTTTGTAAGATACAAAACAAGATATTTTTTATATCAAAAATTACTTATCAACTAAGTCCACCAAAAGCAGCTTAATTCATTATGTAATTCATTACTATTAGTATTATATTAACCGGTAACGTTTTTTGACCTTAAAGTTCCAAACCATTATTCAATTTTATCCTGTCATTTTAACTTGTATTGATATATTTTGATCGAGTTCAAAACGTTTCACAAATTGCCATGTCTAACTTTTTTTTCAATTTTTTTTTTTTTTTAATAATTTTATTAGAAAATTTTTTTATGTTTTATTTTATTAAAAAAAAAAAATAATTAAATAAATTGTATTTAACTACTTAAAGAACTAAACTTAATATTTTTTTTTTTACTCTTTGAATTCTTTCTTTTTATAGGTATGTTTGTTGTTTTTATTTTCAGAACATATATAAATACACCTTTCTACATACATGTAGTATATTATAAAAAAAAAAAACATGAACAGTACATAATATTGTATGTATATAAAGATACTTATATCTATATAATTTTTCCAATGTTTTTGTTTTTTTCTTCGTCGTTCTGCTATAAATTTTTCTCATTCAAGTTTATTTTTATTTTTTTTTTTTTTATTATGAAATATTATATATAAAATTTTCTTTAGTTCATCGTCAGACATTTTGACAGAAATATATATTAAAAAAAAAAAATAAAAAAATAAAAAAGAAAATAAAAGGAAAAGAAAATTTAAAATTATAAAAATTTTATTTTCGAAAAAAAAAAAAAAAATCAATTTTAAAATTGGATTTAATAAAATAAGAATTATTATTTTTTTTATTATTAAATTGAAATCAATTATTTTTTTTTATAAATGTTTTTTTTTTAAATGAACATAAGAGGAATAATAACAACAAAATAATAATAAAAGTAATGAATTCATAAATCACAGCTGATTTAGCAAAATAAAAATAATAAAAAAAAAAAAATATCTACACTAATAATGTTTTTTTTTTTTTGTTTTTTATATTTTCATTATCAAAATAATTGAAAGTTTATTAAAAAATAAAAATATAGATTTTTTTTTTTTTTTTTTTTTTTATTCTTTCTGTGTACTGAAAAAAATAAAAAAAAAATTATTATAATTTTATTTAAGAAAGAAATTATAAATATTTATACAAAATTTTTAAAAGAAAACTAAATTTATAATTTTAAAATATGTAAAATTTATTAATCTTAATTTATAAATTTGTATACAAAATAAAAAATAAAAAATTTTCGTTAGTTCGAACGAAAGTGGAAAAAAAATATTTATTTATTTTTATGTAACAAAAATATTTATATACATAATTAAATATAATTTATTTATAAATAATAATAATAATAATAATAAAAATAAATATTTATAAAACAAAAATCTCAGTGATATCAAAAACTCTAATTTTTAGTTTGTTTTTTTTTTTTTTTTATTTTTCCTATATAGAAATTTCGTATAATAAAATTCATAATTAATGCAAAAAAAAAAAAAAAGAAAATGGTCAATAAAATAAATTTAGTAAAATTTTTCATGTCGAATGTCACGCAGTCATTAAAAAGCTAAGAAAAGAAAAAAAAAAACATACACTCAGGGAATTTTCCTATGTACCCACATATATGTATAATATATATAATTATGTAGGTACTTATAAGTTAAGCATTTAGCTTGTTTTTTTTTTTTTAAATATACGATGATGATGACAAAGAAAAAAAAACACTGAATGAGAGATTATTAACCTATAAGTGGAAAAAGTTAAATTTATAATATATTAAGTATATATAGAAAATTTAATTTTAGAAAGAAAATAATTTTTCTTAAATTTAACATTAGATCAGAATTTGTGAAAATTTTTTAAGATAAAACTTGTATAGGTTATACCAAATACGTAAGTAGAGAGGATTAAGGTTCGAGGTTTTAAAACGGAATTATTATGCTTGTACAGAATTATTTATTATACATATTTATACGTATATTATCTACGTAAATTGTATGCTTATATTATATATAGATATTTAAAAAGTCATTCATGATCAAGGTTTTTTTTTTAAGGCGATAGTACATATTCAAAATGTTTTAAGCTCGGTTTTAAGCAGTACCTATTTAAGATGTTTTGGAATTAATTCAGTTGACTACACAATATATATATAATTAGACAAAATCCAGAAAAGTAAAAACTAAATTATCCATAAAACATATTTCACTTAAGCTCAAAGCTCGTATATTTTTGTTTAAATTTTTTATGTGATCAATACTATTAAATTAGTAAGTCGAATATAATATTATTTTTACAGTATATCAACTTCTACAAATTTATGAGTTGTTTTTTTTTTTTTTGTTCAGTAAACGTTTTATAACACTTGACCAATTATTTTGTTTATTAGATTTCTGTTGTTAAATAAAATAAATTACCTGCATACATTATTATTGTAATTATTTATTGAATAATAATTTCAATTTAATAAAAGAGCGTAGTGTTAAGAAAAATAATTAAATAATAAAACCGGAAAATTCTGTTCTTGTTTACTATAAATAAACTTTTATAACAACTTCGTAAAAAAAAAGGTTAAATCAGCTAAATAAAAAAGCAATTAAATCAAAGAAATGCAAAATCTAACGTCATATGATTTTTAATTAAAAAAAATTCAATATAACATTAGAATAATATTCAATTCAGTGCCGTAGTAAATTTAAAACCAAAGAAAATAATAAAATTAATCTAAATAAGAAAGTACATACTTGTACACAACATACATAAGTAGTTTTTGTTTCAATAAATTTGAACAGTTTAAATTAGAAATTTAGATCAAGATTATAAATTATTAAAAAATATAAATTCATTGCGAGAATGAATAGTTATTATTTGTTCAAATTCCTTTCGAATTTCCTAAAATAAAAGTTTTTAACAAAACCATATCGATCTTAGGATTTTCATTCATTTTTTTTTTTTTTTAATATAACATTAGTAATTAGTATGTACTTAATTTCTTTTTAAAATGAAACAAATGTACTTAGTTAGGTATACTTAAATTCATTATTAACTCAGGACTAAAAAACCAAAATAGGATTGAACCAAAATATAGTATAGATAGATGATGGATTGTCAAAATTTTAAATACATATTGTTGCAGTAGAATAATTCATTAATCGACTTTACTTGATACGATCTTTTGATTTCTGTCAATCTTAAATGCATTTTGCTAATTTTATTAGACAAGTAAAAAGAATTTTGAGAAATGTTCAAGTAACCATTTAAAGAATCAAATTTTATGCTAAGTGAAACAAATTGAAAAAAATAATTATATGATAAAACTAAGTTATTGTGAACATAATTTTATTTCTCAGTTGTGTAATCTATGTATCTATGAAATATGTATTCTTTTGTTTGAAAAATAATCACAATCAAAGATGATAAAATACAAGATGTCACATTTTTGAAATCCTATTAACGTCCAACCAAATTTCAAAGATTTATAAAACAAGTTCAGCAACTTATTTTATTTAAAAAAAATTTTATTTTTAATAAACTTTTTACATTAAATGGTTTGTTCATGTATTCCGTATACAAAATGAAATGGGCATATATACTACCTATCAGTATGTCAAATTTTACATACAAAATTTAAAACAATTTTTAAAATACTCAATGCCACATCTTTTATTTTATCACCTCTGGTATAATCTAAGCAGAGTATACACTACAATTTATAGGTGATACAATATATAAATAAATTTCTGTAGGTACTATGTACAAATGTACGTACATATTTATGTATGTAAGTATATATATTTTAATATTATACATATACAAACATAATTTATTTATTTTCAAATTATATCACTTCTTATAAAATTTGTTTTTTTTTCTGAGATGCAAATAAATTCTCAGTATAAAATAAAATTCTTTTAATGCGATGTTTTTCTTAAAAAAAAAAAAATCTGATAACGCAATGAAATAATTACGTCTTCTTTTTTTACTATAATAAAATAACAAATCCAGTGTATAATCTCTGAATATTGTATGTTTACAAATTTTTTATTTTCCACAAAATAAAAATATATTTGTGTTGTGTTGTAATATACATAGATTTCGAAATATTTATACTAAATTTGAACGAAATAAATATAACTTTTGCCTTTGTTTAATTTAATAATCTTTATATGAACAAAATAAGCATTATTTTAAAAGAAAATGTGTTTAGTAGAAACACGGAAGGCCTTCACCCTTTCTCATAGCAGAAAACTTGATAAATATTTAATGCTTTTAGGAGTCGAGTAAATTTTTTTTATTCATTATATTTTTCATTGCATTGTTCTCCAAGGCGCTTCAGAAGCCCATCCACAGGCTTAACTTCATCATTGTTTTTATTCTAGTGAATTAAAACTGAGTACGACGAGTTTTTTCACTTTGTGTAAGTATAAGACACCAATAAACCATTCAACTTAGTTTATAATTATGTATCTTATATTTTGTTTTTATTTCACACTCTTTTACCTCACAATTGTTCCATGTTGTTCAATGCAGTGCAAAATATCTGTAAATATTATTATTCCGCTTACCCTACAACATTGTATTCAAAAAATAATAAAATAGGTCGCTGTGTTATTCAATTAAGATTTTAAGATTCCAGAGTAGAAATAAATGTTTCCCATTCTTTTCAAATCCATCATACTGGGAAATTTTATGTTAATGGCAAATTATTTACATATTATTCTTGAATTAGGATTTTCTTTTAAACTGTATTCAAATGACAAAGAAACAACAGGCAATACTAAGTTTATTTTATCCTATATATAATATATGGTATGAACTGTATGTTATATATGCACAAATGCATGTTATTGCAAAATTTTAAAAGAAAAAACTACCTAGCTGTGTTGTTAAGCTTCAAACAAAGTATGTATACCCATTGCACAAAATATTAATCCATTCCAATTTTTTTATAACTACTAACTATGTATATATAGTTGTGTATGCTGAAAATTTTAGGTGTATTTCCAAAAGTTTTTGAACAAAAAATAAGAAACTCCTTGAAAAATTATGTATTTACTCAATTTTTTATTAAATTTTTTAATGTCTGCATTTTTTAGAAACATGAAAGCAAAAATTAAATCTAATTAAAAAAGAAAAAATTAAAAATTTTAAAATTCATCATGCTATCTTTATGTTGGTTTTGGTCTTATAAATAAATTTAAATATTTGTTAATTATTCTTTTTTTATTTTACTGCTTTTTTTTTTATTTTATTCGTTATTTATTTTATGCAACGTCCACAATCTTTTCATAAGTGAAATGCACAATAAAATAATGGACTTGAATCGATACAATTTATAAATTGCGTAATGTAGCCAACATGAATGAGCTTTCAATTTGAGATATTCTTAATTTAGATTAAATTATGAATAATTTAAATAAAAATCATAAGTATTAAATCTAGATGATTCAATCTCAACAGGTTTCGCTCCCACTATTTTATTTAGATCTTATATCTTGTTTTTTCTTAATGACTTTAAGTTTGTGCTTAGTGAATTACTTACTTTAAATTAAATGATGTTAACATTTTGACTATAATTTTATATTCTAACTAAAGCTAAAGCAACAATTTAATCAAATTGACTGTCGTTAAGAAGTTTCATATTGATTCTTGTATGAATGTTCCCGATGCGATGCATAGACTGATTGTCTTATTATTAATGCACTGATTAAATTCAAAAATTTTAACATATATAATTTATTTCTAAAAAATTATTTCTAGCTTCATTTCGGGGCACTGTCTAAAGTTCTAGCTTCGTTTTCAGTTTAAAATGTTTTATTTGCATTCATTTCTCATTTGTATATGTAACTCGCTTCATTTTGCAGCAATCATTTCACTGTTAAAACTTTAATTATTGTTAGGTGTATCTCTGCATTTAACCACATAATTATTTTTCATATTTGAGTTTTTTTTTT
The DNA here is from genome assembly GCA_964007475.1 of Hybos culiciformis. NCBI lineage: Eukaryota > Metazoa > Arthropoda > Insecta > Diptera > Hybotidae > Hybos > Hybos culiciformis. The sequence continues at coordinate 82,683,218 of OZ023274.1, forward strand.
TATTTAACCCTATTGTTACCTAATTTACGGGCGACACAAATACTAGACTATTTAATGGTTTTTAATTTAAAACTTTATAACTATATTTCATGTGCATTTTGCAATTTTTTTTAAAATATATATATAATGTACCTCCTATATAAAAATAATATGTACATATTTGTAAGTAGTTTTCTTCTCTATTGAATTTTTATGCTAAATTGCAATTATAGCAACAACATCACAAAAAGAGTGAGCCAAATAAAGAATTGAACCATCAAAGAAAACACTTTATACAGAAAATGGCAATGAACTTGTTATCAAGTTACTTTTAGTGAACAAATATGGATAACAAAATACTGTGTATACAATATTAAAAATATAGACATACGTATATATATTAATATTAAATTTTAGTTTTATTTATGGAATATTTGGTGTAATTTATATTTTTCCACAAGAGCATACATTAATAAGATGAGAAGAGCTATCGTTCAAAAACTGTAAATAAAGAAATAAAAAATACATGGAAAGTGTAAATAAATGTAATTTGAAATTAAATATTGTTGCAAAAAAAATATCGAAAAAAGCATATAATCATACCTAATCGTGTACAGTACAGGTAAACTTACAATAAAATCGTTGTTTTCTTTTTGTTCACTTTTTTTCCATGATTTGACAATATAATGTCTTGAATTTTGCTTCGGATGTTTTAATGAGTACGAGTAAAAAAAATTTTTTTAAGGGAATCAAAGAAATTTATGAGAACCTCCCTTCCTAAAAGGGTCACCTCTCATCAATTATTGCATAAAAATATTAAAAAAGACATGATAATTTTTATTGACAATTTTCTTTCGTGTGTGGAATGAATAACTTCTTTAAGAATCTAATATAAATGCCAAAACATAGAAATTTGAATTTTCTCTATATATTAACTGCTTACCAATATTTTATGATTTAAGTCAACAAGTTGTATGGTATACATATAATACACGTAATTGAAATTTAGAATTGATTAACTTTGACCATTAGTTTTGGGTATTAAGGAATTAAGCAATTGTCTTTTCCAATATCGATCGTTTTGGGTATTAAGGAATTGTCTTTTCCAATATCGATAATTTCTCAAAGTATTATGAAACTTTGTTTCCATTTCTGAAATTAAAATATAAATTAGATGAAGAAACAATATTGTCTCCTTTCTGTAAGGAGTGAACCAAGAGAAAAAATAATCTTATGATGATGATGAATATATCATGCACGTACACATATATAATATATATTTCTTTTTTATATTTCAAATTACTTCATACTGAGAGATAATAACTTTTAGTTCAGTCACATTAACCATTCAGGCAGACAACTTTTATATAACAACAAATGTAGATTATGTACATGTATATGATTGTTAACTATAAACTTTAATATTAAAATCAACAACGAAGAAGGGTGCATTGAAAGATATGAAAAATTTTAACTTCAGAACTGAGATAAAATAATTTTTTAGTATAGATATTGCAATAATTTTTTTTGGATTGAAATGTATTTCTAAATTACAAAAGAGATAAGAAATTATAATAAATGGAACATTTAAAAATAGCTTTTTAAGTTTATTCTTACAAAATAATAATTATGTAAGTGGTATATTATGTTAGTGAAGGGTGTTCTGATACACGTTCAAATAAATAGGAGAAGTAAAAACGTTTATTACCCAGACGAAAAGAAAATCATTTATCTCCACCTTTTTTTATTTGGAAATAGTAATAGATGCATAAATTCTTATACATCCAAAAATAAACATATTTTAATGTACGACTTAAATAGAACATAATTTTAGACATGATTTCATATGGTTTAATATTTTTTATTTCATTTTTTTTTTGTGTGGAATTAATTTCAGTACGATTATATTATCCCGATCAATTTTTTTGTGGTCCACCTCAAAATTTAAAAGTATCATTCCACACCAAGTTTTACCACCAATTTATATTCTTTGTCATTATTTTATCTAAAAAAAAAAAAATAATAATGTCGCAATTTTTTTTTTTGTCATTACATCAAGTAAATGAAACTGTGAAAGCTTATACCGTACAAACAAAATAATTTTATATTTTACCTAATCTTCTGGAAATTTAAATTTTTCTGTATGACTCCAAGACATTCAATAATTGTTTGCTCTTTTTCAAGCAGATATTTTAAAAGTAATTAATAACATGCATGTTAAACTATAATGTATTATAATAAAACGCTTTTCATAAGGAGACTCTCTAAATCGGCAAAAAATAAAATGTCTTGAAAGCTTAATTTATCAATTTTTGAAAAGGTCGAAATATGTCAAATTATATCCTTAAGTATGTAAATATGTTGACTTGAATAACAGTATGTGTTTGTTTTTATACTTTTCGATTATGTCACCACGGAAAACGAAATAATACATTATACAAATAACATAGGACGATTGAGCGACCTCACTGCAAAACGTGAAATTATCTAGAAAAATTTTCTTTCTAAAAGATATTTTTACAAATTCAAAACTCCAAATCAACAGACCTGGAGTTTGGTTTCTGCCGAGGTTTCTGCATTTTTTTTTTTTTTTAATATCTCTCTTTCGCTTCTCAATCTCAACCAACCAAATTATTTTCAAGTTTTTAAAAGTCAATTTTAGGTCAAAAAATCAAAATTTTCAAAAATCCGGCGAATATCAAAAAAATCACTTGGGTTGAAATCGTATTACCTCTGCAGTAAAATCAAAACCAAAAGCATTTTTTCGCAATAAGGGCTCTTAATCAGATTCAGGATATACCATTGGATATAAATATAACTCTAGCTAAAATGAATTAAAATAGTTTTTGGTAATATACCCTTTTTCCCTTATATAAAATCGTATGCCAATATTTTAATAAAACACCAACAAGTACAAAGCTGTGAATTTTATGAAAGCTTGTAATCATTTTTTGTTATGCCCCTCATTGCAACCATCACCGTTAAGCAAATTTAAATATTACCAGATTCCATTCAAAATCATCATGCAATCGATAACGAATAAATTTTCTACAACAAATCATTGTTATACAAATTTATACATAGTCTACGAAAAATAAAAGGATAAAAAGAACATAATGTATTCATAAAAAAAGTATATACTTACATTTTAATATTGTGTATATAATCAATTATTATGTGTATATAAATGGAAACAAAGATACATACCTATATGTTTTTAATATTTACATTTTTCATACAGTATTATATACTTCGTGAATATTGTATAAATTTACTTCAAAAAAAAAAAAAAAAAAAAAAAAAACAATAACAAAACACAAAAAGAAAATAAACTTTTATTTTCGAATTAAATTTTTGCGAATGCGCAGTAAGTTTTATAAATATCAAAAATTGAAAATTTTCAGTATATATGTAAATATTATTATTATTATTATTTTTTTACATATTTATTTTTACAACTTTACTTTGTTCATCCAAAAAAGGATCATTCAAAACAAAGTTTTCTTTACAAAAGCATAATATTACGCAAAAAGTTAAAATTTTGTATATATACATTGTATAGATATAATAATAAGAAAAAAAAAACATAAACAAAAAAAAAGCTTTTTCATTCATTTCTAAAGAAAAAGAAAAAAAATTATTTTTTATTTGTTATTGCTGGAAAATAATTTTTTATACTGGTTACAAAGAAAAAATTTTTTTAATAATTTTTTTAATAAATTTTTTTAAATCTTTTCTTTTTTTGAAGTAGAAAATTTTTAATTTTTTTTTTTTCAAAGTTCATCTTATTACCAAACTGCGAATGAAAAATCAAAATTGTGAAAAAAAATAAACATTTTACGAGACATTTTATTGAATTAAAAAAAAAAAATATTCGCAGTTTGTGTAAAAATTCAGTTATAAAATAAAAAAATAAATAAATAAATTGACTTAATTTTTTTTTTTCATATTAAATTGACGGAATTTAAGATTTTTTCAATTTTGAAGATAAAATATTCTTATTTATAGGAACCTTGTTTTATTTTTAATGAATCCGCGTTTTAAGATTATTTACGTAGGATTGAAGTTTTGAATTTGAATTGTGGTAATTTTTTTTTGTATTTTTTCTCAAAGATATTCTTAAATATAAGTTTCCCTTTGAATACAAATATCTTACCCTCCTAAAATGAATTTTATTCCTTAATTACATTTCGAAATATGTACTGTACTGGTTTGTCGCTGTCTTACGGTATATTCTATCCGAGATTTGCATTTATTCTAAAATGATTTACTATTCAAAAATTAATTTTTAAACATAATTCTAAAATTTTCGATATAACCATAAAGGAAGTATAAATAGAGAAACTAGTCCCATACAAAAAATGCAAATACAAATAGTGAAACAAAAAATCCATATCACAACCCCATGAGTTTTTTTTTGTATTTTTTGAGAAATCCACTCACAAAAGCTTTTAAAACTTTTAAAATTGTATTGAACTGTTGTTATTTTGAAAGTTTTAAAAGCTTTTGTGAGTGGAATTCTCAAAAAATACAAAAAAAAAGCTCATGGGGTTGTGATATGGATTTTTTGTTTCACTATTTGTATTTGCATTTTTTGTATGGGACTAGTTTCTCTATTTATACTTCCTTTATGATATAACGTAGATCCGTAGATTATAATTATGAATGTCTTACCTATTAACTTTTTTCTTGAATATCTTAGGCGTCTCTAAGAAGATTAATGTTTCTTTCCAACATAAAATCTATTGGTTTAATATATACCTGTTAACTTTCAAAATATTATTATCATTGTTCTGTTTAGAAATTTTTGTAGCTTTTTTGTACTTAGAAGACAATAATTAGATAACAATTTTTTTTTTTTTGATTATTTGGCTTAGAAAATTAAAGATACTACCTACCTATATAGTTTTCATACACATTAAAATCTTGTTATGAGAAAATTGAAAAAAAAAAATAAATAATTCTGTTTAATAAAGAAAATTTGAAAAACATAATCATGTAAACATTTTACAAAGAAAACTCTTTATTTTTGTTTTTCATTCGTTTTTAATTTTTAAGTACATACGGTATATACAATACACTACGACTATACAACAGTGTACAGTACAAACATAATAATAATAAAAAATTTATATTACAAAGAGTCAATGAGAATGGCGTCATTAGTTTTTATAGTTTTAATATTAAAATTATAAAATTACTTAAAATTTTAAATTAAAACAAAAAAAAAAACTAACTTTTTACGCAAATTTTTGTATACATAGATGTATCGAAGGCTGAAAAGTTTTAAACATTAAAAAAATTGTGAAAATTTGAGTATATACCTTAGATAACTTTGAGAAAGTTTAAAGACGATCAAAATCTTAGAAATAAAGTTATAATGTGACGTCAAAAAAGTCCAGCAAATCCTTAGCTTAAAAAAAAAAGTTATGGCACCCGTCGATTTATTATAAAATGGATATCATCAAATTAAGTTCATTATTTTACTTGTTGTTTTAATTTTTGCTAAATTTATTAATCTGGGTTCCTTTTTTATTAAATTGTGTTTCTGTTTTTGGCATCTATATATTTAAGATATATAATATAAGATTGTCCAGGCCAATTTAAGTGTCTAATTCTTATTGTTGATACTGGCTTTGTGGGATGATAAAAAAACAGTAAAAAAAATAACAGTTGACATCAAAATGTAGGTAATAGATATTCTTTTGGATTTAGACTATCCCTATTTTTTTAAATTCAATATTAAAAATAATAATTACAAAAACTGAAATGTAATACATAAAGTAGGTGTACATTCATTAAAAGCATAAACATTTTAATGTTCATTTAACGGCGGTGTCTAGGGTGATGGCCTATCATAATTTCCCTTAACTGTTATGTTTAATGAACTAAAAGAAGAGATTTAATTTGCTTTTTAAACATAAAATTAATTATTTCTTTGTCTCGCGAGAAATGCAATTGTATAATAAATTTTGCCATTGCTATCGTTAAAATTTTCAAATTATTTTAAAAATAAAAAATTTAGAACAGATTTCAACAAACTAATTGCTTCCAATTAACTTTTCGCTTTTGTTATTTTTCTTCTTTTTGTTTTCTAATGTATATAAATTTAATATAATGAATGCTTATACTTTTATCTTATAAATAGTTTAAATCAGGGTTTAAGTTTAAATTTAAAAGAGTGAATGATCTTCTACATCGATAGTTATGAATTTACTTATTAGTCGAAAATGAGCGATGCAATAATTTAAGTTTAAATTTAAAAGAGTGAATGATCTTCTACATCGATAGTTATGAATTTACTTAATAGTCGAAAATGAGCGATGCAATAATTTTTTTTTCAGTACTTCTAAATAATTTTAGATATTTTATACACTTTTTCAGTTCCAATTTTCTTCATAATCATTCATTTGTTTACATTCTAAATTTTAGACAACATTATCAACTGTCCTGTTAAATGTGTCTCAATAGTTAGTATCTTACATGAATACAAATTAATTTTGTATTCCTTTTTAGTACTCTTTTATAATAAAAGTAAATCAAATACTAAAATCAAAATGAAGAAAATAAATAATACCTTGTTAATACCATAATATTTAAATAACATTTAAAAACTCAACACTTCTTCCATGAATTTATGTTAAAAAAAAAAATCACATTACTCAAATATCATATTAAATATAATATTTAATTGTTCTGTCTTAAAAATGTAATTAAGTTAATATAAAAATGTTCTAATTTTTATTATTCATATTCATATTTTATTTAATAAATTTATATTTTCAAGGTTTAATTTTTTTTTTTTTTAATAAGAAAACGGAAACAAAAACAGAAGAAATTTAAATAAAGGAAATTTATTAAAATAATAATAATAATAATGCAATAAATAAATAATGAAAAGAAAATTAATAATACATAACATATAAAAACATATAATAATAATATATATATGCTATGTGTATATCAATTTTAAATGTTCGAATTAACAAATTATTGTGAATAATATAAAATTATACATATAAATAACATAAGTAGTATTTTTATATAAATAACAGCGCAGATTATAATTAAAAAAAAAAAAAAATAACAAAATTCGTAAAATATTTCAATTTTTAAAGCAGAAATTTATAATAATGGATGACGATTCAATAGATATTTTACCAGATAATATTTACATTGTATGTAAATTATATATTACAATAATAATATTTCATATATATATACTTATATTTTTTTTTATTAAACTTATAATTTTAATAATTGCATTTTTGTATAGTTGATTTATTAAATAGTCAATTACGGATTAAATTCTTAATAAGAATTTTTGTAGTATTTTTCGCTGTTATTGTATGTATTAAAAATTCATTTCAAAGTGATTTATTGCTTAAAATAAATCATTTATATACATGTTTTAATTTCAATTCATTTTGAAGACAAATTCTTCTTTGTTATATTTAATCATAGTTGTTGTGGGAAATATTATTCAACATATTTCAACATAAAGTGTATATAAATAAAATATAGTTTTGTTAATTTAAAAGGCCTTGCAATTTCTCTCTACTAAACTCTTATCTTTTGAGTTTATAGGATAGATATTGATGTCCCATATTTTGTTATCATAAATAAATAAGTTTTATATTCATAATTAGTTTTTTTTTTATTTTTTCTTTAATAATATTGTATTTTGGGTGCCATTTTAGATGTACTTTAAATTATATTCATTATTATTATAACATAATAAAATTATTTTTAGGTTATTTATAAAAGTTAAATGCGATAGAAAATCTACTTTTAATAAAATATAAGAATTTCAATAATTTTTTTATTCTAAATTCAAGGCTCTCACTTATCAGTTAACTACTAAATTTTAAATTGAATAGCTCGCATGGGAATCATCTTAAAATCGAAATGTTTAGTTATTTTCATTTCATGTAAATTTATTTGATTTCATTTTATGGTAAAAATCATAAGTTATTGAAAAAACCTTATAAAATAATCCACGGTTTTTTGAATTGTGACAAAATTACAAAGTTGGTTGTTTTTTTAATTCATTTTTTGCTCAATATGTAATAAATACTTGACATTTTAATTGTTTTTTTTTTCTTCTTTATTTACAGCAAACATTCCTAGCGCCTGACTCAGATGATGAACCCATTAAGCAACTGCCAAAAGAAATATTACTTCGCATTTTTTCATATTTGGACGTAGTCTCGTTATGCAGATGTGCTCAAGTAAGTAATATTCTATTAAAATTTTAAAATTAATTAAACGTCGTACATGTCAATCTATTACATTCAAATTATAATTATATATTCTAACTTGAATAAAAATTGTTTTTTTTTGTGTTAATTTTTATCCCTTATTTTTTGGTATTATTTTGAATAGTATATAATATAGAGTCTGTTCACTTTTTTTTTTTTTTTCTTTTTTTTTTTTCACTAGCTGGGATACCTTTTATACTATAAGAAGTATGGATTTGGTAATGAGGACAGGAAGTTTAGACGGGATTAAAAAGTGGGACAGTTAGTAGGTAATCATTTACACTTTTCTTAAAGCGGCGCAAGTCGTAAATCAAGCGTCCACCAGCTGTCGGGAATATCTTTAATGGGAGAGCATTCCACATTCGCGAGGTGCGAATTGAAAACGAATCTCCGAAGCTTGTTCTATCACATCTGGGAATTTTTACGAAATATGGGTGTGACGTTGAAGCGGTACGTGTTTGGCGTGAAAATACTTGAAGTTGAGGAAGTAGGGCTTTTACTTCCAGGGAACACGTATCCATTCCAACAAGGTATTTATAAAAAATGGAAAGAGAGCCTACTTACGACGGTGGTTGAGTGAAGTTAATGAGCTGGTGGTTTGGTCGTTGTTTATCAATCTAATAGCCCTTCTCTGAACTTTGTCCAGGTATTCAAGATGGGTTTTGGGAGCACCAGCCCATATATGTGAATTATATTCTAATTTTGGTCGTATTTAGGATTTGTAAATGTTTACTTTAAATGATTACTTATTAGCGATTATTGAAAAAATTGAAATCGGATTTAATATTCCAGGTTTTTTAATTTGTGAACGACACGATTTTACTGCTGTTATTTAAAAAAATGAAATAATTTTGTCCTAAAGCCGTTCACAAATTCAATTTTACTTTTTTAAATTCTGCAAAAGGAAATTTTAAATTTCCCATAACAAACTAAATTTGTAGGTCTACTTTTAAGTGAATTCAAAAACTAAGAGCCCGTTCCCAAACTGAAACTATTTTAAATCGTAAAATATACCTTTTCTGCTAAAGAAAATTCCTTTTTTTCAGAAATTGATATAGGCTTGACGTTTAATCTGTATCATCTGCAACGTCTGCTTAAATTTTTAATTTTTTGTTTTTTTTTTTTTAAATGAGGTGCACTAAAAAGTACCCCTATAAACTGAGTTTGTTATGGGAAATTTAAAATTTCCCTTTGCAGATTTTTAAAATATAAAATATCATTTCCGAACGATTTTTACGTCAAAAAATCTTGATTTGTAAAATAATTGTAAAATAACAGCTGTAAAATCGTGTTTTTCCAAAACTAGAAATTCTAGAAATTAAAAAAATTTTTCAGTTTCTAAAATAGTTTCAGTTTGGGAACGGGCTCTAAAATTGTATAGAAAAGAAAAAGCGGCAAAAATGGGTAAGAAAATTCGGTCGGTCACGTATTATTATAAGTTCTTGATTTCAGTCAGCCAAATATTATTTTATAAGTAGTTGATTTTAGCAGATTATACAGAATGCAGAAAATTACGTCCTCAATTTAGAAATTGTGACATTTGTTTTACAGAAAAGGGAGATTTCTTTTTTTTCAACCGTTTAATAAGTGAACAGACTCTAAGTATTCTTAATTTTGGTAAAAATTATACGATACTTATGTTTATTCGCTAAAAAAAAATTCACGGATTACCCACAAGGTCTCATTTAAACCTGTTGAATTGGAATTATTCTTGAACCATTTCTTACAGCATTTAATTAGGGTTACCAGATTTTCCCCACTAAAAACCGGGACAAAAAGAATTTTTTTACAAAATTAATAAAATTTATTAAAAAAATATTTTATTTAATATAAATATAAAAAAAAGGACCGTAATAATGGTAACAAGGTCAAGTACGTAATTAAATAATATCTTAAAATTAATAACTCAAATTAGGAACAAAAAATATAAATATTCATTTCATTTACTTGCCGAAGCAACTGCAGATTTGTGTTTCTGAATTTGAATGTGATTTTTAATGTCGGATAAACCATGACTTATACTAAAACTTGAATTGCAATCTCTACAAACGCTTCCGTATCAATTTTGCCTTTTTTAATAAAAGGAAATTCTAGAAATTGGCACTTTCTTTTTGGCATGTTGAACTTGAAGGTATAAAATAAATCTAATAATATATAAAATGAAATTAGTAAACCAAATTTTATATATAAAAGATGCTAACTAACAAAAATTGGTACCAGCCAAATTTCAGCCAAGTCTTGCAGCTAAATAAACAAAAACAAAAATGTATAAATAAACAAATACTACCCTGCAATATCTTTATAGGCTGGATTGATGTAATGTAGGATCGAGAATTAGAAAAATGAAAGCAAAGCGTAACATAACCTGAACAAAGTGGCACATTTTTTATAAATTTATTAATTTTTTTTTGGTCAAAAATGTTAAACCGGGACAATTGAGCGTCCCGAGAACCTTTTTCGGGACGTCACGAAACGACATGAAAACCGGGACAATCCCGGAAAACCGGGACTTCTGGCAACCCTAATTTAATGATAAATTTAGCATATTACAAATGTATAAATTATAAATTGTGATACACAAAGTAAGAGCATACAATAATTATGTGAATTTTGTAATAAAAAATATAATTTTGAGATTATAAGAAAGTAATTTTTCAAATAAATGATATACTTACTTATGGTATGTGTAATTGTGATTTTTTTTACATTATACACTGTGGTGCGGTAGCAAAGTTTTTAAGGCCCTTAATTTGCACAAGTTGATGTCATGTGCCAAAGACCAAAAGTCTTCAGTGTTAGCTTATATCTGTCACATACTTACATCACGTAATTTAATAAAAAATAGGGTATGATAATAAGAATATCATAAATACTCAAACATTCAATTATTTTTATTTTATTTTTCTAATAGTAAGTATGTATTTCAAGATTTATAAAATAAGTGTAAATTTAAAAAATTCTTTTATAATTATTCTAGAATTTTTTTTTTTTTTTCATGTTCTCAAATTTTGAAAAACCTTTTTTTGTTTTTGAGGTGCCAATATTTTTAATATTCTTTCATCCCCCCACGTTAGCTATATTATATTATTATGCATTTCAACAATTTTCATCTTGCCTTAGTAAATTTTGTGAAACAAGGTTATTAGATTTATTATTAACCCAATTTTATAAAAAACTAGGTCGTTTAGTCTTCCTAGCATAAAAAAAGTGCATTGAAAAATTATCGTCTCATTTAATATAAAAAAGAGCTGGTGGCTGGTCAAAACAATCGTAACTTAAAATTTTATTGGTTTATATGTTCAAAAAGTCAAGGCTGAAAGTTTTATAAAATTAATTTTTTTATTTCCAAATGAATTATAATAATAGATAAATCATACATGAATTACATACATACATTCATACATATATACATAAACAATCGAAAAGGTTTATTAGATTAAAATATGTGTTAAATTAAAAAAAAAAATTAACAATTCTCAAAAAAAAATTTTAAAATATTGTTTAAGAAGACCACAAAATGAATCAACACCTTTCATAATAGAATTTGGATTTAAGTTTCCAAAAATATAATCGATGAGAGAAGTTTTTACTATTAATTTACATTATCACTCTAGCTTGGACCTCGCTCTTGTATTCTTGAAATATTAATTTTTGTGCTGAAGAAAAAAAAATTTAATAATGAATGTCATAGAATATTTTATTTATTATGGTTCCCTCAAATACGGTCTTATATAATTGGTAAAAATATTTATTTGAAAAAAAAATTATTAGTTATTTATGTTTTACACGTTCAATTTTTCAATGTTTCTTTTTTTAAGAAAATATATACAAATACGTAAACTGTATCTGTGTACATACATTCAATTTATTTAATGTGCCGTAAAATTTAAATTTACTTACATATATTTATATTCTTCCAAATCATATGTAATTGAACCAAATTGTTATTCAATTTAAATTTAATTTTGAAATAAAAATAAAATCAATAAATTGAATATTATGTCTCCTGGTATTTCTTTCTGTGCCCTACTTTCAAAAATTTTTGCAGTTATAAAAAATAATGTACGAAAAATAATGAAAATAAAATCAACCCTGACCTATGACCTAATTTCTGGATTTTTGTTAGTACAATATAATGTTAGAAGAAGAAATAAAACTGAAATTGCGCTCATAATTTGTATTATAAACTTATTCATATATATTTTCTTATGATATGCATTTTCAATGCAATTTTATTTTTATTTCGTTTTTTTTTTTTTTTTACAAAAAGTCTAAATAGCTGGGGAAAATAGGTTAATAGGTTAATGTTAATACTTTGAAATTTATTTATTTTTTGTTAAGAATATTTTCTTGTTATTTTTTTAAGGTGGTTAATAAATATAGGGGTTTAAATAATAGACACACACATAAATCACTAATCTCCTACATATAATATGCGGTGTGTATATGAGGAAAGTTAGAATAAAAAAAAAAACTTTTTAAACTTTTTATAAGATAAGGAAAAGAGATATCCTAGATTTAAATGTTTTTCTTGTTATATATGTGAATTGTTGATGATGAATAATGCGCTTTCATTATTAGTTACGAAGGCATTTACAAGTTTCTAATTTTTTTTATTTCCAAGCATAATATCATTAAATACAATGTAGGTATTACTTGAGGGTTCATTTTGATAGATTATTATTTATAATTCTTTCTTGTTTTAACTAAAAAAAATAGTCCGACTATTAGCTGTTCGAATTTTATTTCAAATTTCAACTGTAATATTAAAAATAAGACTTTTAAGCCTCCGGACAAATGGGATATTTAATCTTATTTTTCAGCTTTACATATTTCGTCGTTATAAGTTTGAGAAAAATTAAAAAAAAAATTGCACATCATCAGGAAAATTATTCACATTTAAATTTAAATTTCAACTTCAAGACTTTAGTTGTCAAATCAAGAATTTGATAAAAAAAATTTAACTTCGCACTTGTATTGTTCAATTAAAAAGTTATATTTTAATGAACAAATAAAAAACAAAAAAATATATATAAAATATATTAATAATTCAATAATTATTATGGATTTTTAAAATAAGTTTACTATATTTTTTTATACCGTATCTGCACTTGTCTGCAAAGGTTTATTCCTAAGGTCACCTTAACGAAACCCGTACACACTCTATTTTTTGACACTTTAAAAAAAAGATGTGTAAACAAACTCTTTTTTATCTTGTTTATTTTTAAATTTGTATTGCCAACCTTTTGAATATAGAAAAAAGGCAGAAAAAAGCAAGGAAAAATCAGAAAAGTTGGCAACTATGATGTCTGCAAACTGACCTTTTTTGTCTGCAAACTAACTTTTTGTCTGCAAACTGTCCTTTTACGCAAAGGTTAGTTATTTTTTTTCCTTTTTTATGTATGAGAAAAGTCTGTTCACAGGTTAGTTTATAGGTCAGTTTTAAGGTCCAAGTGCAGATAAGGTATTAGGTATAATTTACAGTAAATTGCAATATACATACTACATGTGTATGTTACACGTAATATACTATGTCTAAAAAAATAAATAAGTAAAATGTTGTTGTTTAATTTGTGCGTGATCGTCTTTTAGGTAAAGTATATTTCAAGGTCTTTAATAAAAAAAAAAAACGCAATTTTTACAGAATTTTATTTGTTCTAATAACTTTTAGGTTTGATAGGTACTTGACTATACAAAAGTTTCTCAACATTTTTAAAACTAAAATAAAAGGTGAAATTTCATTGAATATTTTTCCTTATAAAAATTATGTTAAAAATAAAATGTTAAAGGTGTTAAAATTCAAACATATACTATTCTCAGTTTGAAAACAATTTATTTTATAGATCTTATCGGCACTACAGATTAAGAATCACTGCTATTTTGTTATTTAAATGCAATCATTTATAAATCCATAAAATTAAAATAAAATTCAACAAAAATTTTATTTTGAATTAAACTATCCACATTATTTTTATAACATTTAAATAAAAACTGTTGGAAATAAATATTGAGTGTTGGATTGTGTATTTTTCAATAAGAATTAAGGGTTATTATTACAAATTACAACCGATCGTTGAAATCTTAAGAAAATTTTCTTCTCAAATGGAAGGGAGAACAGGATTTTTGTGAGATTTTTACGATAGATCGATCATAGTTAATTAATTATTATCCTCGGTATATCTTTGAACTAGGGGAAAAAATTTGGCGGTCTACATCAGTATTGAAATTTTTCTTACATATTAAAATATATATTTAGTTAGAACAATTATTTATTTGTTGAGAATTATAATCGTTTGCCTTAATTAAAAAATCTATAATGATAAGCTGATAAGACGGCACTTATAACGATTTGAAATTTATATTCTTTTGTTTTAAAATTAAATTAAATATTCGTCTGGCACGCAAAGTGTAACATAAAACACAAAAATAAAGCTTTTTCTCTGGAAAAAATCTAGAAAAAAAAACATTTAATTTTTTGCGAACGAAAATATTTGACGACGCGACACTAACTTGTATTTTTTCTGTATTCCTTCTTTATTAACAATGAATTCATAAATTCATTGAAATGAAACCGAATATTAATCTGATTTTGGAGTATCAACCGAACATAATTTGCAAAAAAAAAAAAAAATTATAACTAAGTTATTTTATCTATACCTTCTAAACCTATGGAGTAAATATATAATTTTGTGATAAGTTATAATTGCTACATTTCCCTGTAGATTCTTTAATAAGTTTCTAAAATCTAAATTTAATAAATATTTTTTTTATTAATGTGAACAACATAATGGTTACAGAAATTTTTTCATGAAACTGAAAAAGGGTTGTTAAACTCAGAATTATTATTTATATATTATAAACTTTTAAAATAAATTGGTTGGTACATTTATTATAATTAACGATTATCAACACATTTCAGAGATATCGTCGACCTTTAAAAAAAAAATTGTGTATTTTTTACAAAAAAAAAATGTTATTTAAGAATTTAAAAAAATAAATTTACATACTATTTATTATCCAGGTACATGTTTGTAATTACATACTTAGGTTTAAATGTTTTTGAACTTAAATATGCTCTAAGTACGGAATTAGCAACTTTAGGTACCTATTCCTAATATTTATAAAATACGTACCCACAAAAATATTGTTTATTTTTACTGCCGTAAGCAGACATGAGCCGTAATTAGGACTAGAAGGTTTCATTAAGGATTTCGATGGAAATAAGTGTATGGGTTGATGTCAGTAGTAGCACACTGTAATAAAAATAACATAGCCTCAATTACGAATAAAATTGTTTTATTTGAATATGGTTTATGATTAAATGATATTGGTATAACGATGTATGTTAAGCACCTGATTGTGATTTATAATTAAAGTATCTTAAATCAAAATCGAAAACGGACCCAATATTTCATTTATGAGATATTGTTCTATATTTTTTGAAATAAAACAAAAAATATTCACTTTTGCTAGTCTAATGCTGAATCGGGAAATTTGAAAATGAATTTCAATAATAATTTATGGCGACACGATGATTTTAGGAACCAACCTAAAACTATCAAAACTACCTAAATCAAAAGTTTATATTTTAGATTGAAATGTGGAAAACTGGCGCCATGGCAAAATCAATCTTAATTTATTTTTACATTTTGATCAAATTAATAAAACCGAATCTTAGAAATTACAAAAAATATTCTAAATATAATAATTTTGAATTGTAAATTGTAAATGATACACCCCTTTTACAAAAGCTAAAAAAAAAAAAGAAATTGATTATCCATTCATGAAAAAAAAAAAATATAGTCTGGATTTATTTAAATAACCCAAATAATAATGAATCCCACCTACTTATACATACACAAACATTCATTCAAATAATTTTTATAATAAAATAAATATTTTGTGTTATGTTCAAACATACTATACGTATATGCACATTTTGTTAAATACCTTTATGCCTATAATATAACGTTGATATTTTATTAAAAGTGAGTGAGTATAAAAATAAAATAGAACGTAAATAAATAAAAATTTACGTTTTTGTCTTAAAAACAGAACTTCAACAAAAATGTTTGACTTTATTTTTATTCTTTTTGATAAAGTTTTTTTTTTTTGGTTTTTTTTTATTCATTCTCATCGTGATTTTTAAGTTCAAAGAACCCGAAATATTTCATAGCTTAATTTTATTGTAAATATTACGATTTATATGGTCAAATTATGGTCAATCACCCATTAAGTTTTTTTTTTTAACGTTCTGTTTTGTTTGAGGAAAAAAAAAGTACAAGATAATAAATACGGGTAAATAAATAAGGCAAAATTGTTGTTAAGAGATACAAAAAAAAAAAATCTGTTTTTCAATTTAATATTTTCTTAACAATTGAAAAATTGTGAAAACCATTCACAAATAAAAATTTTTAAATTTCTTACAGTCTCACCTAAGGTTTAATGACACTGACTGACCTTGAATCTTGAATTATAGCATTTATAGTATTATAATTATTAATATAAGAAAAATTCTTTTAATTAATATAATCCCGCATAGATATAAACATACATACGTGTAAATAAAAATCAATTTTTATTTTTTTTGAAGTTTTAACTTACCCAAAAAATTATATCCACTACAGGGGTGTCAACTGATTTTTTCTATAAGATCTACTTCGCGCAGTAAAAATCCTCTGCGACCTACTTTTTCTAAAAGTAGTATTAAGACGAGAAGGCAATATTTAGGGATCCAAATTCTAAGTGTTCGTCTGTTAAATTAGTTCGGTATTTCGATTTTATTATTTTCGTTTGTGAAAATGCTGATTCGCACAAATACGTTGAACCAAAACAGGCGTGTAATTTTCAGCACATTTTTTTAGATTCGGACATTTATCCATCTACTAAATTTTTCCAGAATTTATGTTCGGAAGCTCTTGCTTTAATATAAATATCATTTGCAATGTAAAAATTTCTGCTTCAAGTGTAATGTTATCCACATCAAAAATAGTTGAAAGGTTTTCTGCAATTGTTTCTGCTTTAATATTGCTATCAAATGGAAAACTCATAAATAAAACTACATTATAAAGTTTTTTAAAATATTCGAAACGGTTACCAAATTCTTCAATAACGTTCTTAATTTCTGTGATGTGTTTATTTTCATCATAATTAGTAGAAGCAGAACTTTTTCATTGCGCCAACATGTTTGGAAAATTAGATAATCTTTTTTGATTCTTGAAATTGAAATTGGCAATTTGAAACGAAATAAATATCGGAAATATGAATATTTATTGGCGATCGACCTAAAATCATTAAGCGATCGACCAGTAGATCGCGATCGACGTTATTGACACCCCTGCTCTATACCTAGTCTAGTGGTTGCGTGAATTAGAATACAACATAATGATCAATAGTATATAGAAGATACATTTATAGAGATAGATGATCCATAGGCTTCTTTGTTGAATTTTTTTATCTATTTCCTATGACTATGTGAGATCGATGAAGCTTCAACTCTTCATAATAACAAAACAAATTTTTTTTTTATTTCAATTTATTTTTAAGCTAATTCTTACTTTATTTACTTATGTACAAAAACTTTAATTATTTTATATACCTTATTCTTTTCTTGAAATTAAACTTGAATATAGAATGAGTTCGCTTCAGCCAATACCAGAGTAAAATTTATATAATAACAATAATTCAAATTAAAACGAAGCACATTGATTTCGGATTTCAAGTCTATTCAGGTTTTTAATTATTTTTGCTTTACTTTCTGTTGTAAGCTAGCGGCAGGAAAAATGCATTAAAGGATAAGCTATTTTATTTGAAAGACATTTTAAAATGTTGGTGTTGGCATTTACATTACGCGTATGCACAAAAATAAATGTACATATTTAAAATAATATACTACCTTGAATGAGTTTTTAGTTAATTTTCTTTATTTTTATAATTTTAGGTCTCAAAATTTTGGAATGTCCTTGCCTTAGATGGTTCTAGTTGGCAGAAAATTAATTTATTTGATTTTCAAAGAGATATTGAAGTGAGTATTTAATTTGTATTAAATTTTTGCGTTTAATGTGTTTTTTTTTATTATAATTTAAAATATTTTTCGACACATTTCATTCATAAAATCACTTAAGATTTGTTTGTTAAATTGATTGAGGAAAGATGAATGAACATTTTGACAATTTTAAAAGAAGATTTAAAAAAAGAATTCACAGCATTGATTAAATTTGGCAAATCACTTTTTATGCAAAAGAAGACAATATATCTGCTATATAACTAATATGTACAAACGTGTATGTATATAAATCTGGAATAAATTTTATTTTTTGTTAATAAGAATTGATATTTTAAAAGCCTTTAAATTGAAGGTGGTTCAAGTTGAAAAATTTCAAAAAGGTTTGGTGTTTAGCTTTAAATTTCGTGCAGTTAAAAAAAAACTTATTAAACTAATTAATGGTTTTTTCTTTGGTTCAATATATTTTTTATTTTAACATTGCTATGAGCAAACCTAATGATAAAAATTAAAATTAAAGTCTAACATTAAATTTTAATAAATGTAAAATGTTCATAAGCCATATAGAATAAAAACAAAGTTTAATGAATGAAAGTATGTATAAATGTTGGTGTATAATGTAATGATAGGTATCTGAAATAAATATTGGATTTAGAAATCGTTATATAAAATGACGATCAAAAACAAAATTCAACTTTTGGTTTAATGCTTGGTTAAAATAAACTCTTACCGTCAGGGGTAGTATTTTATACATTTTATTGTGTACAAGAATAAATATAAATATTTTTGGAAATGGATTAAAATTATAAAAGCAAAGGTCAGATAAAGACTTACAATTTACATTATTATACATTGCTTCGCATAGTTATATACGTTTATATAGCGATGAGATGATGATTTTTATTGCTTTGAGATAATTTTAATAAGTGATTGTTTTGGTAAATCATTCAAACCGAAAAAATTTAATTATAAAAAATGTTTCAGGGCCCCGTTATTGAAAATATCTCTCAAAGATGTGGTGGCTTTTTGAAATTTTTATCGTTACGTGGATGCCAATCAGTAGGAGATATTTCCATTCGGTATTTCTGATTAAATTTTTATATTTCTGAGATTTTCATTTTTAGAACAATTTTTTTAAATTTTTTATTTATATTTTTTTATTTTAGGACTTTAGCTAACCACTGCCATAATATTGAACATCTAGATTTATCTGAATGTAAAAAAGTTACAGACTCATCAACACAATCAATAAGTCGTCATTGTTTTAAATTAACGTCAATAAACTTAGATTCATGTTCTAGTATAACGGATAATAGTTTGAAATATTTGTCGGATGGATGTCCAGTAAGTATAACATTATTTTGAGTAATACCCTCAAAAATTTCAGTAAAAATAAATTTATTAGAATTTATTATTCAGTAAAAATAAATTTATTAGATGGAAAGGATATGTACCATAAAAAGTTTTATTTTCACACGGAAGTAAGAAATTTTGATAATGTATCTCGGAGAGTGAAATTTTAGCTTTATTTCAGCGTTTGACTTTTTTTTTATCTGTTTTCTTTACTTCACAAAAGGAAAATCTGGCTCAAGAAATATTTGATTAAATAAATCTAATAAAAATTTTAAAATTTAATAAACAAAATGTAAAATAAAATTCAAATAAGATTTTTAAAATTTCTCAGTCTATTATATTACAAACAATATAAGCTAAAACTTTCTTTTATTCGTAGAATTTGACAGAAGTTCATGTATCATGGTGTCACTTAGTTACCGAGAACGGCGTTGAAGCAATTGCTCGTGGTTGTAATAAGTTAAAAAAATTTAGCAGTAAAGGTTGCAAACAAGTCAATGACAATGCCGTTTCATGTTTAGCGAAATTTTGTCCCGATTTAATGGTATTAAATCTACACAGCTGTGAGGTATATCAATAATATATATTAAATTAGTTTACACATAATAACAAAAAATGCATGTATTTTTTTCCGTTTAGAATATAACTGATGTTTCAATACAACGTATAGCAGAACATTGTTTAAATTTACGAAAATTATGTGTGTCTAAGTGTGCAGAATTAACAGATCATTCATTAATTAGTTTAGCTCAACATAATCCATTATTAAATACTATAGAAGTATCTGGCTGTCATCAATTTACTGATTTAGGGTTTCAAGCTTTGGGTAAAAATTGTAAATATTTAGAACGGATGGACTTAGAAGAATGCAATCAAATAACTGATTTAACTTTGGCTCATTTAGCGACTGGATGCCCAAGCTTAGAAAAATTGGTAAGAAATATAAAATTTTATTAAAAAAAATATATTAATCATATAAAAAAATATTTTATAGACTTTATCACATTGTGAATTAATAACTGATGATGGAATACGGCAGCTGGCAGCAGGTAGTTGTGCAGCTGAGAGTTTATCCGTCCTAGAATTGGATAATTGTCCATTAATAACAGATCGTACATTAGAGCATTTAATAACATGCCATAATTTACAAAGAATTGAGCTATTTGACTGCCAAATGATAACAAGAGCGGCAATACGAAAATTGAAGGTTAATAATTTTTTTTTAGATATTTACTTATTGCGTTTTTCAATAACTTAATGTTCCGTATATAAACACAGTTTTTAAAAATGAAATTTTTAATAAGTATATTTTGAATTATTTTCAAAGTTTTAAAAACGAATTAGAATCAATTACAATATTATTTTCGTTATTCTAGTTTCTAAAGAACGAAAACCAAAAAAACCTATTTCCGCCAATAAGTTTTTAAATATCACAATTATTACAAAAACTCAATGAATATTTATATCATCAATCAATCTTATCACTAAATCTTTAAAACTTAAATCAGAAAAAAATTGTATTATATACATACATATTTTTTAGTTTTTTACTACTAGTTTTATTACTATCTATAATATTACTACTATAAGAACTTTAGTTTATAATTATGAAATAAATAGACTTTTTATTAAGTAAATTTTTTTTTTAGAACCATCTACCAAATATTAAAGTTCATGCTTATTTTGCACCGATTACACCACCACCAACAACTCAACATCGCCCACGATATTGTAGGTGTTGTGAAATTCTCTGAGATCAGGCTATTGGCCTGATACATAAGATTTTATGTAAAAGCCGTGATGACTGATATATTAATTTAATAATAGTTTTTCTAATATTATTAGGTTTATTAATTTTAAGTCATTATTTACTTAAATACATTGTAGATGTAAGTTTATTGCATTATATTCATTTATTTTTTTATTTTATTTCAGACATATTTTTCAAAAATTTCATAAATATTTCAATTTGATTAAAAAATACCTATATTGTACATAAAAATTTAAACTTTGATTTAAATCTAAAAAACAATGATAATAATTATGTAATAGTTAGTTTAGTTTCCTTGAAATAATTTTTACTTTTTATTTTTTGAAAAAAGTATTTATTATTATGAAGGTGGGAAATTTTTCCACTTAAATTTTCGTCATTCAATTATATTATTATTAATATTTATTGTAGAAGCTGCAAATGGAGTTTTATAAAAATAAAAAAAAAAACTCCGTATTAGAGTAGTTAATTGATTCATTTAACTAAGATAAAAAAATAGCCTCGTATAATAAATTTTTTTGTAATTTTTAATATAAAATATAAAAATTAATAAAGTAGGTTTTAATTAATATATTAAACTAACCAAACCGAACGTATTAAAATCATAAAAAAATGTTATGTTGTAATTTTTTTTAATGTTTTATTCTTACTTACTAATCTTACAAACAGTTCAAACCGTTAAAATTTATCAGATATATTATATTTTCGCTTTTTTTGTACATTTTGTTCGTTGTTTTTTGAATGATAGAAGTCGAACACCTATTATTTTATTAAAGATATTCACCCGGAAAAAATTATATAAAATATTTAACTAAGTGGTAAAATTATTGAAAATAATTCATATTAATCCTTTTTTCTAATATTACACACTCGCATTCCCAATTTTTTTAATTTTCTTAATTTAATTTTCAATTTAATTTAATTTTTAATTAATATAATAATAATTAAGAAAAATTTTGACATATCACTTTTTTGACAACTGTCAGAATTGGAGTGTAACAAACTTTTTATTTATTTTTTAATAAAATACATTTTCTTTAAACCTAAATATATGAGGCTGATGCGGCTTTATTATTATAAAGTGAAATAAAATGATCTGACAAATTTTAATGAGTTTAATAACAAAAAAGTTCCCTGATCCTAAAAAAAAATTATGGTTAATAAGACAATATATTTTTTTAAATATTGATAACTTATATATTTTAAATTTTAACTGAATATTTTTGGGACACACACAAATCAATTATAAATCAAAAAAAATTGTATTTAATTAACTCATTTGTATTTTTAATTATATAAATATTATAGAATATACCAATAATAATAGTAATTTGCATTACATAAAACATGAAAAAAACAAAAACATGCTTCTGTCGACTCCATAATAGGTTTAAGCTGTCTTAAAGTCGTAGTTCAGGTGTTATTTGTCATGTGCCCATAATAGCATAAAATCTATTAAATTTGTAACAATAAATGGATGAAATCTAGGTAAATTTTTTTTGTGAAATTGTATTCACAGCATCCCTTTTCAATAACTTAATTCCATATACAATATATTTAGCTACAAATACTCAATTACGCTAAGAAATTACTGGTGATTCAAATTTCACTTTCAACTCGAATAAAATAAAATAAATCAGAGTTCGAGAATTTATTTATTTTATTTATTTACATAATATTTTTTTTAACAAAAAATTTTTAAAGTAATTTTGCAGTTGGTGATATGCTGTGAACAGAATAACATCAAATATAATTATTAGAATATTATTTAAACAATATATGTACATTTATTATGTAATGCAAATTTCATTTTATTTTTTGGTAAAATTAACTAATTATAAAAATAAGTGTCATACCAATTTTTCTACCGTATTCACATGATTATAATTATGAAATATTTGAAATTATAAATTATAAAAATATATTAACAAAAAAACGTTTAAAAATTAACTATACCACATACGTATGCTTAATTATGCAACGTGCAAATAATATTAAAAAAAGCAAAACTGATAATATATTCATATGAAAATATAAAATTTTACCAATTTGTTTTAATACTATCTACCTACTACTCCTTCCTTTCAACCCACTATGCTAGTAAGCACTATGTTAACATAACCCATCCAATTATATTAAATACACAATTTAAGTTTATTTCTAAGAATTTTGTTACCATTCTCGTCTCGAATACATGTCGTATAAAAGACTTTAAATATGTATACAATGGGATACCTCATTTTATCTTGTAAGTACTGCTGATGTCTTGTTTTTCTTATTATTTTGAAATAAATATATGTGAAGTTCGAGCCTTTTGAAAAGAATACTGCAATGTGCACATACATCTTCAGTGTATTGCCACTTCCAGAGCATTGCCATTGGTGCTAATAGGTGTAAAGTTGGGCTAGAGTAAAATTGCCCATCATGGGTGTTCGTCTAATATTTGACAGTCGTTCAGAATGACCCTTTTATTCTTCAAAATAATTTTTAGTTAAATTAAGCTGATCAATTTTGTCCTCCTAAAAGAAGATATTAGCAAAAAATTAAAAATATTCTGAATATGTCCTCCTTTTAGGAGGACAAAAATGGTCAGCTTACTTAAATGAAATCATGACTGTGAATATTGATCCTTCAACAACTATAATGTTTGTTAATAGCTAATTTCAATGTTAATGGTAGGTACGTTCAATTATAAATTTTTAATTTCAATAAATAAATTAATTTAAAAACTAACCAACTTTACAGTTTTAGAAGCTCAATACAAATATAACAAAGAGCCCGTTCCCAAACTGAGACTATTTTAGAAACTGAAAATTTTTTTTAATTTCTAGAATTTCTAGTTTCGGAACGACACCATTTTACGCTGTTATTTTACAATTATTTTACAAATCAAGATTTTTTGACGTTCCGAAATGATATTTTATATTTTAAAAATCTGCAAAGGGAAATTTTAAATTTCCCATAACAAACTCAGTTTATAGGTGTACTTTTTAGTGCACGTGCACCTCATTTTTAAAATAAACAAAAAATTGAAAATTTAAGCAGACGTTGCAGATGATACAGATTAAATGTCAAACCTATTTCAATTTCTGAAAAAAAGGAATTTTCTTTAGCAGAAAAGGTATATTTTACGATTTAAAACAGTCTCAGTTTGGGAACGGGCTCAAAGTTTACACAAAACAGGATTATGACGCAGTTTTAAATCAAAAATTATTTAAGAAAAAATCTTCAAAAATATATTAATGCTTTATCAAAAATGAA